>JAWPHD010001043.1:0-364090 GCA_037043455.1 Cyrtodaria siliqua
CCAACGACCGTGCACACGTGTTTAATGACCAAGGAAGACAAAATGATCATTATAGAACAGCCCAACACAGAGATGAACGCTTTTCACAAAGGGACCAGCATCAATGGGGAAAACAATGGCAAAACAAACAACAACAACATGGAAGACATGCCATGGGGAGCAACATCAGCAAGCAAGACATCAACAACAACAACAACAACAACAACAGGGGCATCCTCAACAACAACATGGATGGAATGAAAGGGGACAACACCAGTTTCAGGAAAATGAACAACAACAAACGTTATAACGTGAAGTAGCAAATTAAACAACAACAACAACAACAACTGTTACATAAGTAGCAACAACAATTACTACAAATACAACAACAGGAACAACACCAACAGGGACAACAAACACCAAAACGAATTATGTACGAACGAAATCGCAAACCAAGAAATCACGCCGATTTTAAGAACATTTAACAATGAAAACAATGAGTGGATACCAACATCCAACAGTTACTCAGTTTTGGGTTACAACTGCGTAGACGAACGGGAGAGTAGAACTTCGTTTGCGGCAAAAAGAAGGCAACATCGCCACTAGACGACGAATTTAATTTAAAAAAAAAGAAAAGAAAGGATAGTGCAGAGGATAGTGACACATCAGATTCTGGGGAGATGGACGCACAAACCAGTGAAATATATACATGTACTTTACCATTGCATGGACCACAGACATACTATCGATCAGGTCAGACAGTGTAACGCTCATCGAAGGGCCGATCATTCACTCAAATAACAATAGCCCTTCAGACAACGAAATATTTTGCACAGCTGTAATCCGGGGATGATTAGCAAAGCGTGGGAGATAGATATTGTCTTTTATCGAAAGACAGTGACATTTCTCCTGCAGGTATCTCGGTCAGGTACACATTTAATCGTTTTGAATATAAAGATATTGTAAATGTTTGCGGACATACTTGTAATAAAACACCGACTGCACAACCAGGTAAACCTGTTCCACAATGCATGCTGAATATTTTGTCATTAAATGTTTGTGGTAAAATGTCTCAGCTAAAATGTCCAGATTTTATTTCCTTTATAAATGAATATGACATTATTGGAATACAGGAAAGCAAAACTGATGATATCGATGTAGTGTATATTTCAGGTTAGTGCGTTTATTAGAATAATAGAAAACGGACTTCAAGGCGCCGGTCTGGTGGTATTATTTTATTAATTAAAGAACAATTGCTACCAATGATCAAAGTAGATCAATCAAATCCTAGAAAACTTGTTTTATGGTTCAAGATTTCCAAAGATTTAATATCAACACATGAAACCTTAAATGTGGCGTAGTTTATATACCACCTTATTGTTCAAAATACATGGTCGATGACCCGTACCTTGAAATCCAAAATGAATTATTCAGATACTGTGGTGAGTCAAACAATATTATTTTACTTAGAGATTTTAACTCTAGAACAAGCTGTTTAAATGAGTTTGTACACATAGATGAGCACATTACCAATGTCTATGGTATCCAGGGACTCCACGATGAAGGAGAAGCAATATTAGACTTGTTTAAAACGTTTAATATTCCGACTGAGAGAAATAGTGTGGACAAACGGCCAAACGCCTACGGCTTTAAATTGTTGGACTTCTGTGAAAATAATACTTTATTCATTTTAAATGGTAGAATAGGCTCAGATATGCAGAGTCCAAAATGTACATGCAAAGATAAAAGTACCGTTGATCATTTCGTGTCTTCAGCCAAAATTTGGAAGTTATAGATAACCTTGAAGTTCTTGACTTTTCCAGCTTATTTTCCGATGTGCAATATTCCGCTTTACTGACAATTAATACGGATTATGAACATAATTTAGCTCAAACACAATGCCTGAGTAGCACCACACACAAGGTCAAATTATGGGACACAGATAAAGCTGATATATTCGTTGATAATGTCGACAATTTACGAGCTTGCGAAGTTGAGACCAAGTTATATTTACTCACATGAAAAGAAAATATTCCAATATGTGTTTATTCCAATTATTACCTTTGGAAACGGCCGAAAACGACACATACGAAATATTGCAGTCTCGGTTTGATTGAGAATGTATATGAGCGGAAGTAAAATATATGCTAGCTACCGCTCACGCCCTCTAACCCCGTGTTGAGCAGAACTCAATATTAATAAAATCAATAATACAAAATTTTAACCATCTCGAAGACAACATGCATATGGCGGTGGACATGGAGATTTATCTCCCCCATGTCGCACGGCGTATGGTCCCAGTATCTAATAAAAAGCTATGCCCCGAAGAGCGAAATAAACATAATGCAATTTAGTTGGGAGCAGCGGTTATGAAGCCTGCATATCACAAGTAACAGTCAAAAGACTAAATTAAAAAGCAGACAACATATCCTATAAGTGGATAAACAATACCACTGAATCGAAAATTAAGTAAGAAAACAAAAATAAATGAAAAAGTACCACCGATAATTAAATATAGGTATCGGGCTCAGCGATCTCCAAAGATCGAATGAATAACAGTACTGATTGCAAGCGGGGGAGACGTTTTACTGCCGAATCACTGTACAAGCAACGACACTGGCTATAAAAAAGAGTATGATAATGGACCTTTTGGAAACGGCCGAAAACGACACATACGAAATATTGCAGTATCGGTTTGATTGAGACTGTTCATGAGCGCTAGTGAAATGTGCAAGCTACCGATCACGCCCTCACGGGTTGAGCAGAACTCAATATTAATAAAATCAACAGTAAAAAAGTTGTTGAAAATGTAACCACTCTTTTTGAATCATCATGATCATGCGCAAAACAGTCACTTGGAGTTAAACTAAAAGTTAAACCATGCTTTAATAAGCAAGAAAAATATATCACACTACTCGACGATTATACAATAAATACAAGAGTTCATATTATAAACATATTTTAAAAATTGTAAGTGAAAAATATATATTTACATTAGCCTTAAATTATAAAAAATATAAATCTGAAAGAATAAATTAACTTTAAAAAGCATAAACCACCAGGCAATACTGGGAAATTATAAATGGGAATAAAAAGAACGAAACTGTTAAGGCGTTCCTTAACAGTTTTTACAAATATACTAAAAGGAAAAAGAAACGAAGGGTGCGTATTTCCGCTATATATCGCATATACTGCACACTTAATTCCATATGTATTCCAAGGAAATCCCAAGATGTTTTTTAAAAAAAAAAGTGCAGTTAGTTAGAGAAATGACACAACAGTGATGTTGTAGACGTTTTAATCACATAACACGTTGTAACAAGAAATTCATAAATGCTGAAGATCCTTTTTGAAACATTGAGCCAGTTCAGTACTGTATTTAATGTTAATTGATTGCAACATTTAAAGTCTAAGTTTGCTCACCTGCTTGAGCCAAATGCGCATTCTGACGATAATGAAACTTTAAAGGGGTAACCATTGGTGTGTTCAGTGCTGTTTAAACCTTCTTTCTGAAAGGACGGGCCTAATGTCACCCTGTACCATTCGATTAGCAGTAGCATATTTTTCCTTTCAGCATATTTCAAAATATTAACACAATAGAAAATTCAAAAAGCCATGTGGAAGGTAACGAAATTAACGACGAAATTAATCAACCTATCAATGATGAGAAAATCAAAAAAGCAGTAAGACTCAAAAAAAAAATCACACGGAACCAAGGACGTAATAAATGAACATATCAAGTCGACAATTACCAATTACGGTATGTTACCTATTTATACTAAACTTTTTAATCCGATTTTTGATAATGGGATCGTTCCTGAAAACTGGACTTTAGGACTCACACCACTATTATCTCTCTTGAATACTCGTGCCCTACAGATGAAGGAGATAGATAAAAAACAAGTTCGCTTTTCTACATTTTACAGGATTCATTGATTTATCTTTACCAGGTCCTAAATCTACAGCATTTTAGGAAGAGATCACAGAAAAATGCATGTTGATATAAGATTTCTGGCTAATTCTGCCTCATTTTACACATCATGGGTATTGCGCTTTAGAGCTGCAGAACGGGTATCTTTCATCCTTTAATGCTAAGGCATTGCGCTTTAGAGCTGCAGAGCAGGTATCTTTCATCATTCACCTCTAATGCATTGCAATTTAGAGCTTCAGAATGGGAATTTCCATCATTCATCTCTAAGCCCTTGCGCTTTAGAGCTGCAGAACGGGTATCTTACATCCTTCACCTCTAAGCATTGTTTGTGTATCTGTGAACGTTTCAGACATGTTAGGACACAGTTAACACGGTTATTCAATAATCCCGTTTGTGTATGTATAGTTACTTAAAGTTATCGTCATATTGCAGGAATTAGCTGAAATTTTACTTAATACAATGTTTATCTAAAAAATAACTATATTTTCAAAACCAATACAGGTGTAAGCATAATTTTAGCTTTGTTTTACAGCTATTGGCTTGTAAAACAAACACACATATCAATGAAGACAGACTACTCTGAAAAAAATGTCAAATTTAAAGCGAGAGACTGATACTTTTCCTGTAAAATCAAAATGTTGACGGGTAACCCTTAGTTTGAGTTTATTATTTTCAGCATTTTTCTCAATAATCACTTCTTAAAGATCATTTGTATGCTATATTCGGATGTAGAGATGCCTTTTCATGTATATTTGAAAGTTTTAGAAGGAGGTAGATAAGAAAAACAAGTTCGCTTTTCTACATTTTACAGGATTTGTTTGTGATGTCGTTTGCATTTATTATTGCTTTTGCCTTCTTGTTTGTCTGTTTGTGTGTTTGTTTCTGTGTTTTGTGGTTGACTGTCCTCCTTGAATGCTACCTTCCCTGTCCGATATTTTTATATTTCTTTTCGTAAGATTCTTGGTCATGATCACTTTCATTCGGTCTTTGTTAAACTTGTTAAAAAGCTTATCAAAAGAGGTTATGACCCTATCATTTTGCAACGTACTGCATGCTTGGTAGTGAACCCTTTTACAGTTTGCCACTTTCCTTTTTGGACCCTATGATGACGCCTACCTAAAGCCCATTGGGACGGTGGCGTTTGATGTTTGTCTATGATCTTTCTAGTCGTGCCCTTAATGGTTTATTCTCTTGCTGCTCTGGCTTCTGCCAAGTCATTTCATTGTGGCTTTCTAGGCTATTGCTTTTTTTATATTATATTTACACGAGCATATTTGTGTTTTACTTATATTGCCTATTGATGCTGCCTTGTTGGGTAGAGATTAGATCATGGCAGGGATTTCTTTATTTACACTGTCCTGTTTTTATGGGATGACAGTAGGGTAAGTGGGAGGTTTGGTGCACCCTAGAACCGGTTTAAAAGCCCCAGTGGCCTACTTTGCCACTGACCGTTCCAAGGCGGTAACCTTATTGTCAACCCTTTTGTGTTTGTTATGTCGTTCGCATTTATTATTACCTTTGCCTTCTTGTTTGTCTGTTTGCGTGTTTGTTTCTGTTTTTTGTGGTTGACTGTCCTCCTTGAATGCTACTTTCGCTGTCCGATCTTTTTATATGTCTTTCACCAGTATGCCAACAAATTTCAATTTCTAAAATCTACACAAGCAGGATTTAGAAAGAAACACTCGACTATAGATAATCTATTTATAATTGATTGCTTGCTAGACATAGTTAAAAATAGTAAGAAAAAACTATTTTGTTGCTCTGTTTTTACAAGCGTTTGATAATGTATGGAGAAATGGTCTTTGGTGCAAATTGCTGCAAAGTGGCATAACTGGAAAATGCTTTACTATAATTCACAGTTTATATAATGACACTAAATCGCAAGTTAAAACAATTGAGTGTTATATGAACTTCTTCGGTTGTAATAACGGTGAAAGGCAAGGTGAAAACCTTTCACCCTTTTTATTTTCAATTTATCTCATCAATTTTGAATCTTACTTAGATATATAGATAGATACATGGTGTTGCGTGCAATGTAAATGTGGATGATATTCATGCCTGTCTAAAGTTAGTTGCACTTGTGTATGCTGACGAACAGTAATATTTAGTTATGATAAACATGATTTACAAAATGCATTAAAAAGCTTTGAAAAATATTGCACCGAATAGAAACTAAATGTTAATATATCTAAAACAAAAATAATGATTTTTAGCAAAGGCAGACTTAAGCAAAATATGAAATCTACATTAAATAATGAAAACGTTGGTATAGTTAATGAATACAAGTATCTTGGCATACAGCTCGGTCGCAGTAGTTCCTATGTAATTGCGAAAAAACATATAGCTGAACAAGGACATAAGGCATTATTTGCACTTTTAAAAACAATACGCTGTTTGATATGCAAATTCACATGTTTAGTAAAACAATAAAACTAGGATTATACGGTTCCGAATTATGAGGTTTCGGTAACATCGACATCATTGAGCGAATTCAACTGAAATTTTACAAATATATCTTTAATCTTAAAAATGCAACGTCCGATATGATTGGAAATACTGCCTCTATCTATCGATATTAAAACACGGATCATCTCATTCTGGTCTAAACTCATTGCTAATGAAATGGATAATGAACTATCCTCCCTAGTATATTATGTAGTGCACGCATTACATGAAAATAAAATGATAAAGTCAGAGTGGATAAACAATGTTAAAAACGAAATATGTTTTCTAGGTTACTCTGGAATATGATACTCACAGAGTTTTAGTAATGCCAAATGGCTGATAAAATCATCAAACCAAAAATTAAAGGATATATTTATACAAAAATTGTCATCGACTATTAATATCTCATCATCGAGTACTATTTATAGAATGTTTAAAAACACATTTGAACAAAGCTCATATATTTCATTATTGCCTCCCTTACTTTGTAAACGCTTTTTTATGTTCCGCTCACGAAACCATAGGCTTCCAAAAACAATCGGAAGATTGCAAAGTATACCTTTAAACGAAAGGCGGTGTGTGTATTGCGAACATGACGTCGGAGTCGTCGGAGACGTCAGAGACGAATTCCATTATTTATTAGTTTGTAACCAATTCAAGGAACAAAGAACCAAATATATACAGCATACTATTTACCAAATGGAAAATTTGAAAACTTAATGACTGTTAAACATTCTATTATACTCAAGAAACTGTGTATTTTTATCGATTTCATTATGCAAAACTTTAATTAGTAGGCAAATTTGAACTGTATGTGATCTATAGTGAATATAGTTTATATGTAAATAGCATAATATTAGACAAACGATTTGTTCCCTGGCAAAATATAATAATATTATAGGGAAAATATCTAATCCAATAAACATGTACAACCATAAAACTATGTACTAGTATTTAAAAAACGTAGTATGCAGAAGATATATCGTTATAAGTTTAAAATATAAACCTGTTCGCATTAAAATGTAAATACCTCCTTTTCATTTCTTTTTCTATTTCGTTTTCTCAGAACAAGTTATGAAATAAAGGACATTTCACTTGTTTACTATGTATATGTACATTTCACTTGTTTACTATGTATATGTACATTTCACTTGTTTACTATGTATATGTACATTTCACTTGTTCACTATGTATAATTATGTACATTTCACTTGTTTACTATGTATATGTACATTTCACTTGTTTACTATTTATATGCTTTACTATCCATCTAACATGTTCGTTTTCGTACGATCATTGACAAGTTCTTTGTTAAATGAATAGTAGTTTCACGATCGATACTATAAGTTTAGATGTGTTCGCTTACATTGTATATAATGTTATGATATATATATATATATATATATATATATATATATATAAGGATATATATATATATATATATATATATATATATATATATATAAGGGTGAAAAAATACATACATCTACAAAATACCTTTCAAAAAGCACTGGATCCCCGAGGGGATACGAAAATGTTGGAATAAATTAATAGATGGGGAAAAACATTTATACAGTGCTACAGTTTATAAAAACACACTGCCAAACGATAAGTCGTTTTATTGAAACTGCCGTGTATTTTAGTGTTGTTTGGTTTCATATTTGTTATTTTCGTGTTTGTGTACCCCTGATGAAGGCGTAAGCCGAAAGCGCTTGGGTTTTTATAAACTGTATATATATATATATATGTGATTGCTACATATAATACTGTAAATATGTTTACGCCAAACCCAGACTAGGCAACACAATATCGACATAAATATTTAAGCAAATATAGGACAAAGAAAAAGAATTACTCACCATAGTGTTGAAAGAAATCCATCCGTGTCCTATGGACACATTTCTAGTTTATTATTTTATGAACAAAGAAAGATAATAATTCACAGACGAACTTATTTCTTAGTATCTTTACAAAATTTTAGTATGTCTATTAAACAAAGAAAACACATGATACATGTGCATGTTATACGGTATCCGCTTTATTCTATCAGCCATGTGTAACTTTCAATGTGGACATAAATGTAGCATTACATGGTTCGCCTCCGGTATAAGTTACTAAAACTATGAATTCGCCTAAAACATTATAAGGTACAAGTGGTAGAAGCAGTGGTGAATGGATAAAATAATAGATATACAATGCAATTATATGTGTTCAAAGTCAGTATATGTAACAATAAATTTGTATATGAAAAGTATTTCCATATATAAGATAACTCACTGTCCCATCATATTTCAGAGCACTGTCACCATCACATTTGAGAAGGTGAACCAGTGAATAGTCAGAGAAATATGTAGGAAAGCACTGGCAATTGGTTTTTCATCCCGCTTTGTGTGGAAGGCTAGGTATAATGTGCAGCCACTGATATGGGTAGGGCCCTGCACCAATTGTATCTATGAATTCAAAACATGGACCATTTCAAAAGTTATTGAGCGGAAAAGGGGCTATAACTCCTTCAGAAATTGACCGATGTTGACCTAAATCGAACTTGACCTGTATTTTATAATTGCACAGCTGCACACCAAATATTAATTACAACCATGGACCCTTTCGAAAGTTATTGAGCGGAAACCAATTTTTGCAGAAAATCAAGTCGAAAAGGGACAACAACTCCTGCATAAAATGAGCAACGTTGTCCGAAATAGAACTTGACCTGTATTTTATAATTACACAGCTTCACACCAAATATTAGTTACAAACATGGACCCTTTCAAAATTACAAAGTGACACAACAAATACGAATTCAAAACATGGACCGTTTCAAAAGTTATTGAGCGGAAAAGGGGCCATAACTCCTTCAGAAATTGACCGATGTTGACCTAAATCGAACTTGTCACATATCAAAATCAAAATCAACAACCAAAATTATTTTGATATATAACATTTATGGAGTATGTGGGATTAACAATACTAATATTGTACGAGTTTTGTTAATCATAAGAATTCTCTGCCAAATATAGATTACATTATATTCTATTTTTATATTCTTTAAAATTAACCAGCGGAACTAATGCATTTAAATGCCCCCAGTAGAATGCCCAACCCGACACCGAGATCGATATTTCAACTAATACAGTACACACTATTTGACGTGTGTTACAAGCGACCGCGGAATTATTTGGAAGTTGTAGTGGGTTGATGGTGGGCGATGAAACGAATGATTATTTAAAAGGGATGGTGCGAAAAAAACAACATAGCCTGACATGACAGAGTCGTTAGACTGCGATCGGTTCAGTGATTGGAAAGCCTTAATGTCCGTATATACATTTACCTATATATACATTTTTATACATCAGAAGTTATGAATTTATAATTATTATACACGAAGAATCGGGTGCTTATCTGAAGACGTCAATGGGACTTTAAAACAAATCTATATTACAGTGAAAGCACGCACCATCTTCGATTTGATTGGAATGAAATTGTAATGTCGTTTCCACCAAGGATATTGTTGTTTGTTTTCTTAATTTAATGCGTTTAATTTTTTATTCAGTGATAGAAGCTTCTCTTTTTGTTACTAGTATATATGTATTGACCGTCACGACAATACTCTCGTTTGGCCCACAAGATGATTTATATCTTGGTGAGTGGAAACCGTGTGTTGCGACCTATTGTCGTGTTGACAAAACCCCTTCTGTATCATCAAAATATCTCCATTCATCGAACATATAGAGGCCTTTGATATTTGACTCCACATTGTGTCATTGACAAAAAGGACCTGGCAATCGTCATGATGACACCAAATTTCTTTACAATGTCATACATCAACTTCTGTGGCTTAAAACCTATATTAAATTTATACATCCAAAATTAGATAATGGATTAATTGATAACACTCAGTTCTCTTTTTTACACTATAATCCAACGTTTCAGTGGGATTCACTGCACTTTATCAAGGTTACACAATAATTAACAAAATGACAATTAACGTTTCACCATCAACGAACAAATGGTGATAGAGACCTGGAAGTTATTTCCGACATCAGGTCATGACGTCAATAACGTTTCACACTACCGTTTGTTAAGTTCTATGTGGCTGCCGTAAAATATAGCCCCGACTACAAATTAATAGTGTTATTACTTACTGATCCTTTGGGATCACCGATTCCATTCTTTGTGACTTTAAAGTAGAATACCGATTAAGCCTGGGCTAGGGTCGTGAGAAGTGTTATCACATTATATTACCTCTCCTGAACAGACTTATTAAAGCCAAGTCTGCTACTTTCCTCTCTCTTGTTTTTTTGTTGCTTTCAAGGGATCCCCTTCTCAGTATTTATTGACATTCATACTAGCGTTTGTTTAGTGCTGTGAGGCAGCCGTAAAAAGTCGCCCCTACTACAGAAGTGTTATTACTTACAGATCCTTTGAGATCGCCAAGCCCAATCTTTGTGACTTTACAGCAGAATAGTTCTTAATGACCTATTTCCAGCCTATTTTATTTGGGAGAGGAGAACATTTGTATAGATAACTGTAAATCGCTGCTAGATCAAATCGGTGATGGATGATGGTGCCCTCCCAATACAGCTTTTGTGTGAATCCAACATAATAAAACATAAAAGGTGTTTTAGTGTGTGTTTTTTTCTTTCAAAGACAATGAATCATAAACAAAGTTTTATATACAGCTTATTAATTTGCTTTTATTTCTTAATAAAGTAAGTTTGAAGTATTATAAACTTCTATACCCTGGATACTGTTCAATTTAACAATGCTTCGCAAATAGAAAACTTCACTCGGGCCTCAGTTTATCTTCTTGAACTGATCAGTCATGTAGCATATTAGCAGTAAATATGCAAGCTTTCCATGCCTTTTCAATGATCATTTAGCGTTGGAGACTTCAGCCGGTGCTAGGGTCGTGAGAGGTGTTACACATTATATTATCTCACATGAATTGACTCAATACAACCGAGTCTGCTTTTTTCTTTGTTGTTTGTGTTTGTTGCTTCCAATGGATCCCCTTTTCAGCATTTATTTCGGTAAACGGTTATGCAAGTCACTCCACTGTAACACACATTAAACAATTTGACCTTTGACCCCACCATATCCTTGATAACATCACAAAACATCTCGTGAAATAACTCGCAATCCATCTTATGACTGAATTCCTGACAATCAAAACTCTCCTATAAACATTCGCTCCTCCCTGAGACTTGCGCATATAAAATCGATTCAAGCTAACCAGTAGGCCTTATTGCATACTGACCGTTCCAAGTCGGTAACCCTGTCTTCACCACCCTTTCTGTTGTTTATTGTTCCATGGTTCCATGTAGTTTTGTTTACATTGTCTTGTCTATTTGGGCGCTGAAGACAGGATAATAGCGAGGATTGTGCGCATATAAAATCGATTCAAGCTAACCAGTAGGCCTTATTGCCTACTGACCGTTCCAAGTCGGTAACACTGTCTTCACCACACTTTCTGTTGTTTTTTGTCTCTTTCATTGTAGTTTCAAGTCCTTGTTTGCAGTACAGTGCGGACCTACGATGCCACCTACGTTCGGACCTTGTGGTTTCTATAGGACCCTATATCTCATTTTGCTGACATTTTTGTACTTGTTTTGTTTTTTCGATAACGTTTAAACTGTATTTAAACAAGGTAACAATCAGTTTCGTTAGCAAGGTACTTCATCCAAGCCGGTTTACATTACTTTTTAAAACTCGCAAGTTAAAAACGTTAACGACACGTTTCAATCACCAATTCAAACTGATTGTCGAAAGTAACGCTAAAGTAGTTTTTGAAAAGAGTGTTTGATTTGTTTTCATCATCGTTTGATGTGCGTGTTTTTTCCGCTTGACTTCAGACAAGTTATCGAGTACATCTTAGGTTTAACTTATTTTTGATATATACTGAACCAAACAGCTAACTCACCAGTAGAAAATATATTTAATGTATGCCGACTGGTAACGTTGGAGACAGGTGATTTGAATGATTTTTTTTAATTTACTGTCGTTACTGGCAAGATATTTGTCTCTTTCGGAATGAAATTTGTTTTGATTTATTGAGTGTTATTATTGAGATATTAAAGGTATTATCTACAGTTGCGTTAGCTGTTTGGTTCAGTATATTATATACATGAACATTTCTGTATTTTTTCTTATTACACCTATCTACGCTTTCTCAAATGTAAGTTGTTAACTCGGCGAGGATTATTTTTGTTTACATCGTCTTGTTGTTTAGGGATGATGACAGGGTAAGAGTGAGGCTTGGTGCACCTTTGAACCGGTTTAAACTCCCCGGTGGTCCTTTTTGCCACTGACCGTTCCAAGGTGTTACTCCTGTTGTCAAGCCTTCTATGTTTGTGATGTGCTTTTTTACTGAATGTGTTTGTGATGTTCTTTTTGGAGTGACTGTAATCTGTGAATACTACTCTTCCTGTTGGACGTATGACCTTTTCTATAAGAGTAAACATTTCTGAAAACTAATAGAAAATACCAAGACGAAATGAAGCTGTTAAGAGACATTAATTTCCATTTATTAAAGAAATATGAGACGAAATTGAATAATATTAGTTTCCTGCAGTCATCACTCATGCTAAATTACTGAAATTTGAAACCTGACGGCATAACACAATATCATAACTTACGTTTGATAAGGCGTCTTGTATAACTAAGTTTAACGTATCCGAAATAAATTATGTGCCGAAACAGTGAACAAACAAAACAAATTATACATTTTAAGAGACATTTATTGATGCATTATATTATCTCTGTGAAATATAATTCCTAATTGAGATTCTGGACAATGACACATTAATACAATATAGTATGGAAACTGCAACACAAATAACTTACGGCAAATACTGTAACGATGGAAATGGGTATAGATTCACTACTTTTACCAGATAAATCGTATCTATATGTACTTTTACCGGTATCTGAATTTAATGATCGATCTAGTGGTCTTGTCTCTTGTCATTGAACTTCTTATCAGTTTTTGTAATGAGCAATTTACAGCTGACGATTGTTATTCGTGCTACATCTTATTATAACACTGTTTTCAAGAAAATGGTAGACATAGTAGCCTTATAATTAGCTATAATAGTAATTAGTTTCCAACATTTTGTCACGTTTGGTACCTACAGATATTCTACACAACACACTGATTTTAATTTTATTACTAAATAATATAAATATATACTATTGCTCGGGGCGCATGTTTTAGACAAAGGTTGTTTTGACCTTTCAGACTTTAAACTAAATATATCAATGTAACATACATTTTAGTGGTAAATAAAAATACTTTAATTTTCAAAATCGGTTGAGAAATGAAAGGATTTACGTGGGCAATTTGTTTTTGATAAGGCATGTTTAATGCGAAGAAACAGAAAAAATAATATATATAAATTTTTTGTGTCTCACAGTTTGTATCCAAAAATGGTTTCAATGTGTTGCGCAAACGTAAATTAAGACATCCTGACGATTTATAGTACACTGTGGAAGCTAACTGAAGTTGTTTGAGATTTACTAATTTTAAGCTGTCACAATAAAAATGACAGTTCAAATGATATATAATAAAGCGCACGGAACAGAAGTCAAAACTTCTAAGTACACAACTAAGGATATGTCAATAATATTCTCATTTTTTTTGTATTTCTCGCTTGATTGGAAATACGGTTGAACTTAAAAATAACTAGTTTAAATCGTCTGCTCTGATTGCATGAACACATCTTAAAGCTTTCAAGTCGATGGTTTTTATTAGAAAAATATTATAACATTTAAACAACTCGGTAGTTAGTCATTTTGTTAATTACTTTGAATTAGTGCAGCTATCGATGTTGCTAAATCTAAAGAAAACATGAGAACTAAAGTTACTTTGACATTATATTTTACTAGAATTACCACTACAAACATGACAAATGCGTTTGCAAAAGACGTTTCCGAAATCTCTAATATTACCGCTAAAACGATATTCAGTTAAGACTGTTGGCTTGGCAGGTTTCACTATTTTCAAGTCTAAGATTTCTTTTTCTTTTAATTATAGTTTTTTTGACAACAGAAATGTTTCGTTTTTACATTTTAGTTGATAGTGATATAATGTAGGATTTAAGCTGGTAACATGTCAAATTTTAAGCACAAATGCTTTTTTTAGTAATATTTGACGATTTCTTGTTATCAAGAAAATAGGGGTATGGGTAGCTCTGAGTAGAATTTATCCGTTTGCTAAAGAAAAAAATAAGATTTTTGTTTTTAAATAGTGGAATATATATATTAAAGTAGAAATTGAGCTTATTTTATGTTCGATCTCTATGTCGAAATTGTGTGTACGGTATTTTACAGTGAAAATGTCAAAATAACTCCAAAATGTGTTTTATTTAAAGAGTTTTTATTAGAAGACTTATGCTTTTTTACTTGTTTCGAAATAAATGTCCCAGGACCTTGTAATATGCAAGTTTTATAAACGTTGAGCAATAGAACATACTTTTTATCTTGAATTATCATTTTAGTCAAATACATTTCTTTAAAAAATGGGTGGGGTATTTTTGCTTTTTAAAGTAAAAAGATACACTAGGATTACAATTGCTTGTATATGATTTGAAATATATGTATGAACGTACGTTTAAATTAATCGTTGTTTTTCAATAAATGTAAATTTTATGAATGTGTTGTTTTTTGAAAATGTTTCATTCCCTCTATTTTAGATCTTTTCAGAGAAATTTTGGAGTTATAAAAATGTGTCTTCTTCTAAGACGTCTTGTGCAAAACAAAGTGTGATAACCTACCCTTTTCAAAAAAAACTTTAAATAACAGTTTTAAAAAATCTCAGCACTACGTCCTTTCACAGGTAACCTCATTAAAAGGGGGATACTTTAGAATTATTCGAGTCTCATACTATCATAGACGCAGCATTTGCAATAAATGAGTCAAACATTTATGTTTGTTTATATACTACTTCCTGCCAATCTTAAAAAGCAGACTTTGGTTCATATTATGTGTTCTATGATCACATTTCTTTGTTTCATATAAAATGAGGGTAACTCTCTAACGATGTAACAATTTAAACAAAAAATGAATAGTTTAAACTAAGAAAATTAGTTAAGATACAAAAGTAATTAGAGCTTCTGATAAGTGTATATGCCTCATTTTGCGAATTTCAGTATAGAGGTTTTGTTCATGGGTTTCATGGTTCGACTCGTTTAAAACTCAAAACCATTTATACCGAAACGTACTACTTATATGACATGTTAAAATATTTTGAATTACATGTTTAACAAATTTTGGACTTTTTTTATTTTTTATATATCACTTAAAGGGACAATGTCCGTAACTTTTAGCTTATAAAACACACACTTATTATGTTCGCAAACATTACACACTAAACATTATTGAATATTTACTAATTAAAAGCAAGATTGTTTGACGGAATTCAATCGGTACAAAAAAAAGGAAAACCGTTTCAGGCGTTTGAACTCACAGCCCCAACTAAAATTACTCTAGCGCTAATAATAATGAGCGTAAGCGTGAAGTAGTCGACATCGCTCCCGACTGAGCTAACCGGGCTATATATATTACGCAATACATACTATGGTGAAAACCTAATGCGCTAATGGAAGTCCCGTGATCGCAGAAAAGGTAAATATTGTGGGTCCCACTTTATTTACAAATAATAATTAAAGCTTCTTTTTTTTCAAACTCACGAATGAATTACTGCATACTTCTTAGGGTCTATGCTCATGTTTTCATGTATACATTTCACTGAATAAAAGTCAGACGGTTGTTTGGTTATGCTCAATATCTGCTTACTTACGGACAGTGTCCCTTTAAAACCTTACTGGTTGCGTTAGAAGTTGTTATATATGTAGTGTAGACATATACAGGTATAGCAATCGATTATAAACTTCTCTATTTGTAGCTTAAGCTGTCTGGGATATTGCAGGAAGCTGATGTCATTAAAGACCTTGTGAACATTTTATAATAATCGAGCAGCAAGGTCTGGAAAAGTAACGGCAACAATTTATTTCCTAAATAAGTCTATGTAAACGGCATTGTATCAAAAATTGTATTGTTCACTATATACTGAAAGGAAAAAGAAACGCGACACGGGAAGTTCCGCTATATATTGGATGTACAATATGCTGCTGTTAATAGAATGGTAGATGTTTCCTTCGGAAAAAAGACTAAAAAAACACGTAACACAGCATATAGTATTCTTGCAAAGTTTCATTATTGACAGAGTAAGCGTTCGGCTCAAGCATGTGAGCAAACTTAGGATGCAATATTTTGCAAACTCTTTACGTTAAATACAGTACTGCAAGTTTTCAAAGGGGAACTTCAACATTCATGAATTTCTTGATACAGCGTGTACTGTTATTAAAACGTCTACAGCATCACAGTTGTGTCCTTTTTCTAACTAACTGCAACTCTTTTTTTACAAAACATCTTAGGATATATGGAATTAAGAGTATATACAAGATATATCGGAAATTCCCGTGTCGCGTTTCTTTTTTTGTTTCAGTATATATTCAACGTTAATGTTAAAAACACGAAATTTAATACATGCGTTATTTGTTATTTTAAAATTTGTCATACATCTTTCCTTTTTGCATCATTGTTTTTCTAATGAAAAGGTCTTTAAAATGATATATTGCATGACACTATATTTTATTTTTTTCAAAAAACCCTTTATTATCGCTATCATATGGAAATATTTATGTTCACGTATAACTTATCGGCTTTAACCATTCGTCAAATTGCCTCTGTTTATGGAATATTTATGCGGTATGTCATTCCTTCAATTACCGAGTTGCCAAAAAAAATCTGAGAATTCTAACATAATTATGACTTAATAGCGGCATCGAACCACTGTTAATGATACGATTAAATACAGTAGCATTTTATATTTTTAAGTTTTCTGGTCGATTGTATTATGTCCCTCAGACGTGTGCACCTACGAATATATCCGGAAATCCAATATCGATATGTCTCTTTTAAGCGGTTTATCAAAGACCTCATTAAAAACATCAAATGGATTAGCAATGCTATAAATGATTATTTTATTGAATATTTATTCCAAGGAATGGCAATGTGAAGCGTTAAAAAGCTGGTCGGTGACAAATAGTGGATTGTTGAAGGTCATAAACAGCACAATGCGTGCCGATTTGCATCAATCTTTGTTGTTTGTAGACATTGTATTTCTTTCAAATTTATGTTCTAGGCACGTCAACATATATTTCAGTCCGCAAACCTTACTTTTTGGTAAACGTGAATTAACATATTCCATAATAACACGCACCTATTTCAGAGTGTATATGCTTGTAGTAGTGAACACACATGTTAATGTCTCATATTGTCAACAGTAATTTTAAGTCTCATATTGTCAACAGTAATTGTATGTCTCATATTGTCAACAGTAATTTTATCTCTCATATTGTCAACAGTAATTTTATGTCTCATATTGTCAACAGTAATTTTATGTCTCATATTGTCAACAGTAATTTAATGTCTCATATTGTCAACAGTAATTTTACACATAATAATCTGGGGTAATCATATCTATTTGAATGTGCAACCCTGAATATGATTTACAGACTCAATAAAACCGAGTCTGCTACTTTTATCTCTTGTTTATGTTTGTTGCTTCCGAGATATCCCATTTTCAGTATTTATTATTTTACTTATCAGATATGGACGCATATTCCATGAATAAGTAGTACCGACTTGAGCCTTATCTTAAATCGTATGTTAATGTTGGAATTACGTTCATTGCTCTGGGACAAAGAAAGCGGTTTTTTTATACCGGGATTTCCGCGTTTTTTCCATATAGATATGCCAATAAGCCTACTCCACCACAAAAAAATCGACCGTCATATATAACCTTACATGTGTTGAAAATGACGTAAAACATCATACAAATCAGTAAGCCTACGTTGTGGAACATATTGAGTATCTGCATTTGAATCAGGCCTCTACATATATTTTTTAACGTTTGAATGTACATACATATTACGTGAATTGAGATATTGCCCGCATGCTTATTATTTTCTTATCAAGAGGATCTAACATGAGTGCCTGTTCAATATTGAATTTATTGAATGAGTTGGATAAACGTATATGATGCGAACCTGTGCCGAGCGTCATTTCGATTTTATCCAACGAGTTTAATAAATTCAATATTAAATACGAATGTGAGATTATATTTATCAACTCCAAGAAAGGCTCTAAAGCAACATTTATTAGTAAAAATGCCTATATATAACGATTTCGTACGATGACGTACGTTCGTATGATGACGTCGGCTTCTCAGTACGATGCCGACCGAACAACGTAATCCGGTATGTTAACGGTTATGGAAATCGACGAGACAATTCCGATTTACTCCGGGCTGAACGGAAAAGACCGAATGATGATGCATACTTATTTCACTAGTGTAATATGATAAATATTGCATGGCTATATTACACTCCAATACGTCAAGTTATGTGATAAATTGATTTTTATTTTGTTTTTGATTATCAACACTGCTCAAAAGTTGAACGCACATCGGCGCCGGATTCCAATATTTCTCTTTTTCCAGTTTAATCTTAGATGGATCTAGACGTGTCGATTCCCCTGATTGTTTAAACATTCCCGCCAAAGACGGATATATTTTTGCAACGCTTACCGTCATTTGGAATCATTAAGCCCATTCATGGTGACATAAGTAGTATGCAATTCAATCCAGATTAAAATACAGTACTTGACAATACTAAAATAGTGATCAGTACTTACGCAATATGAGAGCTCTACAAAAACGACCACATCATAACGAACACGAATATGGATGCATTAATATTTATAAATATTCTCTGCTTTTACGCAGACAAAACTTTTAAAAAGTGCATCCCGTGAATAATTCAAACAACGACCATTCAGACGCCAAAGCAGAACTTATTCAAATGAACGTAAACGTCCTAACGTGTCTTGGGAAGGACATCCATGCATGTGCCCATTAACATTTAAGTAGAAGACAGCGTTGTGAATGAATATAATAATGATTTATTACTTCAGAAACTGTTCAAGTAGCAGACTAGTCAATGTAGCATTTAACAAAGTCTGGAGTTCCATGCTCCATGTATTATGTAAATCATAATATCCTGATGGACCGACATTTCAAGAAGGTCATACTGGACATGAAAAGAAATATAAAAAGATCGGACAGGGAAAGTAGCATTCAAGGAGGACAGTCAACCACAAAACACAGAAACAAACACGCAAACAGACAAACGAGAAGGCAAAAGAAATAATTAATGCAAACGACATCACAAACACAAAAGGGTTGACAATAGGGCTACCGCCTAGGAACGGTCAGTGGCAAAGTAGGCCACTGGGGGTTTAAACCGGTTCTAGGGTGCACCAAACCTCACACTTACCCTACTGTCATCCCATAAAAAGCGGATAGTGTAAATAAAGAAATCCCCGCCATGATCTAATCTCTAACCAACAAGGCAGCATCGATAGGTAATATAAGTAAAACACAAATATGCTCGTGTAAGTATAATACAAAAAAAACAATAGCCTAGAAAGCCACAATGAAGGTACTCAATGACTTGGCAGAAGCCAGAGCTGTAAGAGAATAAACCATTAAGGGCACGACAAGAAAGATCATAGACAAACATCAAGTTGTGTGTACTGTTTGTCACTGTCATGACTGTTATATGATACAATGTGAAAGTTAATAAAACAGAGCTGACACAAAATACTGGCTCCATCTTAACTTAAAATACAAGTTTGGCCCTCCATTTATGTGATCAACTATCAACAATCAATATGGATATGAATATATGATACAGGAACTCCACTGTATGGCTAATATGGTAGCTACTGACTCAATCAAAATACGTCATGACATTAATATCATAACATGATAATTATGGTCGAACGAACTATTCTTTAGGGGTTGCTGTCAGTTGACGAGTCAGTTATTACGAAGTTGGCCTTCAGTTTGATATACCGAAACGAAAAGGAAACGCATAATCAAAAAATTGCCTATACTACACTATTATATATACCTAATTCCACGTAATATTTCAGACATATCTCAACGTGTTTTGTACAAAAACGGGGTACAACTAATTACAGAATGACAACTCTGTCATGTAGTAGACTGTAGGAACCTCAAACGTGAAACATGTCACATATGTAAAAACATACGACAAATGTAACACGTTTGGTGACATATGTAAAACAAATAAAGGTGACAAAAGTGAAAAAAAAGTTAACAAATGTAAAAAAAAAAAGAGTAACATATGTAAAAAAAAAAGAACACAAATGTAAAAATACATTTTTAAACGTTCATTTTGTTTAGCTCTGTATCAAAGGTCATGACCATGACGTGGTGCTGCGTCCGTCCGTCCGTCCGTCTGTCCGCCCGTAAACATTTGTTCGTGGCGACTTCTCCTCAGACACCGCTTGGCCAATTTTGACCAAACATCACATGGATGATAATTAAATGAATTGCTTTTTAGATTTGCTAGCATTAGGTCAGCGCTACATCCAAGATGGCCGCCATTACCATATATTGTCAAAACCTTAAACAATCTTATTCTAAAGAACCACTGGGCAGATTTCGCCAGAAAAAAAAAAGAAGATCGCCAACGCCAATTTGTTTAAATAAAAATCCCTTGGATAAAACATGATCGTGCCCCGGGGGCCCAAATTTGTATATTGAGATTTTACATGTTTTTCATAGACATATATAGGAAAAACTATTAAAAACCCTTCTTCTCTGAAACCACAATGTACAGAGCTCTCATGTATTACATGTAGCATCAGTTTATGTCTTCTACTAAGTTTGTCAAATGGTAACCCTGGGGTCCAATTTGGCCCCGCCCCAGGGGTCACAGTTTTACATAGGCTTATATAGGAAAACAAATCTTCTTCTCTGAAACTATAAGAGCCAGAGGTTTAATATTTTGCATTTACTTTAAGTCACATAGGTCACATTTGGCCCGCCACAATAATGCAAGATTAAGTTTATTAGTAAACTAACTTTAAAGCACGAATATGATATTGGCCAAGTGCTAATGCACATCTGTTGTTGGACACTGCAAATGTTTCCATGAATGGTAATTGATCCTTACTATCACAATGACAAGGGACAGCGCATATTCAATTTGGATTAAATTAATAAATGAGGCTCTACCTAGATACGTTATTTTAATATATTAAAGTGACTGGAGGCCATCTGGAAAAAGCATAGCCAAAAATACACATACGACTAAAATCATGTGATTCAGTTTTATATTCAATGGACATAACTATGCACTACATTAGGACATATTTATGTGTTGGTTTTAGTCAATTCTTACAAATATAGCTTTCTCATGTGCCCCCTCCCCCCACAACCCCCGCTTTTTTCTCAATTTTCCATCCGATCTTTACCACACACCCCACCACACCCCACCCCAAACCCGATTTTTATATACATATTTCTGTTATTTTTGTTTATCAATTCTACACCTATAGCTATGTTGCGCCCAAGCCCCACCTCCATCCCCCACCCCATCATCACCACCAACGCAATTTTTCATGAACGGGCGGGCACCTGGGTAGAACCACCGACGTTCCGCAAGCCAGCTGTATAGCTTCCTCACATAGAGATTCCTAGGCCACCGAGGGATCGAACCTACAGCAAGTGATTTTAAGTCAGAGACTCTAACCAACCACTCTGCCCCGCATAAATTATAAAAAGGCGCACATAATTAAATTCCAGTTGGCAGCAGTACGTTGTTACTATGTGAACATCTGGAAAGCTATTGAATGGAATGGCCGGTCGTAGGGTGGTGTTGGGACTCTGTTCGAAGTCTTTGGTAAAAGAAGGCCAGTCAGGATTCCAATGTATACTCAGGAGTTGTTGAGCCCTCTGTAACCAATGCGGCGTACCTGGTCGTAGACTATTTTAAAGCAGTTGAAGATCAAAAGAGCACTATAAAGTTTTTAATATTGTAGGGCAAATAGTTCCAAGAATGACATCCAATAAATATGTTTTCATGATCAGGTCAGAGTGACCTTGACATTTGACCTACTACCATGAACGCAATAGAGTAGTTGTTGCAAATGGATAATACATGTATTTGTATGTTTCAAGATTGAAGGTTTAATAGTAAATAAATTACAGCGCAAGAGACGTTTTTGGGGTTGATTGGGTAAGTGTGACCCTAACTTTTTTGAGCTACTGACCCTACAATTAATATTTTAACACGGTTATTATTTCTGTAAAGTTTCAAGATGGCCTTATACTTACTATTTACAGATAGGAGAATGTTTCTCAGTATTCGTCAATTGTAAGTTCCAAGTGTCCTTGGTGACCTACTGAACACCAAACCAATAGGCTTCCTCCTCTCCCTACTCTCCATACGGACAATGCACACATATGACGTTTACTACGGGTAAGGCCAGATGGTATACTTTTGGAGTTGTCATGTGGAATGCTTATGTGCATATTAGGTCATGGTGACCTTGACCTTTTGACTTTCTAACCCCAAAATCAATAGGGGTCCTTCCCTTACCAAAGGCAATTTGCCTATAAAGTTTCATGAGTGTAGGTTTTATACTCCTGGAGTTATCACTTGGAATATGTATACCCCTATGAGGCTATTGTGACCTTTGACCTAGTGAGCCCAAAATCAACAAAGTTCCTCCTCTGACCAAGGGCAATGTATTTATGATGTTTTAAGATGAGTGTCGTGTTTTTAAAGTTATCACGTGAAATAAATATAGCCACATGAGGCCCTAGCGACATTTAACCTACTGACCCCAAAACTTCTCATCAAGGGTTATGTACCTAAGAAGTTTCAGGAGTGTTATGGTTTTAGTTATCGCTTGGAATTCAGTTTTCCATACAAGGTCATGGTGACCTTGACCTTTGACTGCCTATATAAAAAACAAGTATTCCCACTCTTACCTAGGGAAATGTACACGAATTTTCATGATGGTGGATGCTGTGCTTTTGAAATCATGGTGCATAGTGTATATTTCCAAAAAGGCATAGTGACCTTGCCCTTCGATCTGACCTCAAAACAATGAAGTTCTTGCTTTCTCCAAGCGCAGTGTACCTGTTTGGGTGTTATAGTTTCAAAATTATCGTCTGGAATGAGTAATTGTTTATAGACAGATGACCCCATACCATAATATGCGTATAAAACTAAGTGCAAGAGAGACAACTACCATGAGTGTTTTTCAGATGGTAGAATAGCCATTTCTATTGAGACATAGTGAACGCGTGGACTCCTCCTTGGAAAGTTAAATTGATTCTAAAATAGGCAATAGTTTTTTCAACAGAAAGTATCAGTTGAATGTATATGTCATCATAACTTCTATCAGGAACCTATTTTTCTTAACTCACAGTTTCTTTCTGAAATAGTTTTGACTAATTGGGGGGAAAATGAAAACAAAAAGTACAGTTTTACCATATAAAAAGATTTATTCCAAAACATAATTGTTATACAAATGTCACGCCTAAATAGTCTTGATCAACATGAGAAACACAGAATCATTCTGACAACTACTTAGACTAGATGGGCGCCTTTTGGTGCATGTGTCGCCCGTTCTAGAAAGTATTTAAAGCCTCAGTATGCTTATTTTCAACGTCAACGAAGACGATGAAGACTTTGTGTCAATTATTCTGGTATAATATTACCGTTTAATTTGCATTAAATCGCCCGATGTACCCAGGTGTTAAATGAAACCAGTGATTAATAAAACATACTCTTTGGGCTTTGGTTTGTGAACTTTTGAACTATTGTGTTAACATAAACAATACCTATGCTATAAATAAACAATTTGGATCGGAACCGAACGCTCCTGTTTTATGACCGTGAAGTAGCAGCAGTTGTATTCCAATATCTCATTCCTAACTGAAGTAACTGAGCGGAAACCCTTTTTTTCTATTTTTATTAACAGTAACCTTGACCCCAGCGGCCCCAAATATTTTCAGAAGGTAGAATAGCTATTTCTTAAAAATACGTTTACTCTTACTTCAAATGTACATATGCGAAATTTAAGATCATCCTCAAATCTACAACTATATTCCCCCAGACCGAATAGTGAGTTTTTCAGAAAATCGTTTGCATATTCAGGCTCTAAAGTGTGGAACTCACTTCCTCACCATATAGAAAATGCCCAATCTGTTAATCATTTCAAAACATTGTATTTACAGTGGATTAACCAAACCATATAATAATGACTAAGTCTTGCAACTCAGTTTGGACATATTTATGTTACTGTATGCATGAATATACTACAATTCATTTTAAATTATCACATATCTTTGTAAATACTTGTATAATATATATTGTTGAGGGCCTCATGGAAGATTGACTAGTTTCAGATGAGTTCTCTCGTTAAATAAAGTCTTTATTATTATTATTATTATTATTATGAGTATTATTATTATTTCTTTTGAGACATAGTAAATGTGTGGGCAGTACATAGGAACTCAAACGAAAAAAATGTTACAAATTCAAAAGTGGTTACAAATGTAAAAAAAAAGAGTCACAAACATACGAACAAATGTAACACGTTTGGTGACATATTTTGTGACATATGTAAAAAAAATCGGGTTTGGGGTGGGTGGGGTGTGGGGTAAAGATCGGATAGGAAATGGAGGAAAAGGCGGGGGTTGTGTGGGGGGAGGGGGAGGGGGAGAGGGCACATAAGAAAGCTATATTTGTAAGAATTGACTAAAACAACACATAAATATGTCCTAATGTAGTGCATACTTATGTCCATTGAATATAAAACTGAATCACATGGTTTTAGTCGTATGTGTATTTTTGCCTATGCTTTTTCCAGATGACATCCAGTCACTTTAATATATTAAAACATCATGTATATAGGTAGAGCCTCATTTATTAATTTAATCCAAATTGAATAGGCGCTGTCCCCCGTCATTGGGATAATAAGGATCAATTACCATTCATGGAAACATTTGCAGTGTCCAACAACAGATGTGCATTAGCACTTGGCCAATATCATATTCGTGCTTTAAAGTTAGTTTGCTAATAAACGTAATCTTGCATTTTTTTGTCGTGTTCATAATCTGCTGATAATCTAAGTCTATGTAAAACATGTGACCTCTGGGGCGGGGCCAAGTGTGACCCCAGGATCACCATTTGAACAGGCTTGGTTAGAAGACCATACGCTTATAGTAAATGCAAAATATTAAACCTCTGGCTCTTGTAGTTTCAGAGAAAAAGATTTTTTCCCCTATATAAGCCTATGTAAAACTGTGACCCCTGGCGCGGGGCTAAATTGGACCCCAGGGTTACCATTTGACAAACTTAGTAGAAGACATAAACTGATGCTTCATGTAATACATGAGAGCTCTGTACATTTTGGTTTCAGAGAAGAAGGTTTTTTAATGTTTTTTCCTATATAAGTCTATGAAAAATATGTAAAATCTCAATGTACAAACTTTGGACTCCCGGGGCACGATCATGTTTTATCCGAGGGACTTTATTTGACCAGGTATGATTGGCTAGGCGTTGGCGATCATTTTAAAAGAAAAAAATTGTCGACATCTGTCCAGTGGTTCTTTAGAAGAAGACTGTTTAATATTTTGACAATATATGGTAATGGCGGCCATCTTGGACCTAATGCTAGCAAATCTAAAAAGCAAGTCATTTAATTGATGTTTGGTCAAAATTGGCCAAGCGGTGTCTGATGAGAAGTCGCCACGGACAAAAGTTTACGGGCGGACGGACGGACGCCGCACCACGTCATGGTCATGACCTTTGATCAACAGAGCTAAAACATGAACGTTTAAAAATGTATTTTTACATTTGTGTTCTTCTTTTCTTTACATATGTTACTTTTTTTTTTTTACATTTGTTAACTTTTTTTTTCACTTTTGTCACTTTTATTTTTTTTACATATGTCACCAAACGTTTGTCGTATGTTTTTACATATGTGACCGTTTTTACATTTGTGACATTTTTCACGTTTGAGGTTCTTACAGTAGACATTTTAACCAAAGCATACTTTAGTACACGAAATTCATATATGTTGAAATTTCGCTTGAAAAATTCAAGCCATTTAAGTTAAGAAATTGCAGCGTTTAAAGCCTACGTTTGCTCACCTGCTTGAGCCAAATGCCATTCTGTCGATAACGAAACTGTAAAGGGGTAACCATTTGTGTGCTCGGTGCTGTTTAAGACTTTTTCCTATATGACAGGCTTAATGTCACCCTGTACCATTCGATAGTAGCATATTAAATATACGATATATAGAGGAAATACCCAGTATGCGTTTCTTTTTCCTTTCAGTATATATTCTTAAATTAGGCTTGTGACATATAAAACTGTAGTTATAACTGTATCGTACATCATGTCATGATATACTTTGGAGTTTTAGTATTTTTGGGTACGACAAGAAACTCACCATCAGCTGCAATGGTAGGAGACATGGCATGGCAACCGGTTTGTGTTAGACAAATAATTGCGGTATCAAATTACTGGCTACGATTGAGTCATATGCCAAATATGTGTTTCAATAAACGAATATTCTTTTATTGTTTTAATAGTAAAGATGTAAAAATTGGTGTTACAAAGTTTTAAATAATTTTTCAAAAATTGAGTTTAATAAAGTTACGAGTGTAATTAACCCTATTGTTAAACGTCAATTTTTAGATGATGTTAAGAGTGCATCTTTAAATCAGTTTATAATAAATTGGAATGTAAATATTAACTCGGAACGTGGTAGTAGTAATATTGGTGGCAATAAATTACGTACTTATAAGTTATTTAAAACTACATTTGAAACAGAAAGGTACTGTAAACTAATACTACCAAGAAATCATAGGTCGGCTTATTCTAGATTCGTTGTGGCGTAACACTAATTAGACTAGAGACTGGAAGATATGAAATACTTCAGTTTAGTGATGTTTGTTTGTTTGTTTGTATGGTGTTTTATGTCATGTTTAACACATGTAAGGTTATATATGACGGTCGATTTTTTATGGTGGAGGCAGACCACCCACTTTTCCAGGGTAGAACCAGTACTGTACGAGGGGTGTTCGAAAAGTAACAGGAAAAATGCCATAACTTTTGTTTGGGAAGGGCCATTTTTATAAAATATCACACAAGGGTATCTTAAAGTGCCAGTCACATTGGCCTTACGACTTCTTGCGATCAAGAAAATGAAGAAAATCGCAAAAGATCGCAGAAAATCGTGCAGTAAGCCGTATGCAGTCGCAGGCGATCGCAGATACTCGTACAACCAAAATCGGTCGCAGCAAGGTTTTTGAACATGCACAAAAACCTTGTTGCGACCGAAGTGATCGCAAGAGGTCGCAAGCAGTCGTGCCACTTGTTGCACGACCTGTTGCATGCTGTCGTGTACGATCGCAGATGATCGCAATACTTTTTGGTCTCCGCCCTCTCGAACGACCAGCTGCTACCGATTGCACGACCTGTTGCACCTCCGTGCGATTGTTCGTGCAATAGCTCGTGCACGTTCAACGACATGTGGTACGAGAAGTAGTGAAATATCACGACCTCTTTGCGATCGGCAGGCCAGTTGCAGAATTTAAATATATATTTATATTGTAATTATTATTTATTTATTAAAATAGTCAGTGTACTAACTTAATTTAAAATACAAATCAACTATAACCTTAGAAAATAGCATTTCATGAAATATTAAAACAGTCTTTCGTTGAATGTCAAGTTGCAATTAACATAATACATGTATGAAACGTTTATTCTCTGTGGAGAAAAAATATTTTCGACTTGATTTTATATATTTAATAAATATTATTAGGAACCGAAGAGCCACAGGCAGGTCACCCAGGAGGTGGAGTGATATGTGAGTATCTGAAGATCAGCTGAAACCAGAGAACAAAAAAACACCCGCAAGATTGCAGACTCGGGTTTATTGTGTCTGTTTTACCGACACCCTGGCTTTGAGGCCCCGGTTTTAGCAGCACTCATATATCTGCTTCTACCTCGCATGTTATGAACAATTTCCCGAACTTCGGGATTATAAAAATCGCCGAACTAAACAGCCTCTCCCGCATTTTCTCCGTGGTATCGTACCCCACGTTACCCCACAACCTAGAGGTTCGAACTTCAACTGAACAGGACCGCCAGGGAGTTCCCTCCATAAACATGTATATTATATATACACTAGAGTGTCCATAATGTTTGCACAGGTTGCAGTAGGTGTTAAAATAATTGAAAATAACGAAGTATCCTAACTTTGATTATCTGCCGGGCCACCAGCAACCGAGGGGGCGGGGGATGTTGCTAAGGGGAGTTGTTTTATATGTACTCGTAGCTTTGACCCCAGGGATGAGATCCGGACTGGGATCGGACTTACAGGTCAAGGTTATATGTCAGCACGGGTTACATTAGCTCTTAGAACGATTGAAAAGTGACCGCACTAACTAATTATCCTATTTTAAAGTATAGGACTATTTGATTATCTGCCCCTAGCAACCGAAAAGGGGGTTGTTGTATATGTACTCGTAACTTAGACCCCTGGGGTGAGATCCAGACTGGGTTCCGACTTATAGGTCAAGATTATATGTTAGCACTGGTTGCAGACGTTCTTAGAAAAGCTGAAAAACAAACCTTTTTATTGAAAGTGGCCTGAGGTTCGAACCTTAACCAAACGTCATGGTTAGCCGGGACTCGAACGAGGGCAATGTGTCTGGTCTTAGAACCTAGGGTCGGACCCGGACTAAATTCGGACTTATTGGTTATTTGTGCTCTTAAACTCGTGCATTGAAAATTATAAGTCTTTATGAAGTATTGGTATGTTTATAAGTCGGAACCCAGTCTGATGGAGAATGGCTTTGTGGGTTCGACACCCGCTACGATCAACCGACTCTTTATGGGAAAGAAACTTGGTGGGTTTTGTTTTATACCGATACTTCCAACGAACATTGGTCGGAAACTATGTACCTGTAAATAACTGTATGCATTCAAAGTTTATTTTTGTAGAATTAAATTATCATTTATCTTCCTAATCACTTTATTTCTCTCCAGTATGTATTCCCATATGTATGCGGATTTTAGCTATCATATATCGTCGCTTTAAAAATATTTATCTCCAATATGTATTCACATCTCATTACAACGGCATTCGACGTAAAAACGTGCAATTGAGACAACTAAACAGTTGAACGCAGCAGATATTTCTGTTCCGTTCTTTGGTTGCATCCTGATATGGTTGAGTATTATAATACTATGGCTAAGACACAACTGACAAATTGTTTTATGTATTTGAATAGCAAATAATATTTTCTGTAGTTCCTGGGAATCCCAAATTAAATGTTCACACCAGGTCACACCTCCAAATAAAACGACCGATCACACAACCGATTGCAACAGGCTGGGAATACTCGCAGCTATTTCCGATCACTCGCACTACCAGTCACAAGTAGTCGTGCTGCCGGCTGCAACATTCTGCAAGTGATTGCAGGTACATGTAGTCGTACGACAATTCGAAAGCAATCGTACGATATGTCTAAAATCGTTGGGACCACACCCACGATTGCTACAGCCAATTTTTTATGCGATCAGTCTTTTCAGTGCTCGGAGTGTGACTGCAACGTCTGCGATTGACCCCGACCTTCTCGCGATTATCCCAGTCTGCGACTGGGGGAAATCGCAAGCGATCGCAACTCAGTGTGACTGAGGCTTTATAACTCATCACGGATATGTTCTATGAACAGTTTTACATTGCAATAAGGTATGCGTTCATTAGCGTCACTAGGGCAACGTCATGTAACGTTGAGCGGGGCACATCGGATTATTCGTTATTCTAATACACCCGCACTATATAGCATAGTTTAAAATATCTCGTTATATTAAACGATAAATCACTGTAATTTTTGCAAAGTTAGGAGAATAAGCATTGCGCATTGCGGATTGCGCATTGTAACGTATGCAACGTCAGGAGAGTAAGCAAAGCAATGCGAAAGATTTCAGATGTGTGCGTTATTTTCACATTTTAGGGGTATTAGAATAGAAATAGAACATTGTTTACGATGAATTATCGATAATATATCACGGTTTGTCGGTCAATTGTAAACAATAATTTCACGAGCCGAAGAAGGGCTCGTGAAATTATTGTTTACAATTGAACGACAAACCGTGATATATTAAACGATAATTCACAGTAAACGATGTTCTATTTCTTAAATAATATTTTGAAAATCTACATACCGTAACCAGTTACCGTCTTCAAATTTTCTCAAAATACTCTCCTGAGTATTTCACACATTTTCCCCATCCTTTTACCCTTGATGAGAAACAGTTTTCAACGTTTTCTACTTGAATTTTCCGGATAACTTCACGAACAAGAACTGGAAGATCGTGAACGTCATCGAAGTGTTGACCGCGCATTTCTGCTTTAATGGCCGGGAACAGGTAAAAATCACGCGGGGCCATATCTGGTGAGTAATGAGGGTGCTGTATAGTGTCTATATTAGGTTCAGTAAGGGTTTCCTTGGTAATCGCAGCATTATCATGATGTAGCTTAAAACACAAAATTTGATAGAGTAGCATGGAAACAACGACAAAAACGTTCGCTTGCATACCTGACGTAATGTAGAAAGTTCGGGAAACGTCAACGTGCATTTTAGAGCAATTCTGGCGTCAGAAAATGTATAGTTGCTCTATTTAAAATGTACAAAAACAAAAGAGTTCGTGTAACGTTACGAGTTGCCCCGCTCAACGTTACTTGACGTTGCCATAGTGACGCTAGTGAACGCATACCTTGTGATAAGGTAAACATGTGCATAGAACATATCTGTGATGAGTTAAGGTACAATTTGTTCGAAATTTCATAAAAATGGTCCTACTCAAACAAAAGTGGTGGCATTTTTCCTGTTACTTTTCGAACACCCCTCGTACACTTCCCGTCATCCGTAAGAATCGACACTTCCTCACTTACAAGTCAAGCTCCCAGCGGGATTCGAACCCGCAACGGTGAGAGGCGAAAGTTTACAACGCAGCGTCGTTAACCATTCGGCCACAGAGACATATTAGTGAAAGAGTTTGTCCATTTTTTATTGTTCAGGCGAAAGATGAGTTACATGTTATGATAACCTGTCCTTTATATAATGATATCAAAGCTAATTTATATGATAAAGCAATACGCCTAAATCCCTATTTTAATAACTCTACAGATGAACAAAAATTAGCATATTTATTCACAAATGCAGACTTAATTTTGTGCCAAATCCTGCTACTTAATTCTTCTACGTCGATCTAGCTTTTTGTATCGCTAGTCTTTTTTCCTTCTTATATATGCCAAACAATGCCAATTTTATATATGTAAATAATGTCAATTTGTTTTTATCATATCGTGATTCTGTTTTATTTTCTTCTATGAAAATGATGCTAATCAGTTCCTTTTTGATCTGATCAAAGGGGATAAATGATTTTTTAATTTTGTTCTAACTAATGCGCAATAGTGCTTTGTGTATCTTGTCAAATCTTATAATACTCATTCTTAGTACATATTTTATAGATAGATTAGCATCATTTACATAGTCTTAATGTGTTATATATATGCTAATATCGTTTGAGTTTGATGTTATTAGCTACTTTTAGAATGTGTTGATGGTTTTATAACTATTGTCTCTTATAATTCTAATTAGAATGGCATGGCTATCTTATAATGCTAACGATGTTTTATTTATGTTTGTATTGATTGTAAACCATGATGAGACTTTAATAAAGAATATATATTTAGTAATATCATCATGTAAATTAAAGTAATAATGAGAACGACCAAACATATCGTGCTGTTTGGTAAATTGCAAATAACTAGTCTCTTCAACAACACCAGTTTGTTCATTGGCAACGTATAAAATGAATGCTATTTTATACAGAATAACGAAGTTCAAACAATATATTCCACACATGTTTTGCGGTCTGTGACATTCAGTTGTCAATTGGTTTGTGAAATGTAGAATTAAAGTGTCTAGACTGTAAAGATGTAAGGTAGCACATAAAAAGAAAGTTAAAATAGAACAGTATTTGTCACAAAATATCTAATACAAAACTAAGCAACACACTAATATAAACGAATGGAACACCTAATACACGCATTAAGGTCTCACTAAACAGTTATTTCCCTTGCCAGTCACGGTAGGAACTTTCTGGAGCTTAAAAAAATATCTGTGTTATTCGGTTCTTGTTTATTTCTTAAAATGTGCAAATATTTTCTCTTTTTTTGTTGCAGGTGACACGAATGGGACAAGTTGATGATTTCATACAGGTTAGGATATGCCTGAATGTTTCTGAGCCCATATTTGAGAATCTAATACTGGGTAGTGATACATTTGAAGATGTCAGTGAAATGGACAAATTCAAGAGGGTCTTTTCAAACTATTGATATTAAAAAAAAGAGCAAATTGGTCAACCCCGTGTTTTTTGCTGGATATTTTGCGCAACAGACATCAAGTTTCACAAAGAAAATATTTTTAAGAAAAATCATTAAGTTCTACAGTGATCCAGAGGGGTCCTGCTACATATGCAGAGCTATATAAAATTAACTGTGTTGTGAGACGTTAATCTCTCCTACATGGATTGTAAAAAGTCTCCCCGTGCTACGAATCAGTAGTGTTATTTTTACTGGTCCTTATGAACAGACTCAATAAAACCGAGGATGCTGCTTTATTCTCTTAATTGTGTTTGTTGCTCACAAAGGATCACCTTTATCAGTAGTTATTATGGTTTTATATAAATATAATCGCAAAACGATTCGAAACATATACAGATATGTTTAACTTGCAACTAAGAGTATATCAGTTAAATAATAGCAAACTATAATTACTGAGTAGCATTCACTACGAAGAAGAGTAGTGGGAAAATGCTCATGAACCAACTTCAAGTACGTATTAATCTGAAAATAAGTAACACGATACGTGCCATAGCGCTTAGATAATCTGATTTCTGACTTGACTGTGTTAACGTGCAGACCTACAGTGCCACTGCGTTTGGGTGCTGTGGTTTCCTTCGGATCAGTGTTTTAATTTGTTGTTTTAATTTGTAATTAAATGGTCTATCAATAAGTACGTTATATCAAGATGAAACAAGCAAAGTTTTACGCAAGCGTAAAATAGCTGCCGAGAGGAACTAGCATATATCTGGGTAGGGACTGGAAACGAAGTTTAACATAATAGAATATCAAGTCACGGGTGTTAAAACAATATTGAAAAAAATAATTTTGACGTAAACACGCCACGACCGTTATTTTTCTTACCAGAGTTTTACCATCAGTTGTTCCTACCAAACATGTTGAATCAAGGTGGGCGACCTCGCTTCTCTCTGTTCAAATACCTTGATTTGCCTTACATACTGATTACAATTCAACTTTGATACACGACGTGCTAGAAGTACACATCAGCACAGAAATACAGGTGTTCACATGTAAGGGATGCGTGTGCGTTAGCATGTGCATTACAACAGAGATAAGCGTCTCACTGCTACCATGTGTAATTATATATAAGATTGCGTTATCGAAGTGAAAAACTCAATGAAGCTGTTCGTTGCTACCTTACCATTACATGAGCAATTTTGAAAACCATATAGGCAGCGAATAACACGGCGGTATTTACGAGAATACTGTATTATAAATGGGTAATATTCCATAAAAAGGTATTATTCCATTTAAATACAGATTTGTACTTATTCCATTCCAATACTTGCGGTTTCATTCAGTTTCACTTACGGTTTCATTATGCTCCGTAAAAAATCCCGGACGGGAAGATCCCGGAAATATTGCCGCATTCTACACTTTAGTAGACTGCTCTATGAAAACGTCATTTGAGGCAATAAAACGGCAAGCTTTGAACATTGAAAAATGTGTGTTTATACCATTCAAGTTTTTTAGACAGGTTCCCTAGGAATTGAAGTTGTAATGCTTGCTTATTGTCGGCTACATGATTCACAGTCTGTTAACCATATACATGTTCTAAACCCATATAAGAGAATGATGTATATAATTATCAGGACATCTATAATGTCCTTCATGATCTCTGCGATCTACGATATAAGTTAACTCGTAACCCGCTACATATATATATAATGGACTGTTCTTTCTTTGAATTAAGACCATTACAGATATGACAAAGGGGTGTTTTTGGGAAATTATTGATCAGCAACCGGACATTGTACACCCTGAACAATGGACGCAAAGGCTATTATAGTCGTGCTTAGCGGGTTAAGGATTAACATGCTGGCAATGCAATACTTTTATTCCATTTCATTCCCAATGTCGACTCGTTTAAACCCTATAATTCATATGAAATGACGACTATGGGTGCTTTAACCTTACAACTCCCACGCAGAATGTCTAAGTAATGCAAAGATACAAAACAACAAATATTTAATTTAAATTTAGTATTTTTTTGGCTAAATATGTAATACATCAAACATTTATTAGTAAATATTGCACTCAGCAACTAAAGCAGTGGGAGCTCAGAAGTAACTTAAATATCACTTATACACAAAATATCATATACATGTATTGCCTTTTATTCAGCTGCCGAAGACAACTGATCTTATATGGGTTTGTATCTGTCTATGGTTAAGAGACTGTGACTCATGTAGTTGGCGATAAGCATGATTTACAACTTGAATTCCAAGAGAACTCGTCTATAACACTGGAATGGTATAAACACATATTTTGGAACGTTCAAATGTTACCGTTTCGCCTGTGGATTTGACGTTTTTTGTAGATCAGTCTACTCAGTGTACAATGCGGCAATGTTTCCGGGATCTTTATGTGTCCGGGATGTTTAAGGGGCAAAATGAAATCTTAAGTGAATGAATGAATGAATGTCTTTATTTATAATGGGTGATCAAATTAGCCAACACTAATCTCCATTTGGGCCCTCTGTAAAGTCATACATATACAATACAAAACATATATAACAAAACAAAAACAGTGATATTTCCTTTAAACTTTTGTGCACACATACAAATATACACGCACACACACACACGCACTCACATCCATGTACACATTCATTCTTAATATATAGAATTATATACATATATATACATAATTATATACATGGTTTGAGGTGGTGGTTTGCACAATAAAGTGGCACACAGTACACAAGATGTAAATACTTAAAACTAAAACGGCCATAAATAACACTACGTTAAATAAGTATTACACTATGACTGTGTTTTCAACCATTTAACACAGTTAGATGTAAAGTGTTTTTTTAAAAAGTACATTCTTTAATATAGGAAGGAATGCTTTTCCATATAATTGTTCCAGAGTATGACATGATTCTGTGTTTGGTCTTGGAGTTATATAATTTAAGTTGCAGAAGTTCGCCAGAAACATTTATTTATTTGGAACGTTCACCATAACTTACTTGCAGTTTGTTTGTTCGCCACAACATCGCGACAAACTTTACCATTTCGATTTTTTTTATTGCACGCCGTAACATCGCCACTTGTAAACTTTTCAGTTCAGATTTGCCGTTTTTTATTCGCCACAACATCACGACGAACATTAAGTAATTTAAAACCTGAGAACAATTAAAAGTGTGTCCCAAGTGCAAAATGCAGTATTAATTTGCATTTATAACATGATGACAAGCCAATTTAATAGTTTAAGTCATTCTGAATTATTATATAGTAACTATCTACACATTTAACAAATATAACAATTTATATCTACTTTGAAATTTAAGCACACAACTTGCTCACTGTGTCAGTTAATTATTATTACCAGGTATTATGCAATTTCCTTTGATCTGAAGCAGTATCATGCAGTATCATGTAGAGGTTATACTATTAGAAACACATGACAGTATTATGTGTTCATGAAATTGTGGTATTTTTGCATAAATATAGCCAGTTATCATGTAGTTGTATAGACAAGGTGTGTTATGTGTACTATTTTTCAATGAAATTGTGTCAGTTTAAAACAATGGATTTGAATGAGTTTAGTTTGAGTGAATATTCTGAAGAGGATGTTCCACACCTGTATATTGTAAGTTTATATTAACTGATTTAATTTTTATATGTCGCAAAATAGCAAGTTTTTCATCTTCAAAACCCCTGACCTCCAGAGGTAAATGAGTATATTTACGTTTATGTGTCTGTCTAGGTCTGGTGCTGATTCTAAGATATCCAGAAATGCAGAAATGACAGCGCTCGACATCTTCATAAAAATGAGAGTAATGCAGAAATGACTGCGTTCGACATCTCTATGAAAATGGGAGTAATACAGAAATGACAGCACTCGACATCTCGATGAAAATGGGAGTAATGCAGAAATGACAGCCCTTGACATCTCTATGAAAGTGGGAGTAATGGAGAAATGACAGCGCTCGACAACACTATGAAAATGGGAGTAAAGCAGAAATGACACCACGCGACATCTTTATGAAAATGAGAGTAATTAAGAAATGACAGCGCTCGACATCTCTATAAAAATGGGAGTAATGCAGGAATAACAGCGCTCGACATCTCTAAAAAAAAAATGGGAGTAATGCAAAAATGACAGCGCTCGACATCTCTAAGAAAATGGGAGTAATGTAGAAATGACAGCGCTCGACATCTCCGTGAAAATGAGAGTAATGCAGAAATGACAGCGCTCGACATCTCTATGAAAATAGGAGTAATGCAGAAATGACAGCGCTCGACATATCCATGAAAATGGGAGTAATACAGAAATGACAGCGCTCGACATCTGTATGAATTGGGAGTAATGCAGGAATGACAGCGCTCGACATCTCCATGACAATGAGAGTAATGCAGAAATGACAGCGCTCGACATCTCCATGAAAATGGGAGTAATGCAAGAATGACAGCGCTCGACATCTCCATGAAAATGGGAGTAATACAGAAATGTCAGCGTTCGACATCTCAAAGAAAATGAGAGTAATGCATAAGTGACAGCGCTTGACATCTCCATACAAATGGAAGTAATGTGGAAAAAGACAACATTTGACATTATATTTGAATGAAAGTTAGGAGTTTTTGACATTTTCATGAAAATGAGCATTTGCATTTTACGCATAGTATGGAATTTATTATTGTATGGCTTTGTCAACTTTGTAAGTTAGGGATTAATATAAATTTGTATGCCAGAATTTTAATTTACAGTATGAAATCTGCATATATTTATATTTTTTTAAAACGGCGCACCATTGTTCTATTTCATAATATCAGTCCATTATTTATTTTGAAAAAGTTTGCCGCGATGTGTTGGCAAACATTGCCGCAACTTTGCAACACACATCACCACAAGCATGCCAGAACATTGCAGAGAAACATTTTATGCAAATGAAGTTTTACTATGCAAATGAGGTCTGCGGCAAAGTTGCAGCAAACAACGCCAAAACATCACCAGAAGATTACAGCTAAAAGTGTTATGCAAACGAAGTTTGCTGCAAAGTTGCAGTACACTTTTACCATGCAAATGAGGTCAGCGGCAAAGTTGCGGTGAACAACGCCAGAACATCACCAGAAGCTCATTTGCATATTTGTATGCTGCAACTTTGCCGCAAACCTCATTTGCATGGTAAAAGTGTACCGCAACTTCGCCGCAAACTTGTTTGCCGCATCTGCCGCAAACTTGTTTGCCGCCTCTTTGCAGCAATGTTTGCCGCAGAGTTGCAGCAAATAGTCGCCAGAAGCTGATATTTTTGGTAAGGGTATGCTAACATCACAATTTTCATATAGTGTGTCCAATACGCTAAAATAATTATCTGCGTGTCTGTGGTAGTTGGCATCATTGCCGTTCCCCTATACAAAGTTCCAACATACGTCCTGTTTGAGACCTATGAGACCACATTCCCAAAATTTCACTAGTTGCCGATGGCTGCAGTCGTCGGTGTTGTGGTTAGTTTCATTACAGTTTAAGCACCTTCTATAACGCCTGTCTCTGACATCTCTTGCATTTGTGAAGTTAGTTTTGAGCTAAATTGTTGAAATGGTTTTCCGGCAAAAATGATCTAATTGCGAAGATATTAGAGATTTATGCAAATCGTTTGTTCATCGTACGTACGACCAAACCTAGTTGGATAACCAATTACGCGCTTCTGCGTTTATACCACAACACGAATACTATTCGCTCGGGTTCCGCGGGGGCGGTCGCATCATTGTCATGCGCGTTTCTCTGAATCATATTAGTAACATAATCAATTCAAACAGGCTCTGTTTTTTACAACCGCCAGTTCGGACTTTCAAATGTTCGTGGACACATTCTAAAATTCTAAGGATATTCTAGAAATACGGAATAGTCGTTATCATGCAAGTGCACACTATATTATTATATAGCTACAAATATATTATCATATTGTAAAATGCCATTAAACGCCATGATATTGGGACATCCAATTCCGAAGTTTACATTAAGAATGGCATAGACACACACGATTGTGACAGGATTTCAAATTAGAACAATCCCGGAACGTAAGCTTTTGTGCGAAAGGTGGCATGACTTTGTCCTCAGGCGAATTATCGGCAAAGTGCGATAATATAGGCCCGATTATCTTTGCTCCATCATAGATACACATTGTATACAATATGTAGTATCGATCGCAGCGTGTCAAATCAGCCATTGCAAGATACGAGAGACACAGAGACTGGAAAATGTTCAATCACAAGGCCTGAATCGTATACGACATTTTGAGACGGGAACCTGCGTACATGTACGCTAGTTTTAGTCGCATAACAAAACATTCCTTTCTCACACAGAAGGAAAGTGCTGCATGGACACGTTTTTTGTCTGAATGGGTACACCTTACCAAAGAGCAATACTGTAATGGGCACTGACTGGCTATCTATAGCTCCGCCCACCATTACCCTGTGAGCGAATGTGGCCGCTATGATTCTCTACGATAAACATGTTAGTTTGTATGTAACCTTGTAGCAGAATAAACGTAGTAAACAAATCCCTCGTTTGGGTTTATATTATATACTTATCCCTTTAATAGGGTCCGTACTTTCAGACTACAAATATACTTTGTAGAACATTACAATGGCGACGAGAATGGGAATAGAGGCATAGATGTGTCTATTGCCTTACTACAGTGCGGCGTTTAAGTGCCTTCTTATACATAGAGGAGTTAAGTGCCTTATTACAGATCATTATTTTAGTTCTCTCGCATACATAGAGGCGTCAAGTGCCTTATTACAGAGCGGTATTTTAATCCCCTCTCATAAATAGAGGCGTTAAGTGCCTGATTACATAGCATTGTTTTAGTGCCCTCTAATACATGGAGGCGTTAAGTGCCTTATTACAGTGCTGCGTTGAGTGCCCAAGCTCACACATAGAAGCGTGAAGTCATACATAGAGGCGTTAAATACGTCTAGTGCCTTACTACAGTGCGGCGTCGAGTGCCCTCTCGTACAAAGAGGAGTTAAGTGCCTTATCACAGAGCATTATTTTAGTGCTCTCGCATACATAGAGGCTTCAAGTACCTTATTACAGAGCGGTATTTTAATCCCCTCTCATAAATAGAGGCGTTAAGTGCCTTATTATATAGCATTGTTTTAGTGCCCTCTAATACATAGAGGCGTTAAGTGCCTTATTAAAGTGTGGTGTTGAGTGCCCAAGCTCACACATAGATGCATCAATTGATACATAGAGGGGTTGAATGCGTCTAGTGCCTTACTACAGTGCGGCGTCGAGTGTCCACTCATACATAGAAGCGTTAAGTGCATTATTACAGATCATTATTTTAGTGCTCTCGCATACATAGAGGAGTCAAGTGCCTTATTACAGAGCGGTATTTTAATCCCTTCTCATAAACAGAGGCGTTAAGTGCCTTATTACATAGCATTGTTTTAGTGCCCTCTAATACATGTGTCTTACTGCAGTGCGTCGTTGAGTGCCCTCTTATATATAGAGGCTTAAGTGCCTTATTACAGTGCGGCGTTTAGTGACCCAGCTCACACATAGAGGCATCAAGTCATACATAGAAGCGTTAAGTGCCTTATTATAGATCGGTAGTTTAATCCCCTCTCATACATAGAGGCATCAAGTGCCCTATTACAGTGTTGCGTTAGTCCCCTCTCATACATAGAGGTGTTAAGTGCCTTATTACAAATCGGTATTTCAATCCCCTCTCATACATAGAGGCGTCAAGTGCCTTATTACAGATCGTCGTTCAGTCCCCTCGCATAAATAGAAGCACCACGAGAAGAGTATAAAATCAAATAAATTCGTTTACATATGGTTAATTGTTGACAATAGTGCACCAATATATATAGAGAGATATAAATATATAATTCTCGTTCAGTAAGACTAAGTAATGAAAACTACAATTTTATTTAATTATATGCAAGCATGTTTAAATTTAAAAGGATACTGGGTAATCGAATCGAGGAATCGATTTCAATGATCGATAACGTCTTCAAGATTGCTGTGTGTCCCTTTAAGTGCATTATTACTGAGGCCGTATAGCGCTCAATTGCGCTAAGTGCCTTCTTCAGCACGTTACGACGCAACGGCACGTAATAATAATCGCAAACATGGTGTTCCTCGCTGAATTTACTATTTCAGAGAATGGCCACAAAGAAGAAGAACACAAGTAAATCCCGACGGTAAACAAAGAAAGCAAAAGCAGGGGAAGTATCAATTTTTACCTGCTAATTTAATAAGAGAAATAACAGAAAATGTCACTCAAAGAGTCACGGCCTCACCGTCCGAAATAGTAGAAAAGGCTTTGGCCTCTAAGGCAAAAACAACTGAAAATGTCATCATATATGATAATGTTAACTCATTAGTCCGCAAAATAATTAGTCTCACAATTAAATATCAATTTCATTCATAATTGTAATAGTTTAAGTCCTCAAAGGTCTCTGTAACTTTCCTAAGTTTAAGATAGTTTATACCGTCTGTGATCTTATCAACAGGTGTCAGTTAATAGCCATTTGTCTTTGTCCGTGAGTGGCAGCAGACAGCTCACTGTTCAAAGAAAGTCCGTAGGAATTGTTAACCACCGCCTAATGGCATACACTGAAACATGGCTTCATCTAATGGTCATTCCAGTTAAATATCATTACACTATCTTTGATTTAGAATAACAGTACAGTCCACACTGATAATCTAGTAATTTACGCATGAAACTGACACATGTCTCAGAACAAGTCAAACTGAAGGTCACTGTTCATTAGATCCGTTTGTTGTGTTACAAGAGGGATGCCATAATTCCACAAGGGCCTGACTTGGGTTTTAATCCAGTATATAGTCTTCGATTTTTTGCTTCTGTTTTTTTGCTCTACTGACCGAATGCCAGCAGAGCTTATGGCATGCCGAGTTGTCCGTCGTCCGTCCGTCGTCCGTCCGTCGTTAACTTTTGTTTCGTTAAGACAATAGAGCCTTCATTTTTCATTCAATCTTTATCAAACTTTAACAGGTTGTTAATATCAATGAAAGCTCGGAAATGTTTGAAAACCAGCCAGATCGGACCAGTAACAGCGGAGTTATGGCCCTTGATTTAGTTAAAAATGCTATATTTTGCCTCGTTAAGACGATAGGGCCTTCATTTTTCATCCTATCTTTACCAAACTTTACCACATTGTTAATATCAATAAAAGCTCGGACAAGTTCGAATACCAGCCAGATCGGACTAGTAACAGCAGAGTTATGGTCCTTGATTTAGTTAAAATATGCTATATTGCTATATTTTGCCTCGTTAAGACGACAGGGGCTTCATTGTTCACCCGGTCTTTACCAAACTTTATCAGATTGTTAATGTCGTTGAAAGCTCGAACAAGTTTGAAAATCAGCCATATCGGACCTTTAACAGCGGAGTTATGGTCCTTGATTTTGTTAAAAATGCTATATTTTGCATCGTTAGGACGATAGGAGCTTCATTGTTTATCCGATCTTTACCAAACTTTATCAGTTTGCATTTGATCTTTGCCAGACTTTACCAGATTTTATGACTTTCTGTTTTTATTTTATTATTTTTTTATATTTATTTATATTTCATTCATATTTGTTTATTTTTTATTTTTATTATTTTTATTTTTTATTTTTTTTATTTTTTCTATTTTTTTTAAAGCTCTTTGTTGGACCAGTAGGAGTTATGGCTCGCGATTTAGTTAAAAATGCTATTTTTTGCCTCGTTTATAAATCGCGAGCCATAACTCCTACATGTATGTGGGTATGCAACTTAGTCAAATGGAATTTGAGGTGATTATTTGAACACCAACTGATGAAAGGTGAGGGTCAAGATATGACTCCGTGTACTCAGTAGTGTCAGTAGACAGTGATTTTGATCATATACAATTGAATTGAATGTTGTTTAACGGCTCATCAACACAGTATAGGTTATTTAGAGACGCCCCAGAGAGACTCAGAGAGGGGAAGGATACATAGGTATCTGGGAACCGTGCCCTACCCTTATTATCGAATAAGATTCCTGTGGTTCTTTAACGTGCTCGGAGGATAGACCGATACACGGGACTGCCCAGTTTACGTCCCCATTTGACGGACGAGGCTAAGGGAAAGTGTCTTGCCCAAGAACACTCCGACACGGGACCGTCTGGTTTACGTCCCCATCCGACAGACGAGGCTAAGTGAAAGTGTCTTGCCAAAGAACACTCCGACGAAACTCAGTGGCACCACGGAGGATTGAACACGGGGCCTCCGGTTACAAATCCGCCGCGCTACCGATCATATACAAAATTGTGGGGTTTTGACGAGGTGGTATTATGTAATGCATGTTTTTTTTCACATAAAACATGTCTTGATGCTGTTTTACTGGACTGAAAATGAGCCATATATGTGTTTTTCTATAGAAATGTTCAATCAAAATGTCTCGAATATACCAATAGGTAAATAACCACTGCAAAACTATAAATGCGCAGATACAGAGATCAATCGATTCAACAGGTGCGGAACCGACCAAGCTGCAAACCACCCCAACTTATTTATATTTAATTGATACTTCTGTGGTGGTTGTGGGGGGAATAGTAGGTTGAGGTAACTGTCCAATAATTAAAATGTCAAAAATATCTTGGGTTTACAGTAGTGTTGTTCCGATTAATCGATTTGGTCGATCATCAATCAGTTATGCCTTCAATCTGATTAATCCATTACAATATTTCATGATCGACTTTACTCGGTTCTTGAAAATTATGGTTTATTTCATTCTCTTGTACTAAAATATACAAGAAATAAAATTATTTATAATTTTGCAACAAGTAATCACATATTTATCACTTATTTTTTAAAATATGTATTTGGTCATTTTCATTCAGTTCTTTTATTAGCAGAACATACTTGAAATTAGATTCTTTTCTTCATTATAGTCTGAAAAAGGCTTGTCTTTTATAGCAGCCATGTTTAATCAATTAATGATCGATCATCGGTTGGTTAAATATTCTGATGATCGATAATGAATTTTCAGCCGATTCTCAACACTAGTTTACAGTATAAAGAAAAACAAGTTTATGAGACAGTATATCAACCGTTCAGTGGTCGCAAATGTTTTTTAATTGTGACTCTATAGTTAAGACCATTAAATGGTTGATATACTGTCTCAAAATTCAAAAGTGCAGACTGTTTAACCTTATTCTAACGTGCTTTAAACAGGGAATGCATCTAAAGCTGCTCAAATAGTTCAAATCCACTACCAAACGTCATTACATGCGTGCCACCATCTTGATTTATTTGACGTCAGTTTGTTTTCACGTTACTATGATGTCCAATGATACAAACAATATAATTACATTATCTGCCAACCTGTGAAGTATTTATTAATTAAATACCACAATCTGCAAACTTTATAAGAATTTTGCGAGTGGTGTTAAGTTTGAATTATTGTGGATTTTTTTTTGTAGAGTTAACAGTGTTGGTTGCAGCTCAAGAACTGTGGATGAGGTAAAAAAGAAATGGGTAGATATCAAGGTAATGTTTAATATATTTGAACAATTAATGATGAATATGTGAGTATTATTGATATTGCATATATATATTACCAACAATAACATGCCTTGGGAGATGAATTGAATTGAATTGGGGTTTTAAGGCGCACCAACACATGAAAAGGTTATATGGCGCCTAACAGGCATGAACATGCCAGGCTCATCTTCCATGTACATCGAGATAAAATATGGAAAATGGGCCTAGAACCTTCTCACCCTGAACTGCAGAGTTGGGAGATGAAACAAAATTGCAGTATAGACAACTACATGTATCAGCAGTGTATTTTCAGATAGTGTAATGGCCATTTTCCATTGAAACACATCAGATGCATTCACAGAAGACGCTATTTTTCAACACAAAAAAATGTAAATTATCACTCTGATTGAAAGCATTTTATATATGTATACATATAAGAAATACAAAAATACAGCAATTTAGTGTAGTTTTGCAATTTATTCAGAGATATAATTGTTCTGATTTTGTGTCATTTCTTTTTAATGTCTAAAGTCCAGCACCAAGAAAAAGGCAATCAACAACAAGGCAGGCAGACTGGTGGGGGCCCACCACCAACTCCGTTAAAAGACTGGGAGGAAAAGGTATTTACATTAAAAAATACACAATATTTTGTATGAATTTTACTTTCACTTGATACTTTCTGTTGAAAAATATTTCTCTAATTTCAAATAAACTTCACTTTTTAAGTAGGTAGAGTAAACTGCAAAGGCATCCAGTATACATGTACATCAATAGAAAATGGCTATTGCGAGGTCTGAATGCACTGACAATATCTTTTTTTAATTTTCTTGCACTTATTTATCATTACCAAACTCACATGGCACCTTATTGTTGGTACAATAAGAACGGGAAGATATATGTTATTTAAAGGAGTTGATCTACCAACTTTTGGCATTGATGCGTTGCATTACTGCATGGCGTTCAAAGCTGCGTAGAGGCAAAAAATGTGTGAATCATTCTTAAATATTAAGTAACTGTATATCAGTCTATAAATTAAACGCTGTATATAAAATCTTACATAAGTGCTAATTTAATGTTGAATTGATTAAGCCAGTTGGATAAAATTATATGATGCAGGCTGTGTCGAGCATCATACCAGTTTTATCGAACAATAAATTCAATGTCAGATCTGAACGAATAGGCACGAATGTGAGATTCTATTTATCACATACATGTAACTCCCAAAAAAAGCCTCATTTAACATTTAGTATTGTAACTGACACTATTAACGTTGTCATTTGATGACATCGTATGTTTGTATGCTGGCCGCTTATGTTGACTTATGTCTTCTCCATACAAACCAAACAATGAAACTACTTCATCGATGTCCACAGTCAGGTATTTTAAAAATTAACGACATCGTTAAGGCAATTCCGATCCATAATGAGCTGAACGGAAAAGACCTACCGGTGATTCGACCTTCATTCACATATTTATAACATTAGTATTCATTTGAATATTTATTACACTAGTGTAATATGATAAAAACGTAATGACCACACTACAAGTTTTATGATAAAAAAGACATACACTTTTAAAATTCTGTACAAAAATGTCTTGTATTCAAGAAATCATGCATATGTACTTATTTGGATTGACTATTTATTTTATAGGTTGTTGGTGCTCTGCCAGGATGTGTAATTGATGGGGTGGTAGGTGGAATGGACACCTTCGAAATTGATGCTGGCGGAGATCAACGTAATTTAGTTTGTTTAAATTAAAATTGTAAAAAGTAGTCACAAATACAGCTGCATGGTCTATGCAATCGAGAGAAAAGTCTCTTCACAGAAAATCATAAGATAGCCATGTCAATATAATTATGCAGAGATACTGATTATTTGATAATACATTTTTTCATAGGTAATGCGGATTTAATTGTTTATGTTTCATTATGCATAAATTTATATTATATACAGAAAAATCTAAGTTAGCACTACTCCACTTATTTTTTGTCTGTTCTCTATTCATTAAGATGCATGAATTGTTTTGTCTTTGTCTTTTTTCATTATTGTGCAAAGAAAACACTATAAAAACATTAACAGCATGTAGATTTCAATTTAAAGTGACCCACAAAATACAGGATGATTTACCTTAAAGGGACACATTACAATCTTGAAGTTGTTAACAGACATTAAAATTATCATCTTGATTGATTTATCCAGTATTATTTTGACTTTAAACCTGCTTGCACATGATGCACCTATCAATGTTTCCCCCCACAACGTTTGAGGTGGAGGGGCTGACCCAGGGTCTACCAATGTACTCAATATCAAATATCCCCATGTTGGATTTATCAGAATTTGTGTTTTAATTATTTATAGTTTTGACTGTGACCACAGCTAAGAAAGACGCATGTTCTAGTGGGGATTGCTCTTCACCGCAACAATCAACCAGTACAAGTGGTGAGAACATTTATTTATTTTTCAAAAAATAACGTCCCGAGTCGTCTCCTAAATAGTGGATATACTGCATTAAAAAAAAGAGGCCCAAGAGGGCCTGTGGATGCTGTACTGGCTAAAATGGCTCTTATATGTAAGGTTGTCATCCTAAAATTCCCATCAGTACTTCTTTTACACTAGAAGCCCTATTATAAAGGTCCAGATATTTTATTTGACCAACACCAATGTCAATCCCAAATCACTAAATTAATGTCATCAACAGTGATGCATTTAAATGGTTTCTGTGCAATAACTTTTGTTAGGAATGAGGTATTGCGTTGAAACTTGCAGGGTAGGTAGCTTATATGAAAAGGAAGCTTGGAATTGCATTTGGGGTCACTGGGAGACCGGAAGTGACCTATATTTCGTCGAAAGTAGGTCACAGCCACCCAAAATTTGCACATGATGTTAGATGCATATAAGGAATATTGTGATGATGTTTGATAAAACTCCTGCAAGAAAAAAGCAAGATAGGTATGTCGGAAGCTTGGATCAAGGTCAAGTTATGCATGTTGTAGCAGCGACTGGACGTGACCTATATTTTGTCAAAGAACGTCACAGTGACTCGAAATTTTGCAAATGATGTTAGATGCATATAAGAAACATCCTTAAAGTTTGGTGAAAATCCTGCAAAAAAGATAGATACACATGTTGTAGCGTAGACCGGACATGACATAGATTCGTCGAAAGTAGGTCACGTAAACCCAAAATCTTTGCATGTGATGTTGGATCCATATAATGAAGATTTTGGTGGAGTTTGGTGAAAATCCTTGAACCCAGTGACCCCAATTTCAATCCCAAACTTCCTTTTCGCAGAAGCTACATACCCAGAAAGTTTCGTCACAATACCTCACTCCAAACAAACGTTATTGAGCAGTAACCATTTTTGCTTAACATTATTTCCCCCTCTAACTTTCTGAACATTATCATGTTTGGGATACATCTATAGCAGACAGTTTATCTAAAATGTACCTCTTTTTCATATTTGCACAATCAAATCTTTAATTCTGCCTAATATGAAATGGCATTATGTTTTCCCCGTCAACTCGAAAATATCGTCAACTCGAAAATATCGCGCTGTTTTTCCCATATTGAAGGGCCTGGGCCTTTTCCCCTATTGCCGACAAAAACAAACTGCCATTTTACTTTGTTAATTTACATAAAATTTGACAGTTTTTGAAGGTGTTTTTTTTGTCAAGGCATTTTAAAGTCACTTATAAGAGAGACAGTGTCGATTCTTACAGATGGTGGGAGGTTTACAGTACTGTTTCTACCCAGAAATAAGTGGGTGGTCTGCCTCCACCACGAAAAAATCGACCTATATAGCCTAAAATAGGATGAAAATTACATAAAACACCAAAACAAATCATGTTCTTACATGTTCACTAGCTATTAGCATATTGCATTTGTTTTTATTTCCAGATGTATGTATGGCGACTCCAGACAAAACTGAAAGTAAGTCCAAGTCTAGGAGAAAAAGTAAGTATATTGCGTAAATTTCCACTAAATACGTTTACTCGTCCATGCATTGGTGTCTTGATATTGATGTTTTTAATATCTTACATAATTTAAGCTGGTAATTAAACAATAACTGCAATCAATGAAACTTTGTACAGGTTTTTTATTGTTAAATTAACAACACTTTGTTGTATGATTATGCCTTTAACTATAATCAGCATCAAATTTAAATTTGCAAATTACAACTGCAATTTCTTTATAATGAATTTGGCCACTGGCCCATAATACATTGTGACAATGCACACTACATTTATTATGTCTCGATATCCACCCACAAAGTGGTAGGGGAGACGTGTTGTTTGCTTGGGTCCATGACAAATGTTGTCCACACTACTACAATAATGACAATAACTCTGCATGGTATTGAGTAAAGCCACATGAAAACTTTCACGCACAGCTACACTTCATGTTTATCATATATACAAAGTTTCAATTGAAAATCTTGAAAAGTGTAGAAGTAGTTGGTGCCACAAGATTCAACAGGCCGACCGACAGACAATCAGTCGTACCATGATAAAGCATAAAATAAATGATTTTATCACATAACATCCCTTGTTAGCAGTGTCAAACACCCATTTAATATTCTATTGTATGACACACGTGTAATACAACCTGGAACGATTTTGATTGGTTGAGTTAAACCTGTAACACTACGCAAGTTTATTACTGAAACTATTTTATTTATTATAAATTTACCCAGATCTGAGTCATAAACTTATTACTTGTGACAGCTTATACAAATAATGCACGTTATACAAAACATTGTTGTTGGTTGTAAAAAAGTTGGCGTAAACTGCTATTTTGTAGAGGTAAAACACAAACTCTATTATACGCAACGTTATGTGTGAGACGCGACATTACGACGTCACATATTTTATGACGTTTTGGCGCTAAAATGTGTCTGACATCGTGGCGGTTCTATGTCCATCTGAATTAATTTTTACTAATTTGATTGCAATGTTATGTGATAAAAAGGATCTTAAACTCGTTCCCATTCCATATAAGATTTATGAAAGTCGTTATAAATAATTTTTAATTTTAACTCTCCAAAAGGCTCATTAAAATAAAAATAATCCATAACTCGTTTCATAAATCTTATATTAAATGGGAACTCGTTTAAGATCCTCTATGTGTGAGCAACTTGAAATGAGTTTTTGTTTAGTAGTAATGATATACTGTTTATATACCATAAGATTATTCCTTATTTTTTCAGCTTTAGTCTCATGTACATGTGCCGAGCAGATTATTGCAATCGAGCAAGACAAACTAGCGCTGTTGAGGGAAATAGTGCAATTAAAAAAAAGATCCATTGAAATAAAAGAGGAGAAATTGATTATGAAGAGACAGAGAATTTTCGACAACCTGTTTTCTACCAATGTGTAGCGTACAACTGATGATAACTGTTATTTATTTTAATACAAAAAATCAAATTTAATTATTAAATTTTAAATAATCTTGGTCAGTGTGTACTTGTTAAAATTCAAATTCTTTCAATAATGCAGAATTGGTTATATTAGCATTGCATTACCCTTTTATACACCCATTTGAACAACAAAGTATTTTATTGTATGGGGTTGTCCGTCCGACCATTAACAATTACACATTCTGGACAATAACTTTGAAACCATAACACCTACCCTTATGAAACTACTCATGAAATTTCATAGGTACATTGTCCTAGGTGAGAGGAGGAACACTATTGTTTTTGGGGTCAAAGGTCAAGGTAGCCACGGATTTATATGGAAATACGCATTCCAGACGATAATTGAGAAACCATAACACTCACACCAACGAAACTTCAGAGGTACATTGCACTAGGCGAGAGGAGGAACCGATTCGTTTTGGGGTCAGTAGTTCGAGTAACGTGATCAAGATCTTACAGAAAATTCACATTTTGCTGAACTTAATAGAATTTTTTGATAGTAGTAAGAGGGCTGGCGTGGCGCAGTCGGTAGTGCGGCAGATTTGTAACCGGAGGTCCCGGGTACAATCATCCGTGGTGCCATTGAGTTCCGTCGGTGTGTTCTTGGGCAAGACACTTTCCCTTAGCCTCATCCGTCGGATGGGGACGTAAACCGGGCGGTCCCGTGTATCGGTCTATCCTCCGAGCACGTTAAAGAACCATAGGAATCTATTCGATAATAAGAGTAGGGCAGATTACCGGATTCCTATGTATCCTTCTCCTCTCTCTGGGGCGGTTCTAAATAACCTATACTGTGTTGATGAGCCGTTAAAGAACATTCAATTCAATTCAGTATACAGTACTGGTTATATCACAGATTAGTGGGTGGTCTGCCTCCACCACGAAATCTACCTTCATATATAGCCTATAATGTGCTGAAAATGACGTTAAACACCAAACAATTAATAGCATTCACACTCGTGGAACTTCATAAGTGCATTGCCATTTTTGAAAGAAAGAATGTTATTTTTTTGATGTCAAAGTAACCAAACACTTTTAAAGCATAACACCCACCAACACGAAACATTTTTTTATTTGGTGTAGTTGAAATGTTTCTACATGTTCTCTTACTGGTCAGTGTGTTTATGATATAATTTGAAATGCAATACTTTTGAAATACAAATAATTTATGATATCAAAAACTGTGATAAATCATTTAACATTGTGATATATGTAAAAAGTTCTATGTGATTATCTTGATATGATTACCTTGATAATCTACTGTATAAACGTGATGAACTGTGATTATTTTAATAATGTTTGTATATGTATCTTTAGCCTGAAATAAAGAATAAACACTTATTTAAATTTAGCTTTAAATTGCAAGTATTTATGAAATAATGTGTTTTATTATTTCTCTGACGTCTTCTATTCAATTGTTTCACTTGTATTAAACATGAAGTATTTAAAAGACATTGTTTTTCTCAAATAAGATCTATTTAAATTGATATTTTTTTCGATCGTTGGAATTGCTATTTTGAGGGTCATTTGGTCAAAGGAGGGCGTTACTATATAAAGTAGAATATTGGTTTCCATTTAATAACTTTACTTTCCTTCGATGGAATGTGTTTTATGAAATTGTGTAGTTGTAATAGTAACGAAGGGGCTATGCATATATAATTGTTGTCTTTCATTTTCGAAATGAGACAGGTGTTGCAAACGGTGGATAACTTCTTAATATGTTTATGTCACTTTCTCTGTTTCTCTCCAACAATGCTAAATGTTTCAAACTTAGTTAACTTTTTTTTTTAACAAACTTTTATTTAAACAAAGTTTTGCTCTTACTTCTATTAAAGTCTCGCCCCTGTTAGACGAGACGTGTGAATCTGTGGATTTCATTTGGATATGTGGTTACAACAGTAGAGGACTCTTATTTCACTGAATTGGCTTGTTGAAATTAACTTTTTAGACATGCTCGTTAAGCTTTTACATGTTAGCTGGTTTTCAATATTTAAACAGCTTAGAAGATTCAGTTTTAAGAAATGTTTTCTTCTTTATGACATGGTCAATGTTAAAATAGTCGAGCTTTGCTGTTTTAACTTTACTTCATTTTTTGTTGAGTTATTCATCATGTTCTCTGTGATAAATTTTACAGCTGTTTTTATTGTTTGTTAATACTTATTTTAAATAAGTAAGGATTCAAATATATACAATCCAATGTTATAAAAGTTGTTTGTAATTCTTTTCACACGCACAAAAGGAAAAGTACATATACATAGTTACAAGAAGTCTATGACATATAAGCATTCTTCCTAAGTATATGGTTTAACAATTTCATTTTATAACATAATAAATCCTTTGACTATTAAAGGGAATGTAGCGACACAGCCAAACCATCTTTATTATTGAGAGTTTTGAAATACTTGAATAAGGGTTAAAGAATGATCAAAATCGGATGATAAACAAGGAAGATATGATCATTTGAAGTTTCTGTTGAAACGGATATGGAAGCGGCCATTTTGAGAGCTATGACATCACGGTCCTAAATGACCATATATGGAATATTTATAAATATGAAAAATTACTGATTTATAGGGGAAAAATGACAGCAACTGTATGAAAAATATGTAATACTTAATGGCAATAATGATTCATATCACCAGTAAAAAAAAATCATTCATTTGCAGTGATTTTCTTCATTTTAAATGATATTTACCAATATTCCATATATGGTAACATGGAACTATGATGTCATAGTTCTAAAAATGGCGGCTCCCATATTCGTTTTAGAACAACCTTTAAGTGGTCATATCTTTTTTGTTTATCATCCGATTTTGATAATTCTTTCACCTTTTTCCAAGTTGTTCCAAGTTGTTCACAATAATAGAGTGTTTGGCTGTGTCGTTACATTCCCTTTAATGGTAGTATCTCTTCCTAATAAGAGTACAGTAATATCAGTTTATCATTCCTCTCATTCTAGCTGGTCGACTTCTGTATTTGATCTTAAAGGGACACGCGGCAATCTTGAAATGTGTATCGCACATTAAAATTAGCATCTACATTTATTAATCCAGTATCGAGTTCACTTCAAAACTGCTTGCATATAATTAAATGCATGATGGCCCTATTCATAATTTTGATAGAGCGTCATCAATAAAACTGACCAATCAGTGACCAGAAATAAGACATACCTAATTCATCCTGGTAGGTGATAAACTTGGTCTTTATCCTTGATGTTCAACCAAGTTTACTGTTTAAATTAAGGTATCTACAGTGTGATTCTTTTAAAACCCTACATATTGCATGCACATTCATGCAAACTGATTCAACATGTGTATCTCTCAAAAGCAAAATCTTGAGAATTATCGTCTCATTTTAGCTGGTCGACTTCTGTATTTGATTTTAAAGGGACACGCGGCAATCTTGAAATGTGTATCGCACATTAAAATTAGCATCTACATTTATTAATCCAGTATCGAGTTCACTTCAAAACTGCTTGCATATAATTAAATGCATGATGGCCCTATTCATAATTTTGATAGAGCGTCATCAATAAAACTGACCAATCAGTGACCAGAAATAAGACATACCTAATTCATCCTGGTAGGTGATAAACTTGGTCTTTATCCTTAATGTTCAACCAAGTTTACTGTTTAAATTAAGGTATCTACAGTGTGATTCTTTTAAAACCCTACATATTGCATGCACATTCTTGCAAACTGATTCAACATGTGTATCGTTTAAAAGCAAAATCTTGAGAATTATCGTCTTTTTACTCGGTCAAAGATTTTTATCTTACTATAGAACCTATGGATAAAAACCGAGTAACTCAAATTGTATCACCTATAATAAGATAAAATGACAATGGACCATAACTACGTCAGAAATCAGCGAACTGGAACAAAAGCAAGATACGCACAACATCTTACCGATGCTTCCTGCCAAGTTACGTCGAAATGCAACAAGGGGTTTAGGAACATAACGATAATAATAACATGTAAAACGGCATTGTTTGCTAATTCAGGAACCATAACTCTGGTGTTTTGGTCCGATTTGGCCCATTATCAAACTCGTGCGAGATCTTATGGTCATATACAATCTACAAGTTTGGTAAAGATTGCTCAAAAAATGTGGCCTATATCGTGAAAACAAAGGTAAATGTTGACGACAGGCGCCGGACGAAGAGTGGTCACAATAGCTCACCCATGAGCACTTAATGCTCAGGTGAGCTAAACATTTTGAATTTTCAAATTTTCTTCTTTAACATACCATATGTTAATAGTATTGATACAATATAACCAACAGTTAGTAATATGCAAACACAATTGGCTCAGAACTATTCTTATGATTAATGTTTACAAAAATTTAAGTTATGTAGAAAAACTAACAGGACGCCACAAGTTTTTAAACACATCAGAATTGCCGTGTGTCCCTTTAAATGTGTGACACAAGTAAGTTAGTCAGACTGTCAAATGATGGTCTGTAAAATGACAAGGAGAATCTATTCAGAAAATGTTAACAGAATGATATAAGGACTCTTCATCATCCTTTCTCCCCACCCCCACCGCCACATCTCTCTCTCTGGAACTTCCATAGAAAAACTGTCCATATAGGAATGGTAAAGCAGGAACAGGCACGATATGAGTGCTAAAAGAGCGATATGAGTGATAAAATAGCGATATGAGTGTTAAAAGAGCGCAATAATAGCCTCTCTGGCCTGATGACCGGATCCTACATTCTGCTGGTCCACAATGTCATTATTGCCCTCCACATTTGCTAAACAGTGATCTGGCAGTGGAATGTTCTTGTCGACACATAGGTTGTGTAGCCTCATACACGCCATTGCCACTTTACAGCATTGTCCAGGTTTGAATGGAAGGCATCCACCAGAACGATGAAGACATCTACAATGAAAAATACATTGATATACATGAAAAAAACAATGATAGTCATAGTCAAGTTTCTCCTTTATATTAAACTAGAAATGTGTCCATGGGACACAGATGCCCCCACTGAAAACAATCGGTGTAAAACGTAAAATTTTACGAAATAGGGGCCGTAACTCTGGTAATAATGGGTCGATTTTGATGCCGAAACGATATGCACATCATAGGTATAAAACATCCTGTAAAGTTTCGAAGCACTCGATTGAAAAGAGTGGGACGAGACACACAAGCTATTTTGACATAAAATTTGACGAAAATGTGGCCAGATGAAAGGTGTAGAAAAAGCCTGTGAAAAGCTCTTCGACCATATGGCCACAGAAATGGTAGGCATGGTCACTTAAATGGTGATCAAGAATATTTTGTAAACACTGTTGGCATTCAACTCTCTTCACATCTTCACACAGAGTGGGAGACGTAGTAAATATGTATATAGATTTACCTGAACCTTGACTTAAGCACTCCAAATGCTCTCTCCACCAAAACTCTTGTTTGGGTATGAGCTACATTAAACTGTACCTCAGCAGGTGTATGCGTATTCAGTTTAGGTGTTATCAAGTACCTTCTCAGCGGATAGCCACTGTCCCCAAGCAAGTGACCAATATTGTTGGCCTCTAGGTAGTCCTTGTAAAATGAATAATGAAAGATAAGTCAAACACAGAATAAAGTGTGTGATATTATTATTTATCACATAACTTACGGTGTGGGAGTGGAATAACACCATTCTATGATATATCACTAGTTATATAAGTATGTAAATAAGCCTAGAATGCGCTGTCAAAAAAAATCGATAATGACGATGATCCAATTCTCACGGTTTGTCGGTTTTGCGTGTTAAAGTTACAGAAAAAATGCAATAAAAGTCGATATGTGAGTTATATGATAAATAGACTCTAACATTCGTTCTCATTAATTATCCTACCATTATATCATTTTGCCATCTCGTTTAATAAATTCAATAATGAATGAGTACTCCTGTACTTATGAGCAATGAGATTTTATTCTTAATAAGTTAAATTTCACTTTGCACCAAATTTGGTAACATTGACATCAATATATTTAAAAGGACACAATGCAATCTTGATGTATTGATAACTCATGGCATGCCATTAGTTGTTTTTTTACCTCACATGAGCCGAAAGCTCCAAGGTGACCTATTGGGATCACTCTTCGTCCGTCCATTATCGTTGTTAACTTTTGCTTCTAACGACTTCTCAAACACCGCTTGGTCAGTTTTGACCAAACTTCACAAAGATGATCCATAGGTAAATGCTTTTAAAATTTGTTAAATGTAGGTCAGCCCGACTTCCAAGATGGCAGCTATTACTAACAAGAGATCAATGACCTTGAAGCTCTATTGATAGATTTTTGATAGTAATTCAGCCTTGGGGAACATTTTTAATGAAACCTGAGTTGTTCTACATAATAGTAAGATCCAACTAGGCGGCTGCTTTTACTTATCCATATCTAGTAGAAGCTGTTGATCCAAGCAGAATGTTGGGTCAAAGTTTCTTCAAATGGTGACCCTGGGGTCAAATTTGGCCCTGTCACATTTTTTACATAGACGTATATACGGAAAAACTTAAAACAATCTTTTTCTCTGAAACTACAACAGGCAAAGCTTTAATATTTTGTATTTTTAAATAACTTGAATTTTTACAATGAGTCATTAATAGCTTGAATTTTTACAATGTATCATTAATATTTAATTATGAGAATAGCTGAAAGCAAATTATGTTTGCATATTACTAACTAATGATTATTTTGCAACAATATTATTTATCCTTATCTGCTTCTGGCAGAATAGAGCAACCAGTGAAAACATTAAATAGTATATGATTATATATGCAAGCAGATTAAAAGTCATAATGATACTGGATGAATAAATCAAGTTGTAAAGTTTAATGCCTGATAAAAAATTAAGATTGCCATGTGTCCCTTTAAAGAAGAAGGTTCAAATATGTTTTTAACTTTTATAAACCTTAATCTTGGACATAATTACCTTCAATCCGCAATGGTTGAATATGGATGCATCATGCTGGGAGCCTGGCCATTTTGCAACTACATTAGTAAATCTAAAAAACATAAATTACGACCACATTATTATTTACAAATAATTATACATTTGTGTCACCTATAACATAATTATTGTTAAAGAAGTTATGAATTATTTTAACGAGGATTTTGGAGAGTTAAAATTGAAAATAATTCTTAATCGGTTTAAAGAATCTTATATGGAATGTGGACGAGTTTACGATCCTTTTTATCACGTTACGTTAGAGTGAAAGATGTAAAAATAAAAAAATAAAAAATTCAGATGGGCATACAACATTGTGGCATCGTGCTTGTTTACCCAGCAGTTCACGAGAAAAACATACACATTACAGAAGTATACAGCTTTGGCTCAGCATGAACGATTAAAATTAAGATTGATATGTGACCCTTTAATTTTTCTCTTTTTTTTTCAATTTTAAAATTACATTAACATTGCATATATAAGAATTTACATTGATTTAGTAGTTTTCACATTCATGCAGTTTTGAATGAATTGTGTTTACCTCATCTTGTGGTCAACCACTGCCTGGACATTGATGGCATGGTACCCCTTTCTGCACACATATGCCTCCTCCTGTTCTACTGGACCAATGATGGGGATAAGGGTACCATCAACTGCGCCAACAACACCAGGAATTCCTGCTTTCTGGAAATAACCATGCTTTATCCTGTTGAGCTCCTGTCTTGAAGTGGGAAACCTATGACAGAGAATAATTATTTCTCTGGTGTTTAACATCATTTCCCAGCACATTTTAGGCTATGCATGCCAGTCAAAATCTTTAGTGGAAGAGACCACCCACGTTTTCCTGGGTAGAACCAGTACTGTATGACTCCTTGACTCCTGCCAAACATAAGAACCAACTTTCTCACAAGTCGAGCTCCAAGTGGGATTGCAACCTGCAGCGGTGAGAGGCGAGAAAGTTTTAAAAATCCATACCATCTCAGTCACAGAGGCACTTTATAGCAGGGAAAACATCCCTCCCCAACAAACTGTATTGCCATTGGACCTCAAATTTCTTTAAAATGACAGCAATTTTGGATGAAAACAGATAAAAATAACATTTACAAATTTGCACTATGGCTGTACACTTTTAACTGTATTTTTTGTTATCTTTCGTAAATTTAAATTTAAATAAAACATTTCTTTCATGTCTTTACACTATGGCATTTAATGCACATCAGTTTTACACTCCCAAGAATCAATTTATGTGAAAATGTGTGCATACACATCTAAATATTATCTATTGGGTGTGTTACTCGCCTTCTACAGAAATATGTGGGATTTATAGAGGGTGCCATATATTTCTTTATTGCACCTCGCACAAAATCCTAGGAATTTCATTGGATTAGAGCGGTCACATGGTGACCCTCTATTATTCTATAGTGGGTCAGTAGATTTCATAGAGGGTCACTAAAACAATATGGACTACAATTTTGATTCAAAGTTTAAATCATTTGCAAATAGTTCTTTAAATCATTAATAACAAACATAATAAGTAAATTTAATAATGTTTTTAAACTGTATCGGTTGTGACGTCAATGTCATGACGTCAAATTGCGCGAACGTCTCAATGACGGTGACGCTCCATTATAATGGGTTAAATATCGGCGTTTGCCTTAAAAAAGGTGCTCGATGCAATAAATCAGTTATTGGGTTCGTTACTGACCCCCTACAGAAATATGTGGGGTTAGTCAGATGTATAGGGGGACTCGGCTATCGCCTCGCCCCCTATAAATCTGACTGACCCCACATGTTTCTGTAGGGGGTCAGTAACAAACCCAATTACTAATAAAAGAGGGTCGCTAAGTTTTATAAAGGCGCTTCCATAAATGTGACATTTATACATGCAATATGTAAGTTTCATATTACACATAAAACAGAACAAACAAAAAAGGTGACATTGAACATTTGTTACTTAAAGGTGTTTGATGGAATGAATCAGTTATTCTAATGCAACGTTAAAGTAAAAAGCTGCTCCTTGGCTAAAATTTGCAACTGATTTACCATCTCAAAAATATGTGATGTCATATAACATTGTAACAGCTGTAACAGACTAAAACCATTCACATTCTGCCCCAGATTGAAAATCTTAGCACAGTTATCTCTTACTTTGATGTGTTTACTTTCATGATAATTATTTAAGATGGATTACAAAAAGAAACAAGATGTGAATAGTTTATATTTTAATATTGGAATAAGCTGGCCATGGCTTCAACAGTATATAGTGTAAAATAAAAATGTGTAGTTAATCAAATTGGAACATTTCACATAAATACAATGTTCATAGTCCAAACTAAGTTCAGTGTAAACCCTGGGAACAAATGTTCACAATGTGACTACTCTAGTCCAATGAAATTCCTAGGATTTTGTGTCAGATGCAATCAAATTATATATATTACCTTATGTTGTCCAGTCGGCTGTTAACAGCATCCAAGAATGGCTCAAACCGAATGGACACGGTGGACTTGCTTAATCCATGCAGGTCCCCAACCTCTGAAAAAAAATCGCCCTTTGCCAGGTAGCGAAGTCCAACCAGAATCTGAAATTAAATAGTATAAATATATTACACATTACAGACGGAAAATAAAGTTTTAATGATAAAACATGTACTAATAAAATTAAACTTGTTAACTTTTAGGTCGATCTGATTATTTGGAAATCACTCACATTTCCTTATTTGTGAGTGAAAAAATAAAACACGCCTACCATCGATTGAAGGATTCCCCGATCAAAGGATTCATCAATAATTGATCCCAGCATTTTTACTCGTTGTGAGTGAAAAAGCAAAAGATGCATCACGAAAGTGACAGATTTTCTGATAAATGATAAATAACCTCTATGTATATTATTAATATATTGTGATCAACATTAAAGTCATCATTGGACACAATGCTAAATAAGAGAAATATAAAATAATGGTGTGTAAATGTGTGATTTTCAAATTTCCCATCGGATAATCCATTTTGTTGTTGTGGCAGATAAATGACTCAACTGAAACTCTGGAAAGCCAAAGCGATCATTAATTGGCTCATTCTGAGAAACATATAAAGGGTATATCGGGTACTACTATTTAATTCAATTTCTTAAAAATGCTTCACTTTTGATTTGTTTAGAGACAGGGTGTACCAGACCATAGCCCATTACCGGATGGCAACTGGTAATACGAAAGCCACCGAAAAATGTAATCAAAAGGGCGCAAAGCTAAAGAAAAACACAATTCAACATTAGGTTATTTTTCTAAGAATTCCATTGTTTGCTGTTTAATCAGGGTAGACTGGTCTATAGGTATAGCACACCCATTGCAGCAAATGAAATGTCGGGCTGGGGTAGAAGAAGTGTGGGCCTGAGGTAGTCATAATGAAAAATTACATATACATATTTAAGGCACTCAGCGGGTTTAAACTCGTGACCCCTTGCATCGGAAGTGGACGCTCTACCGATATCACCATAAAAGCTATCTCTGCAGTGAGACAGTAGTAACCGCTTATAAACCTATCTATTTACATACCCCGAACTAAGTCCTATTACATAAGGATGGTCAGTAAATAATTATTATTATTTTGTTTTTGTAAGGCATTTTCACTATTTAATGTGCCATTCTGGTTTATATCACATTGTTGATCTATTTGTGACATGAAGCAAACATTGTCGTGTTAAAATTGCGAGTTTTGAGTTGTTTTTGACTAGTATATAGTGTATGAATCCAACGTTTTGACATCTCGGTGTTTATGTTTATAATTGGAGCATTCATTCATGAGACAAGGTTTCTCTTAGAAGATACATTTCCCCCATCGTTCTGTAGATTCTTTGGCAGCACATGCAGTACAGGAGCAGACAAGTCATTTCACGTGCCTGAACCGCATAACTCAAACATAAATAATTGGGGTTGGAGGCAACGTAGTTCCCATTTTGCAAGCACGTGCAGATGCGCGGATTTTATAGTACTCTGTTTAGAAACACTAGTTTAAAGCTTATACTAGATGGCAAAGAAAACAAATCATATCAGAAGTCAGTTATTATGTCGGAGATTTATAAAACAATCGTGTTGACAGGTTTTATTGAGATATCATAGTCGGAAATCGCGGTACAAATGCGAAGATCGAAAAAAACTAGTTTTTGTTTTCTTCGAAATTGCCAATGTTTCAAAACGGGTACAAAAATTGTATATTCTTAAATATTGTTGAAATTGACAGGAGTCGAAGATCATTACCTGATCTACCTTTTTTGAAAATTTCTTATTTTTTCGTGAATATACATTTTGCGTGCCCGTTTTGAAAGTTGGTACCTGCATTTCACTCTTTCAGAGGCTATTCAAAATGGCGGCGACACAGAAAAACACCCAGCCCAGGAGGCCAGTCAGTCGCAGGCCACAAACCCACTTCTCCCTGGACAAATTAACATCATATGGTCAATACACAGTCACAGAAACTAAATATTGTGAATTGAACTGAACGTTTATAAATAGCTAAGGAATGTGCTAAAAATAGCTCACACACATTCAAAGGTCAAATAATGCTGATCCGTGTACATACACAGACATATCGTTTACACATTCGGCCCGATTGACGGTGACCGATGGATTATTTCAATTTATTTGCACAGAAGTAGAATTAAAACAGTGTTACAATCACGATCGTATACAATTCCAAGTTTTGCATGAGTGCGTAATTTACAAAATACGAACAAATATATCTATTACAGTAGACAATGTAGAGAATTAAAATTGAAAAGTGGAACACACCAGCAAATGCCTGAAATGGGTCATGGCATTGTCTGCACTGTAGCCTATGTAAGTAAATACACTTTTAATTTCTGTATGACAAGTGTTTAACGTTGAAACATGTAAAACGGTGGTGTTTGATATATATTAACTTAATTCTGATAATTTTTTAGAACACATGAGTGATGAATAATTGATGAAAATGTAAGCCTTGAAAATCTACTATTTGTTCATGAATGCCACCTGTGACTTACATTTTGGACAGTATCATCTTCTGTAAAGCACCAGTTTCAATTCCAGTTGTGTTTTAAGTAAAATGTTATGGAATGCTGACATTGTTAGCATTGAGAAAGTTGGACAGAGTTATTAATATTAAAAACAAATGAAACAATATCATATATGACTTGTTTTTTTCAGGTCTGCTAAGACTAAGTTAGCTAGAGGCAGTGTGCAGTATTACCATAGCCAGATTCAAGTCAAATTTCCCAGTCTCACAGTATAACTACATCAAGAGCCTTGTATTAGCCAGTATGTAGGTAAGCGCAGCTTCAAAAAATCTATGAATTTATCAATGTTTGTTCTTTGCAAAATATGTGGCATTGTGCACCAGTCCTGCACCACAGACATATTAATAATTTGTTATTAGGTCTGTGCCTGCACTTAGTCTCAGACTTTTTATACTAAAAATAAAAATGGTGTTTTACAGCACATCGACACATAAATAGGTCATATTGTGCTTAGTACATATGTAAAATTAAACAAACAAAATAAAAAGGTCCCTGTATTACATCTAAATTATTAAACTTAACCAAGACCCCGACTTAACATAATGTGCTGGCATGGCCCAGCAATAGCATGGTGGATGATAGCAATCTGGAGCTTCCGGTTCAAGTCACACATGCACCACTGAGTTTCGTCTATGGTTTCGGGCAATACATCTTCCCTCAGTCTTGTTTGTTCCTCAGCCTCTTTTGTTTGATTGGGATTGAAACTGGGGAGTCTATCCTCCAAGCACGATAAACAACCATAGAAATTATTAATATATACATTAGTAAGAGTAAGACCGGTTCTCGAATTCCTATGTGTCATTTGGGGCGGCTCTAAATAAGGTATACCGGTAATAAATGTGTTGATTTAGCAGAAAACGATTATTTTTAATTTATTGTACATGTAAAAAAAGTTCTATAATCACTATTCATTTACATATTTCAGTTCTACAACTTGTTACCTATTTAAGTTGAAACAAAATATCATGTATGTCATTTTTATTTTCAGAGCCTGGAGTCCTGAGATGCTGGGAGTTAGCTGAAAATAGTTAGTGATGTCCCAATATATATGGGAGGATTTTATTGAAACAAGTAGTCACATATAACTTTTTACAACATTAACAACAGAATCAGAAATACTTAAACGAACAAGAATAGTATATAATAACAAGATGGTGTACAATATTTTTTTTTTTTATGAATCATGAATCAGCAATACCTCATACGGACAGTACTAGCATCAACTTCAAGAAAAATATGTCTAGTAAGAGGATCACCAGTTCAGCCAGCACAATATCATATCAACATGCATATCCGACTGTAGACACAAGGTGGATCGTTGGCGATATTAACTGGATAGTTCATTGGAGTGGCTCAAAATAAGGGCTAATATGAAAATATAAATGTGTTTCTGTTAATCTGACCGGCCGTGCCCTATTTATTTATTGGATTAAAATGTTTTCTGAATTTTATTGGATTATATAAAAGTTTGTGGAATAACAGATGGCAGGAGGTGTATATTAGCGGTTTTTCCCAGAAGAAAAGTGAGTGGTCTTCCTCACCAAAAAAATAACAAACAGATACATGTATATATATATAACCCCACATATGTTCAAATTTGCTTGCACCATATAAACAATTACATATTAAAGGGACATGCAGCAATCTTCTTTTTTTTAAACTCCAAAATGTTATAACTTATAATTTAAATATATGCAAGCGGGTGTAAAGTGAAAATAAATTACATTTTAATGCTTGATAAAAACTTGATAAATGCTGTGTGTCCCTTTAATAAATAAAAACAATTATTGTATGATGCAATTTATTTTTTTATGTAATACCCTTTATATTTGGGATGTTTTGATGTAAATATTTGAAATAAAATGTTTTAAATCAAATAAATAATTCATTTTGATATCTGACTTGTTACATATTTTTTACTTAGTCATGAAAGATAATATTTAAGGCCTTAATATGTACCTTAAATGTTTATTGTTTACCATTGAAAGGTGAGGCGGCATATGGTGTTAGTTATCTGTGCGTCTATATCCTTCCACAGTTTTTAACCAATCTTTTCGAAACTTTACATGATCTTTATCTATGATGTCTAGAGGAGCATATCGATTTTGCATCAAAATAAAATTTATTTATGAATATATATTCTTGCATAGTACAATTTTCCATGGATTGTTTTCAGTGCGTTCATTCAAGTCCCATGGACATATTGAGTTGAGATGTTCGGTTGGCATTTTATATTTGTATACATTCTCATCTTCACCTCTCACCGCTGCGGGTTCAATTCCCACTGGGAGCTCAACTTGTAGGTGAGAAAGTGTCGATTCTTACAGATAGCAGTAAGTACACAGTACTGGTTCTACCCAGGAAATATGGCCTAAAATGTGCTATAATGACATAAAACACAATTCAACTTTAAAAATATAAAGTAAAAGAAATGGCCTTCTTTATTTTCCTTCGATGCTATCAGTATAAGTATTACGACAGTGTTTCTGTCTGATAAAAAATTCATCTTAGGTTTCAACCGACAAATGGTCTATATTTAAACTAATACAAGTAAGATGGGGCCCTCAAACCCTTTTATGTGTGGGTGATATATTCCACGGTTGATTCATGATACTAGCATGGGACAGCTATAGTACATATGACAGTGCTGAGTGCAGTTGCGGATGAATTGAATTGAATATTTAACGGCTCATCAACACAGTACAGGTTATTTAGAGCCGCCTCAGAGAGAGGGGAAGGATACATAGGAATCCGGGAACCGTGCACTACCCTTATTATCGAACAGATTCCTATGGTTCTTTAACATGCTCGGATGATAGACCTATAAGCGGGACCACCTTGTTTACGTCCCCATCCTACGGATGAGGCTAAGGGAATGTGTCTTGCCCAAGAACACACCGACAAAACTCAGTGGCACCACCTCCGGTTACAAATCCGCTGCGCTACTGACTGCGCCAAGTTGCGGATGACAATTAGACACTGGACAGTCTAGTCAAAAACACAGCAACAAATATATTATCTGAATATGTTTAAGAATGTACTGTATGCTTGGAAGAGCTTTCAAAAACAAACTAGCTTTCATGATTTTAGTTGGGGTGGGATGGGGATGGGGCGCATCCTTTTAAATCTCAGTTCAGATGCCCTCCCCCTCCTTCTCTCCATCCCAACTCCCATCTTGAACAGTAGCGATTGTTACGTAAACTTTCCACATATGAGAGGGTGCCCAATACTACCCGCTCCATCGAATACGCGCCTGCAGTTCTTGCGAGGTCAGTCGAGTCAAAATTACAGTTAAATCAAACAATTCGTATTTTCGTGTACTTTTGATAAAGAAATAACATGCTTTTCGTGATATGCAGCAAAATTCATGTAATGTGTGAGCTAAAACAACAATTCAAGTATCTCCTCGTACTTTATTTAACAAAAAACACACGGTTGTTGTCATTTTAATCGTATTCTAAAGATGGCATCTTTTAGAGTTATCGCCCCTCGCTTCGACATTTTACAAGGCGGGTCTGAATTTATCACGCAGTAGAGCTTCTAAAAAAAAAGTCGGTACAGACGAAAATCACGAAACCTAAAGGGGAAATGAAATTTCATGATCAAAAATTGTCACAATTTTCCAAATTATGCGTTTTAAAAAATTCAAAATGGCGGACATTTTTTTTTTTTTTGACGTTGCCGAAAGTTGACGTACTACTTTTCGTTGTCAAGCGTGGTTGCGATATTTGAAAGATGTAGGAAAATATCAAGGCTGCTCCCCTACTGATGGACCATTTGTGATGTGAATGCACTGAATGATAACAATGCATTTTGAATTTATTACAAGCACAACTCAATGGAATAATCAATGAGCTTGTTAAACATGTAGAATTGTATCATACGTAATACGTATGCAATCGCGAAAACATATGACATATTTACAAACCCGTCCATTAAACGATTTATTTTTTAAAAATCATATTAAACTTGCAATATTTAACAGTTGTACCGTTTAAGAAGCATGTCGGAATGCCTCTTTGATTCAATATAAGCTCATATTTCGTGAAACTTTCCTCACATCGAAGAACGCTCTGACCTAATTTGTGTATCCTGGCAATCAAAGGGAAATAACTTTTGTTTACTGTAATTGCAATTTATATGTATATCCAGGTATTCTTATTCGACCTGCTGGAAATCTGTGTAACTAATATTCTTGTAATTTGAAGTAAATAAACTCTATCACTTGCCTGTAGCTGGGGTGTCACTGGTTTACCCCTGTTCGTGGTCGATGCTAGATCGTCAAAAAGCAACTCCTCCAACCATTCAATACTGTCGCGGTTCAACCGGTAGCGGGAAAGTATCTCGGCATCATTAAATACCTCAAGGATGTTCGGCCGATCCCTAAAAACCCTTGGGTTGCGACGTGCGCGTCTGTGGGCGTTAACAATTGGTATTGCGGCCATGACACTTGCGATATCTTAGTGAGTTTAAGATTGCCCTAGACCAGTCGTAAATTTACGACCAGGAGTTACGATATCGTAGACAAAAATATCGTACGATTTTGTTCATAATACGCGTAAAAAGACGTACGATCATCCTACGACAAACTTACGCTAAAATTGACCGTAAGATGTTTAATAAAACGGGCCCCTGATCTTTACCAAACTTTACCAGATTCTTTAGTTATGGACCTTGATTTAGTTAAAAAGCTGTATTTTTCCAAAACTTTCAAAAAACCGTAAATGGCAGTCTCTCGCTTCATTGGTGTTATAAGAGCCATGTTAGCCAGTAGAGCGTCCACAGGCCCTCTTGGGCCTCTTGTTTTCTTTATTCTCTCGGGTCGAGATTTTTGTTTGTTCACGAGTTTGATCTGTTTCCATATGTTCAGATGTTTCACTAATATTTTCCATTAAATCATGAGACGCAGAGTCTGGCTGAGGAGAGAGACTCAAAAATGACCCAGATACCAAGCCTGCCGACGTATTCACTCTGCGACATGACATAAAATGGCGATGGCGGTTCACAAAATATATACGTTAATAAATCGAGATCTGTGGGTTCACGGCCATTATATAAGGTATCAACAGACAACATAGAACCATGAAAAGTAATTGTCCATATGTGTATGTCAATTATCTCAGTCATCCAGCATACAGACGCCGTGAGCCGACCAAACTCGAGTCATTATTGACCCCACTTTGGGTTCATGTGGGGTCGTATTGTGACCTTACCGTGGGTTCACGTCAGGTCAATTGTGTTTACAACTACCAAGACATACACCTCTAGTGAAAGAGACATTTTGAAGTCGGTTACAGCTGACGGACTTGACAGCCTGCGAGAGATATTAAACGCATATTATGGAAAGCCACAACCGTCAAATTGTGGATATTTACAAACCATTCAATGACAGGCCATTTAATTCAACATGAAGTCATTTGATGACGTACATATTGATTCGATGCGACGTGTAAACTTGGTTCATTCGTTACAAAGTGAATTGATACGGTTCAAAGTGAAATGATATGGTGTACAATTTCAAACCATACGACGCAAAGTCATTTGATGACGTACATATCGATTCGATGCGACGTGTTAACTCGGTTCATTCGTTACAAAATGAATTGATACGGTTCGAAGTGAAATGATACGGTGTAAAATTTCAAACCATACGACGCAAAGTCATTTCATGACGTACATATTGATTCGATGCGACGTGTAAACTCGGTTCATTCGTTACAAAGTGAATTGATACGGTTCGAAGTGAAAGGATACAGTATAAACTCGGTTTATTTGTTACAAAGTGAATTGATACGGTTCGAAGTGAAATGATAGGTGTAAAATTTCAAACCATACGACGCAAAGTCATTTGATGACGTACATATTGATTCGATGCGACGTGTAAACTCTGTTCATTCGTTACAAAATGAACTGATACGGTTCGAAGTGAAATGATACGGTGTAAAATTTCAAACCATACGACGCAAATAGAAATCATTCAGTGCAATGACAAACCATTTGACAAAAAAACTAATGCAATACAATCAAATACAAGTCGGTACAATGAAAACTTAAACGATTCATCGAAAAATGTGAAGTGGTACAGAACAAGTAAATCAGCATGATGCAATATGAATCAGTCTAACGCAAACATATTTAGTCTGGTGGTAAGTAAAATGATCGGGCGAAAACACAGTCGGTACGATGCAAACGCAATCCGTTCGACAGAAAGTGATTTCATTACGTGCAAAGTGAAACGGTGCGACATCTGGCGGCGATATTTGCCACATCACTTGCAGGGTTGTTTCCCCTACATAATATATGATAAATCAAAGTACTAAAGTATTGAGAATGCAAGGTTTGATAGGAAAGACTGTATGGATATTTGCACGATCAAACTTCCATAAATTTTACATAGTTTTAGCCAACTTGGCGATCTTTGGAGACCTACCAAAATCTTAGAGGGTCAATCCATTCCAAATATATTGTGATCAATTGTCATTAAACTGTTTCAAACCTAGACTAGAATATTTTTTTTATGAAATTGCTGATGGATAGACAGATTTGTGTTTTATGGCCAAACTGTCACTCAAAATGACCTCCATGTCTAAAATTATGTCATTTGCAGAGTGGCGTGTGTGTATTAAGTAGTCTTCCGGGAACAAGATGCACAAGAGGGCCTGTATCACTCTATTGGCTTGAATAGTCTAAGGCCTACCGAAAAACAGTGTTTTTTTTAAATCAAAGTCTATAACTCTGATTTGTCTAGTCTGCAACTGGTTTTGAACTTGTCCAAGTTCAGTGGCATAACCTAGATAACGTCTTCTGCTGCAGGGACAAATAACTTAACAAGAGGCACTACCTGTTGATTCAACTTCCCTATGTCTGTCCCACACATTGAAAAGAAACTTTACTGTAGTATTTACTAAAACAAAAAATACAAATTTATTGGTGGAAAGAAGAATTGAAATTGACTATAAGTAAAAACACGGGTAAAAGTGACCATAATTTTGATAAATAAACAACAACAAGAAGAAACAGAACATAACTAGCTGGCCGTAGTAGGTTAAAATGATGCAGCCATGTGCTGTTTCAAACGGTGTCCGGTTGGGGCCAGATACAATGTCGCATTGTGGTGGGCAACAATGCGACACCCGACAATGCGACATCGCGACATTGCGATATGACAATGCGACATTGCGATACGACAACTCGACATTGAGATACGACAACGCTACATTGCAATACGACATCGCGACAATTATGTTGCGATGAGGTATTGCAATGTAGCGTTGTCGTATCTCAACGCGATGTCGAGTTGTCGTGACATTGCATTACGTTGTCGTGACATTGCAATATGACATTATGTCGCGATGTCGTATTGCAATGTAGCGTTGTTGTATCTGAATGTCGAGTTGTCGTATCGCAATGTCGCATTGTCATATCGCAATGTCGCGATGTCGCATTGTCGGGTGTCGCATTGTTGCCCACCACAATGCGACATTGTATCTGGCCCCAACCGGACACCGTTTGAAATAGCACATGGCTGCAGCATTTTAACCTACTTCGTCCAGCTAGTTTCTGTTCTGTTTCTTGTTGTTGTTGTTTATCAAAATTATGATCACTTTTACCCGTCTATTTACTATAGTCAATTTCAATTCTTCTTTCCACCAATAAATTTGTATTTTATTTTGTTTAGTAAATACTACAGTAAAGTTTCTTTTCAATGTGTGGGACAGACATAGAGAAGTTGAATCAACGGGTAGTGCCTATTGTTAAGTTATTTGTCCCTGCAGCAGAAGACGTGTTCTAGGTTACGCCACTGAACTTGGACAAGTTCAAAACCAGTTGCATCAGACTAGACACATCAGAGTTATAGCCTTTGATTTTTTAAACAAGAAATCCGTGGATTCACATGTCTCGCCTAACGGGGGCTGGACTTAAAAATAAAACGGTAAACGATGCTTAAATGAGGTTGTAAACATTTTAGTTACTAAAACAATGGAGTTTGCCGTTTGCTGAGATGACATTTAAGTGCATTTGTTTAAAAGTAAAATGCCATTATATTAAAAACAAGAGGCCCAAGAGGGCCTGTGGATGCTCTACTGGCTAAAACGGCTCTTAATCAAGGGTTGTCGACATAAAATTCCCATCAGTATTTTTTTTAAAACATTGCAAAAACATCAGGGATAGTATGGCCTTAGATCGCTCACCTGGTAATCATGGGCAATAAGTCTGCTGTGTCTAGTCGGGGATGGATATTTTTTAATTTGTCCCACTTCTATGAACGAAATTTTATAAAAATGGGGCGGGGTGGTGGGGAACGTGGTTATATTAACATTCTAAACAAATATGGTAAAGATCATATAAAAAATGAAGTAACTCAGATTTATCAAAGGAAATACAATATAGCATTTTTCAACAAATCAAGGGCCATAATCTGTCGTTACTAACAAGATCTAGCTGGTTTTCGAACTTGTCCGAGAATTCATTGATATACCGAGATTTGTACAACTAGACATCATACTGAGGCTTCCTGCCAAATTTTGTAGAAAGTTTAGGAGAAGTAGCGCCGACAAGAAATTTAAATGTGAAAGTGCCATAACTCCGTCATAAATCAGCGAACTGGGAAAAAGCGTGATATGCACAACTAGATATCTTACCGATGCTTCCTGCCAAGTTTCGTCGAAATCCAACAAGGCTTTAGGAGGAGTAGAGCCGACAAGAAATTTAAAAGTAAACATGTCAAGGTGCCGTAACTCCATCAAAAATCAACGAACCGAAAAAAAAAAATGAAATAAAAAAAATAAAAAAAAGTATATATAATTTATTTTTTTAAAAAACAACAACACAAAAACAACAAAAAAAAAACATTTAAAACAATAAATCAATAAATATATCAAATATAAAATAAAATAAAAATAATCAAAAAATAAATAAAAATAATCAAAAAATAAATAACAAAATTATATATAATATTTAAAACAAATTTAAAAAAAAAAAAAAAAGGAATAATAAAAAAATATATACTAATAATAAAAAAAAGGCAAAACATCTGGTAAAGTTTGGTAAAGATCAGATGAAAAATGAAAGCCCTGTCGTATTAACGAGGCAAAATATAGCATTTTTTAACAAAATCAAGGGCCATAACTCCGCTGTTACTAGTCCGATCTGACTGGTTTTCGAACTGTTTGCGAGCTTTCATTGATATTAACAATATGTTAAAGTTTGGTAAAGATCGGATGAAAAATAAAGGCCCTTGGCCAGTAGAGCTAAAAATCATCAGCTCCAGAAAGTAGGTCAAGGTCATAGATAAAATCCATGCATCCAAAAAGATGCACTACCCAAGACACAACTATGTCAAAATAGAATATGTTTTCTTCCAAAGATTAAGCTATAAATTAGGTTTAAAACATCTAGTGCATAATTATAGTTCATGAGAGAGTGATGTAAATGTAACAATTAAAGTTATCTGCCCTTAGCTTGGATGGTGAAGGTCACGTTGCAATGTACCACTCAAGATACAACTATAAGCAAAGTTTGAAAGGTCTTAGTGCATACAGTTTGTGAAAATGTGACCTAAACGCAAAAGTTGAAGGTAACAATTAAGTTATCTGCCCTTTGCTTAGTGGGTCACGGTCACTTTCACATTTGCTTTATCACGTTGTGATGTACCACTCAAGATACAACTATAAGCAAAGTTTTAAAGGTCTAGTGCATAAAGTTTGTGAAAAAGTGACCTAAATGCAAAAGTTGAACTTAAAAATTATTAAGTTATCTGCCCTTTGCTTGGAGGGTCAAGGTCACTTCTAAATTTGCTTTGTCACGTTGCGATGTACCACCAAAGATACAACTATAAGCAAAGTTTGAAAGGTCTAGTGTATACAGTTTGTGAAAAAGTGACCTAAACGCAAAAGTTGAACTTAAACATTATTAAGTTATCTGCCCTTTGCTTGGAGGGTCAAGGTCACTTCCACATTTGCTTTGTCACGTTGCAATGTACCACCCAAGATACAACTACAAGCACAGTTTGAAAGGTCTAGTGCATACAGTTTGTGAGAAAATGACCTAAACGCAAAACTTGAATGTTGACGCCGCCGCCGCCGGAAAAGCAACACCTATGTCTCTTTTTTCTTCGAAAAGGCGAGACAAAAACTGTTTTCCGACCTTAGACTATTCAAGCCAGTAGAGTGATACAGGCTCTCTTGTGCATCTTGTTCCCGGAAGACTACTTAATACACGCCACTCTGTAAATGACATAATTTTAGACATGGAGGTCATCTTGAGTGACAGTTTAGCCATGAACACAAATCACAAATCTGTCTATCCATCAGCAATTTCATAAAATAATATTCTAGTCTAGATTTGAAACAGTTTAATAACAATTGATCACAATATATTTGGAATGGATTGACCCTCTAAGATTTTGGTAGGTCGCCAAAGATCGCCAAGTTGGCTAAGACTATGTAAAATTTATGGAAATTTGATCGTGCAAATATTCAAACAGTCTTTCCTATCAAACCTTGCATTCTCAGTACTTTTAGTACTTTGATTTATCATAATATATATGTTATGTAGGGGAAATAACCCTGCAAGTGATGTGGCAAATATCGCCGCCAGATGTCTTACCGTTTCACTTTGCACGTAATGAAATCACTTTCTGTCGAACGGTTTCCTTTTTTCCATCGCACCGACTGTGTTTTCGCCCGATCATTTAACTTACCACCAGACTAAATGCGTTTGCGTTAAACTGATTCATATTGCATCATGCTGATTTACTTTGTTCTGTATCACTTCACATTTTTCGATGAATCGTTTAAGTTTTCATCGTACCGACTTGTATTTGATTGTATTGCATTAGTTTTTTTGTCAAATGGTTTGTCATTGCACTGAATGATTTCTATTTGCGTCGTATGGTTTGAAATTTTACACCGTATCATTTCACTTCGAACCGTATCAGTTCACTTAGTAACGAAATAACCGAGTTTACACGTCGCATCGAATCAATATGTACGTCATCAAATGACTTTGCGTCGTATAGTTTGAAATTTTACACCGTATCCTTTCACTTCGAACCGTATCATTTCACTTTGTAACGAATAAACCGAGTTTACACGTCGCATCGAATCAATATGTACATCAAATGACTTTGCGTCGTATGGTTTGAAATTGTACACCGTATCATTTCACTTTGAACCGTATCAATTCACTTTGTAACGAATGAACCGAGTTTACACGTCGCATCGAATCAATATGTACGTCATCAAATGACGTCATGTTGAATTAAATGGCCTGTCGTTGAATGGTTTGTAAATATCAACATTTTGACGGTTATGGCTTCCCATAGTATATGACTTAGTTTTGTTAGTGATTTCAATCTATGTGCATTAGTTTTGTTAGCGTGTAACACTTATGTCAGGATCGGGACATGGGTTAATGTCGGAATGTTTTTAGACGCGTTAAGGTATACTGTGCATTTCTCTAAAACGTTAGAATATAATACGCTCAATTCTTTCGATACATGCTAAGGTCAGTAGCTATTTTTCTATATGGCGATTTCATCGGTCAAATTGTCTGATGATAGTGGCGAAAATCGCCATAGCTAATCAAAAATAATTGTACCAATAAGATTATATAAACACGATTAATGTTTTAATAGCAAAACAGTTATTTCCAATTAACGACAAATCGTGTAACAACTTCGATTACGTAATCTTGCATAATAATATTTAGTAATCGATTTTTATAGTGCTTTATTCCATATCATTTTCGTTATATATTTACCGGAAATTAATATTTGTTATATCATATTAAACTGTTTCATGCAAAATTACATGCCTATTATTTTAGCGATAAATAGCATTCACGCTCTGGTGAATAAACAATCACATTATGGCATATATCGAAACTACACTGACTAGTCCTTGTTACTTACTTTCCAGAATAAACAATGCGCTTAAATTATCTAATTGCGAAGATATTCGAGATTTATGCAAATCGTTTGTTCATCGTACGTACGACCAGCCCACAGTTGGATAACCAATTAAATGGTTCTGGATCCGTGTAGCAAAGCGTAACGAAGAAATTAGAAGCGGGCCGGGTGACCGAGGCTTCTTCATATTTTTCAGAACGGCGTATGGTACGCGGATTCAGACTTGCATCAATACGCGTATAAATGTAAATTTCTTGCTTTTTTCTTGTGAGAAGCAGCATCTTGAGTAGGGGTAACTGGTGCATCAGCGACAGACGTTAAACACGACGTCATGCGATATGCTGAATGGAGAGAACTGTAACTAATGTTGTAATAACTTGTAGTTCAATCCATTTGTATATGTTTCTATGAATATTGTGATGTTGAATTGATGTATTGTAACATATCTGCAATAAAATATTATTAAACTATGCGATATGCTAAACAAGACGTCATGCGATATTGTAAACATGACGTCAACGGTCATGTGCTTGAACATGTGCTAATTGCTTTGATGTACAATGTTTGCCAGTCTGGCAGTGGGGAAGGGGATGTGGGTATTTTCAGATACACATCTGTGATAGTTTACTTACCTAATTAATGCATTCTAAAATGAAATAAAAAGTCCGGAGGATCATGCCACCACGCGCCCAACCCTAGGCCTATGCTGTCATTTGGGCCTAGCTATGTTACTGTACATGTAGTCCGGAGTAAACTTATGTAATTCGTAAAAAAATAATAATTACAAAGCATTGAGCTTCGCCCGAAGCGAAGCCCCGAACATTAAATAAAACAATACTATTTTGGTAAGCTTCGGGAAGCGAAGCCCACAGGCCATGATTCGTCCTGTTCTTCAATTTCGTAGCTGAGCTTAGCTGACATTTTCAATTCGCACGAAGCGAGACACCGAACATTAAAAAAAATAATCATAGATCACATACTGCCATAAGCTTCGAAAAGCGGAGCCCCAAATCGCTTACAAATTCATATGTTATAACACTTTTATGACAGTGAGGTAAACATGGTGAAATGGCGCTGTAAACGCCAAAATAATGCCGAGCGCAGCGAGGTGTATATAACAACAATTTAATCTCACAAAAGGTTTAATTATTTACAGTTGTAGTCCCCGTCATCCAAACACACACAAGATGATTGCGAGCGCAAACGAGCGTCTGGTCTCAATTTCATTAAAATGTTTAAAGGAATATTTTAAATACCGCTTCATAATTTATAAAGGGGCTGGCGTGGCATTATAGACAACCGCTGAACTTCAGTGAAATCCGCTGAACCCCGGATAAAGCCTCACCATCGCCACTGAGTTTCGTATTTGTGTTCTTCAGCAAGACGCTTTTCATTAGCCTCGTCCGTCGGTTGGGGACGTAAACTGGGAGGTTTTGTATATTGGAGTCTATTCTCCAAGCACCTTAGTTTAAAGAATTATATATAAGAATATATTCGTTATAGTATGTCAGGTTCCTTATTCCTGTGTGTGATATCCTCTCTCGAATATCGAATAATGTGTTGATGAGTCATTAAACAATATTCAATTCATACCTTACATATTGAATTGGCTTATCCCCAAATAACAAGGGCGAACCAGAGGCTATTATCCCACCCAACACCATATTCGACAAGCAATGTTAGCCTATGCTTGTCAGATTTTAAGGGCCTCGCACGGGGTCATTATCATAGGATTTAGCAATTAAATGTTTTCAAAATGAACTAGAATTCACATTATTCATGTAGAAAACAACGAAATTTCGGTAAGACTAAGGGTATGGGCCTATACACGTATTATTCCCCTCTCTCAAGGGCGGCTCTAAATAATCTATAATGTTTTGATGAGCCGTTAATGGCATTCATATTAAATTCTCTGATAATGATATGCATATTGATTGACCACTCAAAATTAAATTATTAAAATACGAAATTAACAAAAAACATTAATTTGAAATGAAACAACAGGTCTAGATATATCATATATTTAAATAAAAATGACAACATATATAAATCATTCATCCAGTTTTATTAAACCAATATAAATAATTGTGAATTTCCCACTTCGTTGTACTCTCTTTCTCCACTACCTAGACCCCTGAAATATTAATATTATGTTCAGAATTGTCCAACATTTTTTCCAGCGGCTGTGCTGCAATTTCTTGTTTATTATGCCCCCGAAGGCTGGCATATAGTAGTCGCAATGTCCGTCTGCCAATCAGTCCCTTCGTTCGTTCGTTCGTTCGTTCGTCCATACAATCGTGTCCGGTTAATTACTCTGACAATAATGGACGGATTTTCAAATAACTTGGCACAATTGCTCACCACAAGACGACGTGTCGCGCACAAAATCCAAGTCCGTGGCTCCAAGGTCAAAGTCACACAAGAGGTCCGGTCCATAACTCTGGCATTAATGGACGGATTTTCAAATAGTTTGCCACAAGTGCTCACTACACCAAGGCGACGTGTCGCGCAATCAATCCTGGTCCGTGGCTCTAAGGTCAAGGTCTCACTTAGAGGTCAAAGTTCAAATCGGGTCCGGTCAATAACTTTGGCATTTCGGGATGGATTTTCAAATAACTTGGCACAAGTGCTCACCACAACAAGACGACGTGTCGCGCTCAAAATCAAGGTCCGTGGCTCCAAGGTCCAGGTCACACTAAGAGGTCAAAGTTCAAATCGTGTCCGGTCAATAGCTCTGGCATTCCTGGGCGGATTTTGAAATAACTTGGCACAAGTGCTCACCACAACCAGACAACATGTTGTGCATAACATCCATGTCTGTGGCTTCATGGTCAAGGTCACAATTAGAGGTCAAAGGTCACTTCGGGGGCATTTGTCACTTACAGTGACATTTCTTATTTGACGTCAAAAAAGGCCTCCATCAAACAGCACCAACAGCAGCCAGCTTTGTTTACAGAGAGTTATGTAGGAAAATATTGTGGCAACTAACCCTCTCAAACTACTGATGGATTATCATGAAACTTTACAGGAATGTTACTCTTGTACTTAACTGATTTTCTTTTGAGAAATATCGAATATAAAATGCATTTACTCTGACAACTACAAAGACTGCTTGGACTTAGACATCCCTCCTCCAAACATGGCCTCAAAACACTTCTATCGTTTAATGATTAAGAAACATTACCCACTTTAAACATGACAAACATATACAAAGTTAGGATACCATTCCAAGATTAAGCTGTTCAGATCTTCAAAAGAGCATTTCATGGTCGTGGACCTCTTGTTAATTTACAGAATACGTATATATGAATTTTGACAATTTATTTTGTGTGATTGTATATCATTGAAATTGATTTTTGCATCAAGTGCAGTGTTATTTCATGTCCTGAATCCTTACTCGCAGAGCGGGGCTCTCAGAGATGCCAGCTGTTTCATATTAGTGTTGACTACTTTTTGTAAAAGTCAATTTATTAGGGGTCATTATAGGGCTGCTGCCTGGAGAGATTGTAACTGTATCATGATTTTGTCTCCGGCTCAGATCTGAGCTGATTTTTTACCTTGTGGGGGAGACTGAATATAAGCTTTGCCATCGCTTTATGGAATTAAGGCGTGACCACGTAATGATAGCTTATTTTGGGCAGTACATATTTTGATAACTACAGTTTTTGTCATAAACTTTGATATTTTGTTTAGTTCACCATTCCCGCATATATGTCGAAAAGCGAAGGTGTGTCTACTGGAAAGGCGATATATTTAACTTTTCATGGGCGAGAAATGCAAACAAGAGGAGCGACTTCTTTAAAGAATACGACCAATTATTATACATTTTGTTGCTATTGTTCAAATCATGTCGACTAAAATTATCAAGCGGAAACACGACGCATCATTTATTTTTCTAACAACGATTGGCACTATGTACTCCCGAATTAACAACCCGATGAACTGAAAATCAAACATGATTTCGTTTTTAATTTGTATTTGATACTAAACAAACGCATGTTAAGTATATTAAGTAAAAAGCGGAGAAAACGTTGAACAGTTTGTATATCAGCCAAGGGTAACCATTTACTTCAAATTCTAATATATTTTGTTATGTAATAAGACTGCCATGTATAAAACATTGGTAAACAAACGAGCTTAAGTGAAAGTAAGCGTGTCTATGGACAGATGGCAATGTACAACGATGGAATCTAGTTCCCTCAACTTCGTTTGAGCTGGATATACGCATGTTCAGTTAAGCTTCGATATGAATACATGTGTACTTTCGTGAAGACAAAAACACGTTATGCAGTTTACAAAACTCAAGAGCTTCTGGTGTGCTATCACGACCGCGTTCCTTATTGGCAATCACGTTTTTTTAAAACCAAGTCCGGGTCATGCATTATCTTAACAAATGGAAGAGTATGAGAGTGGACTTTTGGAAACGGCCGAACGCGATGCATACGAAATATTGCTTTGATTGAGACTGTTCATGAGCGGTAGTGAAATATGATTGCTACCGCTCACGCCCACTAGCCCCGGGTTGAGCAGAACTAGGCTGAATTTTCATAACACATGGGATACATGTTTTGTTTGTTAGTCTATAATAACAATGTCTTTTTAGAATCATATGCGAAATACAATTACAATTTAAGAATAGTGGCAATGTCATAATGTAAAATAATCATTACACGTTAACTTTGCAGGACTATCATTATTACGAACTACTAGTATTATTACCAGGATACGATATTGCAGACAAAAAGCTATATAAATAAATGTATAATAAAAATAGTACATGTATGTTACGGTAATACGTTCGAATCTTCCGATACAGTTATGTTATAGCCATATTTAGCACAATGGTAAATGATATATATGAAAAAATATGAAAAGATTCACTAGATAAAAAGTTCCTTACATCAAACAATTACAATGTTGCAATGCATGACGTCAGATGACGTTGCCATTATTATCAAAGTTATATTTTCATCAATTAAGAATTTATTTTCAAAACGTATACACTTCTCAAAACTGCTAACTACACCGCTACGTTTTGGGTTATATATATCGATGGGTTGAATGTTTTTCAATAAAATAAAAAGGAAATACCAATTCAATCATTTTTACATCATTTCATTTTATTTTTTTCATGGGCAATGCTAGAACTAAACCACAATAAGCAATTACAAACGACCCATGTAAACACTAAAGTCACACTTTTCATTTCTTGTTCATAAAAGTGTGACTTTAGTGTTTACATGGGTCGTTTGTAATTGCTTATTGTGGTTTAGTTCTAGCGTTGCCCATGAAAAAAATAAAATGAAATGATGTAAAAATGATTGAATTGGTATTTCCTTTTTATTTTATTGAAAAACATTCAACCCATCGATATATATAACCCAAAACGTGAGCGGTGTAGTTAGCAGTTTTGAGAAGTGTAGGTCTAGACAAATTATAGCATACATTATTTGTTCAGACCTCGTATGTTTTTTTGTGCATACCATGGTTGATTTAAACATATATTATTGCAATTTTACAATAACATATATTTCAATACCTAAAACAATAATAACATATATATACTTATTATATACCTAGCCAGGAAATATAGGGATTTATCAGTGTGATATTTCTCATATCAGTTACAGTGAATATCGTCACTCGAGTGACGATATCACTTTGCCGGAACTATTTTCTTACCATTATATAGAAATTTAAAACACTTGTTTTCCAATATTACATTTTTTCCTTCCGTCTCAGTTCTTCCATTCTGTATTAGCATCCTAGGAACACACATTTGAATCCTTTTCAATTATGGAGTCTTCTAAGTCAGAGATGATCTGCAAAACCATAACCATGTTCTTATCAAAACTGATATTGTAACAATCACAGATCAGATATTGATACAAATTGCAAGATTATATGAATGATGGCAGATATCAACTCGGGTCACTTCAAACATGTCGAACTAAAGCAACATCTCAGAAAACTATAAAGAAAAACATCAAGCAATATCTTTTCTCAGATTCGGAAGATCACATGCATGACAATTTAAAGCGAACGATTAGACTACTGATGAGGGCTTTGCTGTGTAATTGCCAATAAGGTCCAGTCCCGAAACATTTTCCGCGCAATTTCCTCCATAAAATATAATTTCCGTCAGCTGGAACCAAAACACGAGTTAATAGTTTGTAATTCATCGTTTTCTTATGCTAAACACTTTCATTTATGTATAAATCCAGTGACAGTTTTTCTTATTTTCTTAGTTCTCTGATAAATCCAACGTCTACACTCAACACGATGTGTTTTTTTTTTGACATGTCAATGCAAATGGCCGACTTCAATTCTTACAGGTATTCCTACACTTCGGCTCCGCGACGGAAAGCGTTTATTGAATTAAGTATCCATATAAATCACGGTTAGGTATATAATAAATAGAATAATCAACCTGGTTAGGGATATATGGAAATCATGTCACTCGAACACGTTGTAATTCAGTAGTTTCGTAACTGAATTGAGTTTTTTAACCGAATTACAACGTGTTCTCGTGACATATTTTCCATATATCACTAAGCATGTCAATTATTCTCTCTATATATAAGTTGGTAGATACTACATGTGGGAAAATGAAATTAAATATACATTTCTAAATAAAACTATTAGATACCACTCATGACACTAAATGTATAATATAAGTGTACTATTCGTGTTCAATGATAGCAGCGCTTCTCTATATAATGAAATAAATTATTGTATTCGTCTTTAAATCAGGCAAAACTGGCAACATAGTTTGTTCTACATTGCTTAAAAAAAGATTAAAAATACAAATCCTAGCAAGTTCTTTCACAATATTCTGTTTGTTTACCCATTATGCGAATGGGTCTTGCATCAAGTTAGAAAACCTTATTTACTTTTCCATTAATGCAAAACATGTATTCAATTTCCATATTTTCATTATTGTTAAATGTACTTTTCTATGCTACATGTCCATACAGGGCACAAATTACATACCGGTGGAGTCAAATACATTACTCGTTAGAGAAGAAGGTCTGACATGTCAGCTTTTAAGAAGTGTGACTTGGAAAACCTTCTCAATTTTAATTACAACAACGCATCGCCATCTCTGAGATGTAGTTCAAAAGCTTAAAAGTTCACACTTACATCATTCACAGACAGTGGTAACCATTGCCTATTGAAATAAAAATAGATTATAATGATCATAAATTCTACAAATGGAGATTAAAATAAGTTTTCAGAGAGCTTTCGTTACAAGTGGTGACAAATAAATGAGTTTAAACTAAGTAATATATCGAGTCTGGTTTCAGCTAGTTGGCTTATTTAAACACCGAGATGGGCGTAGCCCATCGAGGTGTTTAAATAACCAACGAGCTGATACAGACTCCATTTTTTTTGTAGCAAGGTGTACTTAGTCACACTGTGTATTATCTGGTAGTTGTAGTACGGTATAGCCACGCCCCTTTAGTTACCCTAAAATTAAAGGATTTAATGCTCTGCATTCATCAAAGGAAATGTCACCGACCATGCTACAAAAGGAATTACAGAGCTCATTAGAAAAAGCAAGGATATCATTTAACAATTGCTTTGAAATGCTACATCATGTCTCTTACCATTTTAGTGCGGTGAAGTGTCTTCAAATGTTTTCGCTTAGTAATGCTTTTATAATATGCAACATGCAAGATGCACTTACATTTAATTATAAGAGTAGAACAAGATTAATTACTATTTAGTAATACAATAAAATGTAAATGCACGTGATATATTTTGTTTAAATTTTGTTTTAACCTCTGCTAACATGTTCTCTTCTCTCAGATGTACAAATAGTTCCGATCCGTCAACAAATATGGCTGCCGTTACTAAACATAGAAGCATCTTTAAACAATTTCTTCTCATGAACTGCAGGGTAGAGTTTGACAAAATATTCACAGGAAGCATCCTTGCCCGGTCTTCCTCCTTCAGATTTATACAAATCGTCCAGATCCGCCGTTAATAAAAATAGAAAAAACATGTTTAACGACCTCTTCTCTTGAACCAGTAATGAATTCTTTTGAAACTTCGCCAAAAGCATTCTCTCATAACTCTTTCTCAGAATTATACAAATCGTCCCTGAACAAATATGGCCGTCTATACTAAAATAAAACAATGTTTAAACGGCTTCTCATAAACCAATGGCCCACTTGTATATTTATTTTATTTTATGAAGTTATCTGGGTCATAAAATTAGAAATTTAACCATATTGGACTAGGCACAACAGAGCTATGGCCCTAAAATTAGTCACACATTCTAAGTTTTACTTTGTTAACACACTAGCTACTTAAATTTTCTGTCGATATATACCAACCAAACTTGTTCAAGATGTATAGTGCTCATATCACACCTCCCTCCCCACTCACATGTGATAAGATATAAAGGAAATTTCAGCAATATATTGTATGTACAATATGCTGCTGTTAATTGAATGGTACATGGCTACGTAAGATCTTTCCTTTATTTCCTTTCGAAAAAAGACTAAAACAACACGCAACACAGCAACTAGTATTCCTGCAAAGTTGCATTATTGACAGAGTACGCTTTTGGCGCATACTTAGAATACAAAATTTTGCAAACTCGTTACGTTATAATACAGTACTGAACAATTGTTCAAAGAGGAACTTCAACATTGATTATTTTCTTGTTACAGCGTGTACTGCGTGTAATGTATCCTTTCTATAACCATGATAACGAACTGCAACATTTTTTTTTTACAAAATATCTTTGAATTTCCTTTGAATATATATGGAATTAAGTGTGCAGTATATACGATATATAGCGCGAATATAAGTTCCCGTGTCGCGTTTCGTTTTCCTTTCAGTATAGAATAGCGTCCTGCCTATGCCACCTTTTTAGGCAGGGACCCAAGCCTGAAAAAAAACGAAAACGTTTACCCGGAAAGATATACTCCTGATTTTTTAAATATTAACAGATGGGGGTCTTGTACATATGAAACCACTGTTTGGACTTCTAGCATACTTTGCATTTCGTAACAGCATCGCGATTTCTACGGTAACCCATTCGTACCAAGCCATTATATGAAAATCGCTGAACAAACAGTCAAAGGAAAATAAAGAAATTTGCACACGTCCTTTTAGTCAAATACACTTCCAGTATTTGAAACCTATATGTGTATATGAAATATCAAACTACAGAATCAAGACCTGATTACGTTACGCTTTACTAATTTTAATAAGAGTTATGGACCTTTTATGAATTTCGTTCTGTCCTGTGCTAGGGATAATGCAAATTTCTTGTGTTCACAATAACTGCAGTAAACGGTTTCCGATTTCCACTAAATTTTGTATGGTGTAAGGCCTTATACCTACAAGGCCTTTTACAAGTTCAATACTGAGCAAACTGACACTTGCTGTAGAGAGTTATTACCCTTGGTTATTGAAAGAATAGGCACATTTTAGCTTGAGTACACACATTACTTTAGTAAACGGATTCCGATCTTAACATTATTTAGTATGAGACTTTATATAAATATGAACTTTGACAAGATGACAATGAGCATAATTGACACCTGTCTTACTGAGTTATTGCCCTTGATTATTGCAAAAATGCAAATTTCAGCTTTCGTACACAATACATTAAATAAATTGGTTTCGATTTTCACACAGTTTGGCGTGTAACTTTGTATCAAATGGATATTAGACAGGTTAGACAAGTATCAAGTTATTGCTCTAAATTGCTTAAAAATTCGATCGTCTGATTGTATCCTAGTTTCCTTTGAAATATCATCAATTACTGTGTAATATTCTAATTGAACAAATAGGATATCGTCCTCCGACTAAGGAGCGTGATTGTTTTCACGATGATTGTAATAAATAGCATTTGATTTTCCATGCTTTTTGGTGTAATATTATTAAGGTCTCGGTTTTGTTTGACAATGAGAACAATTGAGGAGTTGTTTACAAAGTTATCGCCCTTGATGTTTGCAAATATTCAAATTTCAGACTGAGTACACAGCAACTTCAGTAAACGAGTTCTGATTCTCACTAATATTTAGTTGAAGGGTTTTGGACAATTACACCATGTGGACTTGTCACGTAGTTGTTTTCGAAGCATTTATTTTCATATAAGATAATATTTTTACACATATGGAACTAGTTAGGTATGACACCCCTGTTTATAGACACATTGTTGGAATCCCAAATGAGAACGAAATGTGCACCTCTTGTGGCAGATTTGTTTTTGTTTTGTTATGTTAGAGGTTTCATATTTAGTATTTTACCAGATACGCTTAGGCAGATGTAATCGAAGCCTTTTATTATACCTCTTTGTATATGGATGATTGCAACCCTTTCTTTTCTACTATGGCTACAACATATACTTTCTTTCCTAAAGAACTTCACCTCAAAAAAGCTAATATTTCTCATAGTTGCTATATCTTCTTTACTCGATTTACATCTCGCGATTGAAACTGAGAAATAATAAGCATACTCTATGACAAGAGATATCATTTCAATTTTGACAATGTTAAGGGCACGACTAGACATTATTGAAGACAAACATCAAACGTTACCGTCCTTTCAAGATTTAATCCATGAGTTAGCATAAGTTCTAGCAAAATATTGTGTAACGTGATCTACAAAGGCAGTAAGACGGGACGTTATACCTTTGGAGATGTTTGTAGTGGTGCAGACAATAGAAATAGGAAGAAAGTTCGCTTTCTTAGGCTGTTTTTGTAAATTAGGAATCCAGTATATAGTTGGAAGTTTGTTTTGCTTTTCATCTACTCCAGCTTTAATAGTGCTTCATTGAGTTTTATATCCGGACAAACCTTCGCAAAGGTTTATTATCATAACACAGGTTTACTTTTAAAAGTATTGTCAGAACTCTTCTGCCACAAGGTCTGTCACAACGTGAATACTATGGTGACTATTTGTACAGACTTTTTAAGATTATCATGATTATTGGTCATTAACTCATTCATACAGTCTGTGTTAAACTTGTTAACAAACATAACAAAATAGGTTATGACCCTATCATTCTGCAACGCTCTGCATGTTTAGATGTTGACCCATTTACAGTTCGCCACAATGCTTTACAATTAATGTTGCGATGACTCGACATATTGTGAACCCTATGATGACTTCTACTCACAGGCATTTATTACGATATATATTATAAAGGCTAGAGAGCATATAGTTATAGTATATGTATATAGTAAAGGGCCTTCTTCTCTCTATCTCTATTCTTCTATACTATATATCGTAATGAATGCATTTGCTTCTACCTAAATAGGACAAGGGATGGTAACGCCTAATTTTTGACTTTAATATTGTCTTATCGTCATCATTCTTTTGTTGTCCTGGCTTCTGACAAGTATTTGCTTTGTGGCTTTCTGGGCATATTATATTTATATATGCATGATCATTTTGTGTTATACTTATATTGCCTACTAACTGCTATTAATACTGCCTAGTTTGTAAGGGGATATAGCCTGGCTGGTCGCATTTTATTAAAATGAAACTAGGGTAAGAGTGAGGTTTGGCGGGGATTTCTTTATTTACACTGTCCTGTTTTAATGGGTTGACAGTAGGGTAAGTGTGAGGTTTGGTGCACCCTAGAACCGGTTTAAACCCCCAGTGGCCTACTTTGCCACTGACCGTTCCAAGGCGGTAGCCCTATTGTCAACCCTTTTTGTGTTTGTGATGTCGTTTGCATTTATTATTGCTTTTGCCTTCTTGTTTGTCTGTTTGCGTGTTTGTTTCTGTGTTTTGTGGTTTACTGTCCTCCTTGAATGCTACTTTCCCTGTCCGATCTTTTTATATATTTTTTCTTTGGTGCACTCTAGAACCTGGTTTAACCCCAGCGACCTTTATGTCACTGACCATTCCAAGGAGGTACCCATATTGTCACTGACCATTCCAAGGAGGTACTCATATTTCCAACCGTTTTCTATCCTTGTGATTGGTGTTTGTTTCAAATTCGTGTGTTTGGTTGACTGACTGTGTCCTGTAAATGTTATATTTCCTTCTCGACTTTTATACCATAATTTGTTTTTGACTCGAAATAGGATATGGATCACATTTATAGTTTTAAACTGTAAACATGACTCTATTACACTATTTAATATATTGGGTCTCATGGATCAAGGCGACACAATCCGAAGGAAAGTATTCAAGTTCATGACGTGTTTGAGAAACGCTGACAACCTTCTTAACCAAAAGTTGCCTGCGCAATCAATCAGAACCTAGAATTGAAACACAAGGTCACAGAAACACCAATGTTGGTTGGACAGTTAATGATCATATGTAACAAAAGTGTACATTTCAAATAAATTATTTAGATAGTATTCAAGATGTTTTTGAGTTATTTTTTTGATAAATACAATCATCTGAATGCGACAGAATAGTGAACCAATTTGGACATAAGACAGCAGTAACTACTATTCTATTTTCAAGGTAAATTAAAGGTCCATAACTGTACTAAAAGCTACCATCGAACGGATTCTAAATATCCGCCAGTATGTTAATGTTATTAAGACTTCACACTAAACGATATGGTTTAAACCCTATACAATTAAAGACAGTTGTTGCAATAATAATATTTTCTAAGTAAATTAAGGGCCATATATGTATTCCAAAATGGGAAAATAATTTGATGAATCATAAACATTATTAAAGTTTACTGGTATTCTATTTGCATATAAAATGTCCACCCAAAATGTTGTTTATTTTCAACAAAACTTGATTAGTCAACATAACTCAAAACAAAAATGTGTTTTCGTAGATAATCAGGGGCCATAACTCTATTTAGAAAAGGCAAAGGTCCACATTGATCGTAAGGAAGTGATGTCTGTTTGATATAAGGCTTCAGAGCAATTTTAGTTAAAATCCAAAATAAGATAAAGAAGTTATCAAAACCTTGCACCTAAGCTTTACCCAAAATGTGCGTTTTTGTTAAGTAACTCAGGGGTCATAACTCTATTCTGAAAAGGAGAAAATCGGCCTTGCTCGTATGAAAGTGGCATCTTAATGATATAACGCTTCACAGTAAAAATTGTTTTAACCGAAAACAATTTACAGAAGTTATTAACAACGTGCATGAAAGCTTTTCCAAAAGGTGGATGCCCGTCCCTCCCTCCACCCATCTGGCCACCATCTTCAATCTTTAAACCGCTTTTAATTTAATTTCTTTTTTGAAAATTGCATTCTGCATAAACAGAATATAATCAGGCGTGCATATGTCTTATTTATGTACAAAACAAAATCATATCGCTAAAATATAAACCTGTACACATTTTTTCTTCAATATTTTCTTATCACTTACGGGCGTCCGTAGAAAATGCCTTGGTGTTACGAAATGCAAATAATACCATTAATCCATACAGTGGTATTGTATATAGTACAGTTTCTGCTATTGATATGCAAAAAATCACGAGAATATCTTTCCGGGTAAACCAAAAGTGTTTTTTTGCACGATAGGAGAAGTTGGGTCCCCGCCTATATGCTAAATTAGATGTACAGAGACATGTACATGATGCAATATGTTAGAAAAGTTTAATATGCGATAGTGCATATTCGCCACGCATAGTCTTTCGTCTTCGCTCATGTGCAATTTCTGTTTGTTTGTTTTTTCTCAGTTATTTATAGTTTGTTTAGAATAGAGTTTTACCTAAAATTAAGCATTTAATTCATTTCACTAACGGTATTATTTGGCGCAGTTTAAACAGAGTTGTGGCACTTTACTGGATATTCCACTTTGTTTATAAGAAACCCTGTTTTTACTCTTTAATGGATTTGCTCCGAAATTTAAGTTATTTAATCATGTTAAAGGGACACGTGACAATTTTCAACTAGTTATCGAACATCAGCACTAACACCTGCACATATTAGTTCAGAAATACATTTTGTGACATATATGTACATTTTTGACTGATATAGTCCTTATTAAACAGCAACACATATGACCATCTTTAAAACTAGATAAAATATTAAATCACCTTTTTTTGCTGAAAGTACTTAAATAGTAGTGAGCATCTGGGCTATATTTGAATTCTTTAGAAATCATTTTTATTTGTATTTTATATATATATTAAAAAAAATGTTTCATACAATTTCAAACATAGACAACTCTATTAACTTACAACAGTATATCGATAATAGAAATGGAGATAAACGCGTTGGATTAGAGAGTTTTACATACACTAGCGGTTGGTATAATATTAATCATGAAGTCATAAAGAGAAAAACACCAGATGGAAACTATAACTTTCAACAGTTGGTATATAAACTCAAGTGATATGAAAACGCAACACGGGAATTTCCGCTATATATTGTATGTACAATATGCTGCTTTTAATCGAATGGTACATGGCTACGTAAGACCTTTCCTTTTGGAAAAAATACTAAAACAACAAATAATACAGCAAATAGTATTCCTTCAATGTTTCATTATTCACAGAGTACGCGTTTGGCTCAGGATGCAACATTTTGCAAACTATTTACGTTAAATACAGTACTGAACTAGCTCAATTTTTCAAAGAGCTACTTCAACATTTATGAAGTTCTTGTTACAAAGTGTAGTGTGATTAAAACATCTACAACATCACATTTGTGTCCTTTCTCTAGTTAACTGCAACTTTCTTTTTAAAAAACATCTTGGGATTTCTTTGGAATATTATGTGCAATTAAGTGTGCAGTATATACAATATATAGCGGAAATTCCCGTGTTGCGTTTTCCTATCACTTGAGTGTATATTTGAAAGACTAAATAGTACCCTAACCGTTGATGTACAGAATGGTATAGCATCTTTAGAGACACCAACAGAGACACGATTATCAACCGGTCTTTCAGAAATGCTGGGATTCAAGGACAGGAAATGGTTAAAAGGTACTCATGTTGGAAAACAATCAATTGATTTAGCTCCTTATAAACAGCTATATGTTCATCTGGAACAAGTTAATACAAGTAGTAATTATTTCAATGGTGCGCCAAGCACTATTATAGGGGTAATACCTGTGGTAAATAAGCAGTTTGGGGATATTGTATATACACGTTTTTATTCTAAATATCGTTGTCTTTCGGGTGGTGCAATTTCTGAATTGACAATAGAAGTCAGAGACGAGCATGGCAACAAGATAAATAATCACGGTTTACCTATGAGTTGTGTTTTAGAAATTATTTATAAATTAATTTATTAAAAAAAAAAAAAGAGTCTGAAAAAAAAAGTCTGATTTTGGGTGTTATTTTGATAACTATTAAAAAATCTCAGAATATAACTCTATCCCGGCTTATTTCAGCAACTTGTGGTAGGAGTTTTTATATATTGTGATTCTGGGCGTTTCTGGCTCAAACTCGAGTAAAAACGAGAGCTTTGAGCCAGAAACCCCAGAATCACAATATATCCCTGGGAAACTTTTAGCTGGAGCGAAAGAAACCGTTTAAATCCCATGTCGTATGTCCTTTATTCATTAAAGATTATAAGTTCGCTCATATAAACCTAATTTTCTCAACAACACAACATATATATTGTATTGCAATAATTGTGAACCTAGATATATAAGTCGAACAGGAAATGTAGCATTCAAAGATCACAGTCAACCAAAAGCTTTATAATTGTTTATCTTACACGTTTGATTGACGAGTGACGGATGGTATAACGGATAAGAAGTTAGTTGTTTCCTTCGTTTCTAAAAGCTTTTAATATTAATGACAGAGATGCATGATATTTTTATAAGAAAATACATTTCTCTGGGAATTACGTTAACAGACATCAGGGTCGTGATGTATACTTATAACTATTTTTCAATTTGACTTGACGGTCATTATAGTAAACAATGACGCATTTGTGTTTGTTTTGTCTTTGGTTGATGCTCTGTGAATGCTATATGTTTTATTCTACATGTTTGCTTCCTTTTAGGATATAAACTATTTGTATGCAAATATATCAATTATAAGATTCAATTATACGAGTACGATGTGATTGTCTTTGAATTATTCATTTAATGCATTTATCAGTTGACTTAAATGAACATAATTCGCAAGCTGTATTGTAATTTTAGTTCAATATCGCCTTATTGTTTACGTCCATTCCAAATTAGTTCTAAAGATAAATGTTTGTTCTGCCAGTGTCAGGAATATAATAAGATCAAATTACAATGATAAAAGCATTAGAGAAGTATTGATTGCAAAATCTACCAAAGATGAAAACGTCGAATCATCAAACAAGTACAGACTCCGATACTCGCAAAAAGAATCAGATGTTTTTCCCGAAAGATAGCCACAAAAAGGAACATATTACACCCTCAGTATGCAGGAGGTTGAATGTTTAAACTATATACTCAGTTAGGTAATGTAGTTCAATTTAATGTTATGAATTCTTTACATGTGTTTTAAACAAAGGTCATCAACAGTTACATTAGTATACTGAGGAAACATATTTCCCTACCCTTAAAAACGCAACATTTTTTATTTTTGATTATTTTTAGTCCGCTGTTTTTGTGTTCAAATCAAGATTGTATTTAAGGACATATTTCCTAGTATTTCCCATCGCTACTTGCTCATTGAAAAAGCAATGGAGTCTTGTTTATTCACTGACTGCATGCTCCATGACCGATCAACTCAGGTATATAAATTGACGCCCGCTTGTAGTTTTTCTTTGTGTTACATTGCTATATTAGATATTGTCTTGGGTAAGGACAGCTAATCACAACTTTGTAATTTAGAAAAGCATATTGATAATTTAGCTAGTTTAAATAAAAAACTTGTCTGATATTTCTTTATTGTTTCTAGGACAAGAATGATAGCAAAGCATTAAATGAGCAACTTTGTTGTGTGTTTATATTTTACTGCACACGAAAACGCTTTATTGGGTGGGCCTCACAATCTGAAACAAAATTGAATATCACAATGTTCTCATGAAATTGCATGGCTAACGTGATTTACAGTTACCTATAGACATTCTCTCTCCCCCCCAAACCACCCCCCCCCCCCCCCCCCTCCACCCCGCAAATACAATATGCTCAAAATATGTCCTTAATGTTAGAACACATGTGTCTTTGTCCCAAATGTTAACATATGGCGATAAACAGATGCAAAAGATCTACTTCTTTCAGTTAAAACACATTATGCACGATGGCTCTTAAACATCTCCAGACATTAAAAAAGTATGTGTTTCGTTTTCGCATTGATGCCCAATATAAAAATAATCCATTGGGTACTTGAACAGTTTACTTGAGACCTAAACTTAATAATGTCTTGTCGATAACAGCTTTGAACAGATGCTGTTTTGGATTAAGTAAAACGTTTTTCATGTTTGGAAATTGCTAAAAACTTGAGAATTAATTACAATCGAAGCTGATTGTTCTGCTTCCAATGGATATCCCTTCAGTACGTTGTTTTGCCGTTCACGATAACGTTCCTTCAATGTTGTGTGTCGGCTCTAAAGAGTTGACCCAACTACAAATTAGTAGTGTTGTTGCTAACTGAGAGTTGACCCAACTACGAATTAATAGTGTTGTTGCTAACTGGTCCTTAAGGATATTCGAGCACAAACATTGTGACTTAAATGTAAAATAACAATTAAGGATGTTGGCGTTGCAAGTTTTGACATTTTCGAGACTAAGAATTTTATTTTTTAAATTGTAATTTTATTTGACAGCAAAATTGTTTATTTTTTTCCGTCATTTGTGATTCTTTTTTGTTGTCAACAAAATAGAGGGTGTTGGTAGCTCTAAGTAGAATGTATCCTTTTGCTATAAAAAAAATAAGATTTTTGTTTTATAATAGTTGAATACATATATTAAAGTAGACGGTAAGAGCTAATTTTGTATTCGATCTCTAGGTCAAATGTGTATGTACAGTATTTTACAGTGAAAATGTCAAAATAACTCCAAAATGTGTGTAATTTAATGAATTTTTAATAAAAAATCATTATAATCCTGAGGACCTATATTTGTTTATACTTGTTTTGAAAGAAATGTCATAGGACTTTATCATATACAAGTTTTAAAATCTCAGCACTACGTCCTTTCCCAGCCAGCCTCCCTTAAGCTACAGAGTCCCTATTTTAACTAATAAAATTTATGAATATGAATGATTCATGTGTGAAGTAGTTTCAAATCGAAGAACACACCAAAAGTCGGTATATAAGCAGAAATCGATGAGCAAAAACATTTCACTTTAATTTTAGCCTCCATACAGGTAACATCGATAAATATATCACAAACTACGTAGACCTTTCTCTAAATTCTACCGCAGCAACGAGGACCTGCTGGAAAAGTACAACACCAACCTTAAAACACTTCTGCGACTAGGCATATCACAACCCTCATTTTATGGAGATGTGGTCTATAAACTTCGGAAGTTGAAAGGGTCTGCCGGGTTTCCTGACTGCATGTTTAGTGATTTACCCCTCTACAGTCAGTCATTACGCTTCACTTTTCACTTGTGCGATGACTGGACTACCTCTTTGGACTCTATGATTGCACCTACTGAAACCCCAACTAAGGGAGGTGGGTGCATGGGCTTTCGTCCCTCGGGTTTTCCGGTCGTACCCTAGATTGGTTTTCTCTTTAGCTGCTCTTTAACTACTATGGTTGTTCAGTACTATTCTGGATACATCCTGAGATGTCTATTATTTTGTATGTGTTTCTTTAGTTAGTTTCTCTGGATGTGGACTTTATTGTTAGAGAATTCCTTTTGATTTGATGTAGTTTTGTTTACGCTGTCTTGTCTATTTGTGCGCTGAAGACAGGATAATAGCGAGGATTGTGCGCATATAAAATCGATTCAAGCCTACTGACCGTTCCAAGTCGGTAACCCTGTCTTCAACACCCTTTCTGTTGTTTTTTGTCTCTTTCTTTGTATTATCAAGTCCTTGTTTTCAGTCCAGTGCGGACCTACGATGCCATTGCGTTCGGACGCTGTGGTTTGTATAGAACCCTTTATCTCATTTTAGGTACGATGTGCACTGGTCGATGTATATACATTAAATGATTTCCTGCGCTATATTTGTTCGCTTAAATACTCGATTTCGACATGAGCTGGTGAACATGAAGTTACAAATAAAGACACGCCTACAAAGAAAGAATCGATAGATATAGAGACTGTGTAGCTTTAAGCCAGTAAGAGGTGTTACACATTATATCAAATTATTATAAACAGATCTGCGACTTTTCTCATTTTTTTTTGTCCTTTCTTCGAAGGGATCCCAATTTCAGTATATATTGAATAACAATAGGATATACTTGTCCTAGAGAGAAGATGTATGTTGGTATTGCCTTCTTTATTAGGTTTGAATGTGCTGGACCTTGTGTATTCTGCCAAACAAGACAATTCATCATTCGCTACTTAAAGGCATGTCGAGCATTTGTGTATAAATGAAGTTATTAGATGTTTAAAGAATGTAATACTGACATTCAGCTTGAGTGAAGACCATTGTGAGGATTCAGTATAGATCAAAATAATTTCTTTTCTCGTTTTCGTAAATTCACAACCAATGGAAATGGTTCTTGAATACTCAACTTGAGAAATGTAACCATGGCGATTAAAACTCGTTTTATAATTCATTTTAGAATCTAATAATTCTGTGACTTTTCATTTCTTTAGTTTTTAGTCAAAATATATAATAATTACTTTCTTATAATAATTGTGTATACTAATTCTTAATTAAATACAACACAACACTATAAACTATTTCCCATAAACCGTGTTGTGATTCTTCCGAAAATGTTATTAATTTAGCGATAACGACATGTAATGATCCGTCGTACAGTACTCAAAGCGGCATCCGGTCATTACCTCTGAATCATATGATGCATGATTGTGTTGTCGTAAAACCTCGCCTCCTTTGTATTTGATTGTCGTTTTGATTAACTGTTTCTGCAGATGCTCTTGTTGGTCTTTCTAATGACATGTATTTGTTAATAATGAGGAATTTGTCCTTCGTCAGGACAATGACTTGAGTGAAACATCGGAATCATGATAATCATTTGCCAATGGATGGGTGTCAACATGTTTTCTTGTTATTTATAATAATAGTGGCTTGTACGGTTTCAGTCGATCGTCTAATGGCGCTTTCCGCTACAGGAGAAATGACTCGATTTGTTTGTTTGTTTGTATGGTTTTACGTCATTTTCAACGTATGTAAGGTTATATATGACGGTCGATGTTTTGTGGTGGAGGCAGACCATTACTGTACACCTCCCGTCATCCTTGAAAATCGACACTTTCTCACTTACAAGTCGAACTCCCAGTGGGATTTGTATGTTCAAAATCGGTAACATGTTAATTCGTTACAAAGTTAGGGGGTAAGGTGACCCACAACTGCATGTATGAATTAATTTCCTGTTTTCAAAACATGTGTTGTTTTAACATGCGTTTTGAAAGTAAATTCACCCTAAACTGGTTGTGGTATCAAGAAAATACGAGGAATATAAAAAACAAATGACGGAAAACCAAATATGTTTGAGAATGTATCATTCTCTGTTTCCCTGGAAATTTGAGGATGCATTTCAATATGTAGGGGGAGTATGTCACGGTTCATAGATATCTAACCGGTATATTGATGTTGCATTGTCTGACCGGTTAGCTCAGTCGGTATAGTCCGAGGGTCCCGGGTTTGGGCCCCGGTCTGCCTGCACATTTCTCTAGCGCTGTAACATTTAGTTTAAGATGGTCGAGTGCACTAAATCGTACACTTTAGTTAATTTCCCGGAGAAGGAAGTTTTTTCAGAATATTTTTGACCTTACCTCATTTTACAGGTTTTGTCGGATGAAAATCGGAGTGAAATAAAGCCAATTTTAGACTGCACACAAAATCTCATTGATATTGCATTACTTATTTTAGTGCCTGCAACAATACCACCATGTCAAAACGTTTAACGTCTTGTCTTCCTGTCGTTAAAGAATATGTTACAAGTATTGCGATAAAGTTTACGAAAACTGATATTAATTCAGTGTGGTATTATAAAGTCTGGAGACGTTTTATATCAAACAAATTTCAATCATAAGTACGTCTTTTGTCACACAACATTATCACCTTATATCAAAGGCAATTTAACTGCTCTTATTCTAGTAAGGAGAAGTACCAAATAAAAATGTAAGAAACGATATACTTTATTGATCCTTATCCATGTTATCTTAAATTAACATGATTAATAGTAATAATATAAACTAGAAATGTCCGTCATATATAAAAAAAGTATTTATATTTTGGTGTAAAGTTGTAGATATTAAAAGTATTTATCACATACTTCCATACAAATATGTTGTTTTTGAATATACGATACAACATAATACTAGCTAGTCATATCAATCAGGATTTCGTTGCCGGGCAATAGGGTGAAAAAATGTCATCTCACGGAAATAAGCGATTGTTTATCTCGATCCTTTTACCAGAGTGAAACGGTAATAACCGAATAGTTACGATTGTATACGATTTGTCACGGGTATTGTTTGTCGTCTGCGTTTCATTAGTTACTTCCATCCTGTTTTCGCGGCAGATTATTGGCTATGGAATCATTATCCGTGGATAAAATATGACAATTCACCTTGATTAGAAAATTTCAAATGCATTGGAATTCATTTTCAGTAAGATTGAGGACAAAAAAATGTTGTGTAACAGCGTAGAGAGTGAGATGAAGTTGAAATTTCTAGTGAAACATCTTACACAACTACAGTACATTATAGTGTCATACTACACTGGGGGAAAAAAGTTAGGCAAGTTTTTAGATGAAATAATACTGTATACAAGATATGTCGACTTTCTTTGTCCATACTTTAGAGTCAAGATTGAATATTGAATCTTGATGAACATATAAAACATTTCTTTTTAGTTTAAGAATAAAATACAAAACTCAAAACTTAAAATAGTATCCATAAAGTATCCACCAATAGTGTACATAATTAAATCTGCATTAAATGTTATAAATGTGTATGGTATTGAAACACCGGAGAAAAAGACATCAAAACGTATGTTTTTTTTGTTTTGTTTTTATAGAATACATTGATATGTATAAATAAACACAATATCTCCCTCCCACCTAATCACGTATTAGATATAGACAATACATTATGTTGACTGTCTAGAGTTTGTGCAGAGTCAACTTAGAGACTCTTTTTTCCTTACCTTGCTACTATTTACATTGAATTGTGTTAAAATTGCCATTACGCCATAATGACATTATTATCATGCATTGACTATGTTGATTCCATTGCTGTTTGCTTAATATGTAAACCTTGGCGAAATAAAGAAAGAGTAAAAAAGACAAAGTTCAAGTACATGATAAATAGAATAGAAAATGTATATTTTCATATCACACCCTATATCATGATTGAGACGCCATATCAGCCCGAGAGCTTTAGCCATTTATTATTCTCTATATATAATATATTCAATATATCAAAATGCTGTCACTGTGGTAACATTGGCGGCATTTAATGGCACCATATAAAAACTGTTGACAATTGCACTTCTCAACAAATCGAGACCGTGTCGAATAAAGAGATAATAAAACTGTTGATAAATATGTTAAAGAAAACCATACTGCGTTTATACGTGACATTTGTATAGAAATAAATAAAACCATCGTCCTAAATCTTGAAAGGAATGGTGACGTTTGATGTTCGTCTTCAATCTTGTATTCAGCTATTGGTATATACTAGTGTTGCTATGGATTCTACCATGTTATTAATAAATACTGACAAAGGCGAACCTTTGGAAGCAACAAACATAACCAAGAGAATAAAGCACATGTATCAAACTCGTTTTCTTTTTGAGTCTATTCATGGGAGATAATGTAAGAAGCAACACCTCTCACATCTTTGTGGCTTTCGGCTGACGAAGGTAATTGTCTCTGTAATAGTTTTCGTAACTACTTGTTCATGCAGTACGGAATAGTTACATTGTTTGTTAAAATAAATAGCGACGCACTCAAATGGCATACAAACAATTTGTGTCGGAAACTGTATCAACGGTCAGTTTCCAGTCGATCTCAGTCTTCTGGAAACCAAAGATATCAATCGCAACTGTTTCGTCGATTTCCGTCACTTGGGATTACGAAAATTGGCAAAGTTTTCTGATTGCAACGTTATATGTCCTATATGTAACTAATATTATTTAATATACGTGTACTAATATTTCTATTTTTAATTAACCAGCAGATCAAATGCATTCCAAGTACCTCCAGTAGAATACCAAAACCGACAGCAAAGTCGATATTTCAACCAACCGTTGACAACATTTGACGTCTGTTATAAGCGACTACGGGGTTGTTTAGAAGTAGTAATGGATAGTGGGCTATTACATAAGTACAATGATTGAATATGAGATAAGTGTCGTGCGAAAACAATCTAGGACATGGCTTGTCATGGACTGACGCAATGATTGGAGGGCCTTATTCTCCGTACTCACACTTCCCTATTTCTCGTATACAACATAACTGATACCAGAAGAAGTGTAATGTATTCACACTGATGCGATACGATGACATTATAATTATTATAATTGCTTGCTTCCAAGGGTTTTCCTTTTCGGTATTGATTGGCAACAGGGGTGCAGCCTTGGAATGTTCAGTGGCAAAACGACCGTTTGGGGGTTAAATATAAGACAATTATGTCGTGACGATCCCAAGCAGTAATGGTAACAATGTTTGAAAATTAATGCTGTCCAACTATTTGTTTTCCCGTTAGCCAGTTTCTCTCATATAGTCAGTAGCAATCTTCAGTTATATTTAGGAAGACGTTTCTTCACCCATTTACCAACATGCATGTGATTTAAAATGCTGACTGAATTAATGAATACATCTGCATATAATTCTATTCCTCTGTGTGAATAGTTTATTTACTCAGACAGTATACTACGCGTGTCTGTCTATACTGATTTCAGTGCAAGTAGCACGTGCATATTTGATAGATTATTTGTGTAATGTTTCGCATTTTGCAATTATATACATATACCATGTCTGAACATTTGACATGTCAGGGAATTGTTTTGCGTCAACAGATCTGATCATGTCCGGAAATGAAAGACACAATTGTCTTTTAAATTATAATGTGCATTACGTGCAATTAAATTATAATAACTGTCATGTCAAGAACGTCTTTCAGATTTCAGGAATTGTATGAACTCTTAAACAGTGACAAATCCTATAGTCTATATCATTATTAAACACAAATCTAGTAGTTGTACAAGGAGTATGAAAGGAGAAATTTGGAAATCGGCGAACACGATAAATATAAAACATATTACATTCTCGGTTTGATCGAGACTGTTCATGAACGCTAGTTACTTTCTATTTACCGTTCGCGCCCTCCTCTAGTTCCGGGTTGAGCAGAACTCATCAATATTTAAAATGTCCATGGTACATACATCTGAGCCATCCCGAAGACGGTATGCATATGAACATGGAATCGTCAATGTGGTATTTTCATACCATTTCATACCATGGCCATCGGCGTATGGCCCGAGTTTCTGCAAAATGCTTGGCCCTAAACGAGAATACAATGGACGAAACAAACAACATGGAATTTAATTGAGAACAGAGGTTATGAAGCCTGCGTATCAGGTAAGTTCAACGACTAAATTAAAAAGCAGACAACATACACTAAGGGTGATTAAACATTACTTAGAGTATTTAAAGGATGGCGTAGTGGAACCACCTATTCGAAATTAAAGTTAGAACAGAAATGTACCACAGATATCTGTTTATAAATATCGGGCTCAGCGATCTCCAAAGATCGGAATGAATAGCAGGCTAAAATAGTTTTATGGAGAGCAAATTTAACGTATACAAGCAAAACCATGCATCTAAATGAATGTTTATTATAATTGTGCTTTTGAAAATCTTTTTTCTGAAGACAGCTGTACAATTTGTTAATATGCAAATGTGCATTTTTGCCATTTGTAGTATTTCGCCTGTCATTCGTTTACAGTTAAGTGTAGAGTCTCACCAAATATGACATAACGTTTCAGAGTTAAAGTTAGTGTTGAATTCTTTTCCATATCATGCCAATGGGTGCATATTTTAAAAAAGAAAAGGAACTTTATTGATTATTCCACATTGTTTACGCGATAACAACATTAATTTACGTTGACTTGTTACCAGATTCTAGGTCTTTAATCAGGGTCACACCGTATTTATCACAATGTCATTTATCAATGCAATAACATCTTGATTTAACAGACTTTCAGGACAAATGACAACATAATATAAGCCTTCAAGCCATAAAACAACTGAAGAAATGAAAATGCGCTCGTTCATCAACCGACCCAATCGAGTACTTAACAAACTTTTATTACTAGCAAACTGATGACAATGTCCAAAGGTCCATTATTATACTCTTTTTTATAGCACAGTGGCGTTGCTTGTGCAGTGTGGCGGCAGTAAAACGTCTCCCCGCGCTTGCAATCAGTACTGTTATTCATTCGATCTTTGGAGATCGCTGAGCCCGATACTTATTTTTAGTTATCGGTGGTACATTTTCAATTTCTTTTGTTTTCTTACTTAAATTTTGATTCGGTGGTTCCACTATTCCGGCCGATTAAAGGCTCTGGGTATTGTTTAACCACTCATAGGATATACTGTCTGCTTTTTATACGCAGGCTTCATAACCGCTGCTCCCAACTAAATTCCATTATGTTTATTTCCCTCTTCGGGGCATTTCATTTTATTAGATACTGGGACCATACGCAGTACGATATGGGGAAGGAGTATACTCCATGTCCACCGCCATATGCATGCAATCTAGAGGGCGTGAGCGGTAGTTAGCATATTTCACTACCGCTCATGAACAGTCTCAATCAAACCGAGACTGCAATATTTCGTATGTGTCGTGTTCGGCCGTTTCCAAAGGTCCATTATTGTACTCTTTTTTTAATATATATATATATAATGCATTATCTTTTGTTTACTACCTCCCGTTTTCTTGACCACAATTGTCAAGTTCTGTGAATGTGATCTTTTCTATTCGACTTGTATGCCTTCTTTTAAGACAGAACAGATTTGATGTAAACAAGGTCAATCAAAGTAGTCGTGCGAGGTTGTCTTTGAATTACTCATTTAATATAGTTGTCCTTGGAGTTTATTCAACCGTTTTCTCAAGTTTTTTTTGTAATTATTGTCTTACCCTGTTTACGTCAATTTCTAATTAGTTATAAAGAATATATACTGAAAAGAAAAAGAAACGCATAATGGGTATTTCCGCTATATAATTTGTGATTGATATGCTAATCGAATGGTGCAGGGCGATATTAGTCATGCCCTTTCGGAAAAAAGGTTTAAACAGCACCAAACACACCAATGGTTACCCCATTAAAGTGTCATTATCGACATTTGGCTAAAGCAGGTAAGCAAACTTAGGCTTTGAACGTTGCAATCTCTTAACATTAAACACAATACTGAACTGGCTTGACTTTTTCAAGCGAAACTTCAACATTTCTGAATTTCGTGTAACAAAGTATACTTTGCTTAAAATGTCTACTACATGACAGAGTTGTCCTTTCTGTAATTAGTTTTGTACAAAACACGTAGAGATATATTTGGAATATTACGTGGAAATAGGTGTATATAATAGTGTAGTATATGCAATTTTGTGATTATGCGTTTATTTTTCCTTTCAGTATATTAGTGTTGCTAATGTCAAGGATTCAATACGATAAAAGTTCGTGCGCAAAGTTAACATGATGAAAGCATTAGAGTCAGAGATTGCTTTATAAGATATCATACCGTTTGCAAAGACCGCCAGTGATCAAAGGATTACAGATTACAGAGGTCAATATTCGTATGTAGGCTAAGTGGGGGTCTTCTTGCCACATACCATTTCAAAGAGGTAACCATATTCTCAACCCGTTTGTGTGTTTGGTAGTTTGTTTATATTTTTTCCTTGTAATTGTTGTTTGATTTTTATTCGTGCTTTTAGTCGAGCGCTATATTTTCTGTTCGACTTGTATACCTTTTAGGATAATAATATATTCGTAAAAAATGTCAGCCTAATGAACGCATTAGAGGGGAAGTTCGTCTTGTAAGATTCTGCATTGATTGCAAATTATACCAGTGATAAAAGTAGGTATACAGGTCAAACAGGAAATGTAGCATTCTTTGAACACAGCCAACCACAAATACAAAACAAACAACAAGTACAAGGAAAATAGAAATATGGGACAATACAAATACAAAAGTTTAACATACGCCCGTATTCTCATGTAGGCTAAGATATGGATTTTCAAGAGAGAGCTACAAACAGTTATACCCTCGTTTGACTTTTAAATAGATATAACTTTAGTCAAAGTGGATTTTTTTTAAACAGAACGTACGAAAGTAGTACTTCATCGTGGTTCCCTAGTCTCGGGTTAAACTATTTGTGTAACTGAACATAAATACTTGAGACACACACTTCATCATGTCTTGTCTATAAAAGCTTGAAGAGACGCTGTTTTTGATTAAAATAATCTGTGCATATTTCAAGAGTGTTAATATCTTGTAAATTAAATACAATCCAGACTAATGGTGTCTCCTTTTCAGTATGTACTGACATTCACGATAATGTTCGTTAAGTGCAGTCTGGCGGCTGTAAAGAGTTGTAAAGAGCTGTAAAGTACGCATTATTAGTGTTATACGTACTTTGCGATCTCTGAGCCCAATCATTGTGGTTTTAAAATAGATATAAAAGTCGAAACTAAAATGTAGCATTCAAGGACCACAGTCAAGGCTGTTACTATTTGGGGAAGAACGTCAGCAGTCTTTGCTAACTTTACTAAAGATTAGAGAACACATTTGGTTATTATATTGTCATGAATTATGCATAAGGTAGCAAACAATTGTCATAAAGATTTGATAAATTATTAACTTTTTTTTTTTGTAACTGATATTTAAAAGTTGTATGCAGAATAATGCAGAATTGGGAAAATAATATGACTGTCTTACGTAATCTTTATAAATATGAAGTCTTTTGTAAGAGGGTATGATCCTTTTGCTGTGGTATAATAGTCAAATCAACAAAAAACGTGGAAATTTCATGAAAACTAAGTTTTCCGAGCTTTCTACTTTTAGTAACAGTGACCTTGAACTTGACGTCAGTGACTCAAAATGCAATTGTACGCTTCCTTTACATATAAGGTACCTACAAAGCAAGATGTTTCGTTTGAATATCTCATTCCCAACTAAAATTATTGAGAGGAAACTGTTTTTTCTATTTTTAGCAACAATGATATTGACCCTGACCCCAGTGACCCCAAATGCTATCCCAAACTTCCTTTCATATATTAAGCTACCCACACAGCAAGTTTCATCCCAATATCTCATTCCTTAATTAAGTTATTGAGCGGAAACCGTTTTTCTATTTTTAGTAACAGTGACCTTGATCTTGACCCCAGTGATCCCAGATGCCACTCCAAGCTTCTTTTTCATATAAACTACCTACCCTGCAGGTTTCATCGCAATGCCTCTTTTTTAACAAAAATTATTGATCGGACAACATTGCGTCTACGGACGGACAAGTCGAAAACAGTATACTGCTACTTTTCACTTTTATTTTATTTTTCAGTCACCGGTGGCGCATTTATTCTCCTCGTAATTTGGCATGTTGTGGGCCGGAGAGGACCATCTCACCACACACCTTACAAACGTTATTTTATTTATGTCTTTTATTTTGTTGCTTGCGAGTTTTCTCATTTTCAGTATTCAAGTTTTTTTCAATAACGTCTTCAATATGCCAAACAACAGAGACGTACGACGATAACGACGAAAAGTGACTTTTGTCTTCTCAACTAGGCATGAATGTGATGGACCGTGTGCATTCAGCAAAATAAGGAAAGTTTACTATTTAAAACGTTCTGGGCATAAATCGTTTTTTGTGATGCATTTGTGTATTGAATTAGTGTAGAATTCACCTCTGACATTTGAGTAAAGCCCAGTGCCAGGATCCAATATAGTTGTTGATATTTATTTTCTCAGTTACGTCAATTCATTTCTCAGTTCCGTCAATTCACAACCAATGGAAACGGTTCTTGAATATTCAGCTTCAGAAACTCCAACGTTTAGAAAATTTATATATTATTTTAGATATTTGTTTTTCTTTTGATATCTTTAATTTAAGTAAAAGCATATGTTTTATTATAAGAATTTCATAATTGTCATTTAAATACATTTGTGTTATTATTACAATACTTCCCACAAATTTATTTATATATTTACTCCGAAAGTATTAGTAAATATTAGCGATAGCGGCCTTCGTCGAACTCCACGTGGTTGATTGGTTTATTGGTTTTACGTCATTTTTCAACACATTTTATATAATCATTTCTTTCTTGGTGTAGGACGACCACCTACATTTTCCTGAGTAGAGTTAAATACTCTCCCGCAATCCGTATGAATCGGCACTTTATCACTTATAAGTCGAGCTCCCAGTGGGATACATACACCAAGCGGATACATGCCAGTGTTGTCGTAAAAACATTATCGCATCCTCTGTACTTCTTTCTCATTATGACTGATAATTGAACTGGTTCTGCCGTTTTTTAATGTCGGTCTTTTTGTGACGCGTACTTATATATGACTTCTACAAGATAATGACTGGAGAGAGATTTTTTTGTGTACATTGTTTCTCACAGAAGCTTATTTTTTGGAACATCTCTGTTCGCCAAATCCGAAGTCATTTACCAATGAGTGTCAATATATTTGCTCGTTATTTACAAAAACAATGACTTGTGCGGTTTCCATCGCTTGTACTGTCGGTTGACCCGTACTTCTACAGGACAATGTCTCAATAAAAGGTGTGCATGTTAAAGACCGGAAACATCCGTTACCAATGGATGGATGGTATTAACATAGTTGCTCATTTTTTATTTATTTTTTACTTATTTCCTATATTTGATGGAAAATTCTCTTTCCATAATATATTCTACAATAGATTGAGATAGTAATCAATATTAACAATTTAACGAAGCAAAAAAAGGTTTGAAATAATTGAAATAATTTTTTGTAATGTAAACGGGATCAAATAAATGCAGAATAAGTATAAAAATTAAGCGGAAATGACTCAAGTCTGGTTTTAATCATATTGTATGCCTTCTCTTTATCTCAAAACTCTGAAACCGGATTTTCAAACGAACATTGACAGTAACACAGATTCGTGTTGAAGTTTTCGAAACATACATTTTGTTTTCTACTCTCTGAACATTATGTCTTCCAGTTTAATATGTTTCATTTCAATGAAATATTTGTTTCTAAACGATGTTATTGGCAAATATTAAACCAATAATCATTTCGTTGTTTTAACAATTGTATTGGACACAATAATCTTCCAGAGTTTTGCATCGAAATACCTGGTAATTATATCAGATAATTAGTCGACAATAATCTTTTTACATCAGATTCCGTGTTTGTGTTGTATCAATTTCTAGTATAATAGTATGTAGAATCCAGAATTTATAACTGAACAGCGAAGCCATTGGAGCCATTTTGCCGTTCTCAGATTAATGGCGTTGATCACAATCCATTAAGTTTGGCCGTGGACCGGTTTATGTCCACTTAATAAGTTTCTTATAGTCAATTAAAGAACTACTTCCCTGGCTAAGTAACACATTGTTTTTTTGCTTGAACACAATAAATCTCTGCAGAAAAAGGTTTCGACCTTTGCGAGATTTTGTAAGTAGGGAGAATATTGATATCTAGAGATGTTGGGCGTTTAACTTGTCGGAAGAGTACATAAACGGAAAGAAAACCGAAATCAATATCTAGGTTTGCACTCTTAATGCAATCCAAAACGGCGAATTCGTTTTATCGATAACTGTACGGTAATGTGGCCATTTTGTTTTTTTCGGACAGGTCACGAGGCAGAATAAACCATCTTCTGATACAATCAAAGTTATCTAATGCTTTTAGTCTTTACTAAGGGATTCTCCTAGTACGGTATGGTGTAAATCATTGATGTTTACACTTGTTTATATACGTCCATAAGTATCATGCCTAGAAATATGTCAGATTACATAGAAAAGCCATAATCTGCGATGTGAAATAATAAAAAGGGGTAGGATAATTTAATTTAGCCTGTAAATGTAATGTATAATTATGTTATCTCGTTAAGTTCATCCTCGGATCTTAAGTCTTGATACGTATATCTTGGTCGCATATATAAGTATGAAAGCATCTTGATAACCATAGTACGCCTACCGCCACCTTAGTGGTACTTCACTGTTTCCCAAATGAATCAATGTAGATCAAATAGGAAATGTAGTATTCAAAGACAACAGTCAACCAAAAAAAGCAAAGAACAACTACAAGAATAAATGAAAGGGAAGGTATATGACATCACATACATAAAACGGTTGATAATAGGAATAAAACCATAAAATGGCCAGTAGCGAAAAGGCTGCTGGTGGGGGAGGGGTTGAACTAGGTTCTCGAGTTCATCAAACGTCACTATTACCCTATTATCAACCCAATAAAACGAAGAAGTGTTAATTATCAAATCCCCGCCAGGCTTTATCCTATATTCGAATACACCAGCACTATATAGCATAGTTTAAGATATCTCGTTATATCCAATGTTAGGAGAGTAAGCAAAGCAAAGCAATGCGGAATATTTCAGTTGTGTGCACTATTTTCGTATTTTAGGGGCATTAAAATAGAAATAGAACATCGCTTATGGCGAATTATCGTCTACTATATCACGGTGTGTCGTTCAATTGTAAACAATAAATTCACTCTCTCTTCGGGCTCGTGAAATTATTGTTTACAATTGAACTCTAAACCGTGATATATTACACGATAATTCACCGTAAATGATGTTCTATTTCTTAAATAAACTAGACAGAATTAAAAGGTAAAATAAGTATAACACAGAAACTATCATGAAAATATGAAGAACTTATCAACATACTTGTAAGAGGCTTGCATAATGACTACTACATTACTATGTGTTAGTTTACTTGATAATTATAGTACAATTCGTAAGTATAAATATCTGGAGTTATAGACTTTCCTTATGTCAAGGTATGTTTTAATTGATAAACGGTTTGTCCTTTTTTAATAAATTGAACTAATCTGTTTTTATTGCAGAGTTAAACAGTTTATAAAAAGAGGTTATGACCCTATCATTTTGCAACGCACTGCATGTTTATTGATTGACCCATTACAGTACGGCACTGTGCTTTCCGCCTTGATTGTGCGATGACTCCGGCTCTGGCTTCTACAAAGTACTTACTTTGTGGCTTTCTAGGCTTTTGTTTCAGTTATATTATTATATGCATCATCATTTATGTGTTTTACTTATATTGCCTATTAATGCTGCCTTATTTGTAAGAGCATATAACCTGGCGGGATTATCTTTAGCGGGATTATCTTTATTTACATTATCCCGTTTATTGGGATGACACTGGGGTAAGAGTGAGGTTTGGTACCCCCTAGAACCTGGTTTAAACCCTTAGCGGCCTTTTTTGCTACTGACCGTTCCAAGGTGGTAGCACTATTGTCAACCATTTTGTGTTTGTGATGTCATATCTTGCCTTTTATCCATTTTTATAGTTGTTGTTTGTTTCTCTGTGTGTTTGTGGTTGACTGTCGTCCTTGAATGCTACTTTTCCTGTTCGATTTTTATATCTACTTTTAAAACCTTTTTCTTTATCAATATAATTAATTTTCATCCGGTCTAGACAGCATTAATGGAGCAGTAATGGAATGGAATTTTCTGAATAAAAAGAAACCAAAACCTGCTCTCGGAAAATATATAATTTCATAAAAATAATGCTTTTTGGGGTTGTCTGTAATGTCTTTAATATTTCTGGTTTATGGCAAACCTTTCTAAGTAGGACATAGTGGAAAATATGTTTTCTTGTGCTTTTGTCTTAATTGACGTGATACAGCAATACAACATAAACAATCAAAAAAAAACGTCATACATATCTCTTTAGAAATATGATTGAGTGACACAGTGCGCCAATTATTAGACTACATTATGGACAGATATTCGTATTGATATATATAGTTTGCGGTAATACTCGATTTTGGTGATATCAATCAAGATTGTAACATATTTAAAAATGCAAATGTGAATATAATCGTAGTATAAGCAGTGAATGGATGTTAAATGTTAAGGATACTGAACTCGTTATATTCTAAAGTGCTCGTGTTGCCGGTTATTTACTAGAACTCGTGTACCACAGATATGCTCAACAATGTCATACAACATAAACTGGTATCAAAGAAAGGAAAAACTTTCTTCCGTAGGATTTTTTCAAAGGGAAATGAAACAATTCGTAAGGGAAGTGAAGCATTTACAGAACTCAGCAATCACTCTCATGCATTTAAAGATAGACAGGCAGACATACAGACAGACAACCAGATAGATAGATAGATAACTTTATTTAAAAATTCCAATAGGCTATAAAGCTCATAAGGTATCAGTGCAGTTTGTACACAAAAGAAAATAAGTACGAAATCACAATGAAAGACTTAGCATATGCATGTACACACTTAATGTGCATTGACGAGAAGGTCTTTATAAATGTTCATGAATATTTGTATATTAACACAACGAATATGATAATGGACCGTTGGAAACGGCCGAGCACGACACATACGAAATATTGCAGTCTCGGTTTGATTGAGGCTGTTCATGAGCGGTAGTGAATTATGCTAGCTACCGCTCACGCCCTCTAGCCCCGGGATGAGCAGAACTCAATATTCATAAAATCAATAGTACACAATTTTAACCATCCCGAAGATGGCATGCATATGGCGGTGGACATGGAGCGTACTTCTTCCCAATGTCGTACGGCGTATGGCCCCAGTATCTAATAAAATGAAATGCACCGAAGAGCGAAATAAACATAATGGAATTTAGTTGGGAGCAGCGGTTATGAAGCCCGCATATCAAAAAGCAGACAAAATATCTTATGAGTGGTTAAACAATACCCAGAGCCTTTTATCGGCCGGAGTAGTGGAACCACCGAATCAAAAATTAAGTAAGAAAACAAAAGAAATTGAAAATGTACCACAGATAACTAAATATAAGTATCGGCTCAGCGATCTCCAAAGATCGAATGAATAGCAGTTCTGATTGCAAGCGCGGGGAGACGTTTTACTGCCGCCATACTGCACAAGCAACGCCACTGTGCTATAAAAACGAGTAATGGACCTTTGGAAACGGCCGAGCACGACACATACGAAATAATGAAGTCTAGGTTTGATTGAGACTGTTCATGAGCGGTAGTGAGATATGGTTGTTTTGAGTCGAAGTATTACTTTCACATTGATAACATGCAGTATTACACCAGGCAATGTTAATTTACACGTGCGACAAGATGGACTATATATTTATTGATCCATCTTGAGTTGCTTTCAAATATGTTATATAGTTTGCCTCATGATAAATGGCAGTTAGTATATTATATTCTCAAGTAGCGTTATAGTTCAGTTGATAGAGCGCCCGACTTGAAATCAGAAGGTCGTGTGTTCAAGCCCCGAAAGAGGCTAACTTTTTTTCCACTAAACATTACTGTTACCTGTGTATAGATACGATGTGCACTGGTCGATGTCTATACAATAAATAATGTCCTGCGTTATATTTGCTCGCTTAAATACCCGATTTCGACATGAGCTGGTGAACATGAAGTTACAAATAAAGACACGCCTACAAAGAAGAAATCGATTGATATAGAGACTGTGTAGCTTTAAAGATACTATAGCAGAATATAAGACTAGTGATTGTATACTTAAAGGAAATGGGAGTTATGGTTCTTTCATATAACAGTGTATTACGATAAAGAACAAAAGTGCCAAGTTTAAACGCTTTCAGATAAAAAAAATTGAGAAATGAGGAAGAACAAAAACATTAACCAACACGTCAAAACGTGTAAACGGACGGACGGACATGCAGCTGCAGACAGACCGAAATCCCCAAACCATAAGCCTGGATTTGTTTCGCAATCCGGCTAAAAATCTGTTAGAACAAACATATTTGCATCGATGTATATGGAATAAGACATCATATAGGCAACTAGTATATAGTGGATGCACCAATGATGTAAATTGTGTTTAAAACACGTAGAATGTCGCACGCAGTGGTAAACAAAGTTGTCATTGGTGCTATCTCCAGAGCATTAGAACTATCTCCTTGGCACTGGAGCTATCTCTTATATGAAATCGCGTCTTTCTCCCCCATAAACGTTCTCTGTATTATTTATTTTGTCAACAGGCAATATACGGACACCAACTGGTTGATATTTGATGTATTCATGTCGATTTGTAGCGTAAATGGTCAAAACAATGTGGAAAAACCTCGGTGGAGACGGTAAATTTCAGAAAAAATGCAAAGTTCGAACGGGCTAAAAGTCAGTTGCGTCCAATTAGGCATCTTTGGGTCGTGTGCGAAGCTTAAACATAACTACACGTAAATGCGTTCCCCGATTTTTCATATCAAGCATACGCACCTTGTTTACCTGCATCTTTGGCGCTGGAACTACCTCGCAAGTGGCGATGGAGCACTTTTGCCTATACCTCCAAACGGAGGTAGCTCCACTGATTTGGAGGAGCACGTGACATATGGAGGAGCACGTGATTAAAACTGTTGGGGGTAAAAGACTGGCCATAAGATCGTGTTGTTATATTGAAATTGCTGTATTGAAATTGGGGCTATGTCATAGGGTCATATATCAGGTAACTATTACAGCTACAGCTTTGAAACTTTATACAGTTGTTCTACATCATAACATGACCCAGCATATCAGGTTTCATAACTCCGTGCTGCTTTCTGCAAAGGTTATGCCCCTTTTTGAACTTAGTATATTGGTTAAGTTTTCCGTTAAGGTCCACTTTTTAGCCAGTATGTTCTTGGAAAAAACGACATATTTTCATCCCTTGATCGGCGTCTGCGTATATGGTTAAATTTTATGTTAAGGTGCACTTCTTGATGTAACTATAACAGATACAGCTTTGAAACTTTGCTTGAGCATGCTATTTCCTGACGCAGGCCATGCAATACTAGTTTCCACCCAGGAAAATCTTATGATCAGCCCTACGTGGCATACACCTATGACAAAATTAAAAAAACAGTGTCAAACATTCAAAAAACCACACTGTATGATACCTTACCACTACAAACCACTACTTCCGAATACATGTCCACCTGCCCCAGCCGTTTGTCATAGTACACATTTCACTGATCATATCAGTTTCTTTTTTATATTTTTTTACTTAATTCAAACTACCTCAACATTCTAAAAATCTTCATAACATTCTAGAAATATATATCATCAGCAATTAATGAAAACACTTAAATATGTTTTGATATCTTAAGTATGTGTCTTTGTCCTGAATTTACTATTTCTTACTGGTTGCTATATAACTTTTTATACTTGTTAAAATATTTCTACATTTTTGTTGTTATATAATAAATATGTTCACGTTTGAAAACATTCTGCGCCGCCCTGATGCTTTTCATCAGTTTCTTCTTGTATGTGTATAACAATACTTACTATTTGTGAGGTAGATGACTGTTTAAACGATGCAATCTGGAAAATGACCTTCAACGTTTAACTAAAGGTAGTCCTAATTAGGGAAATACAAAGACTCGGTATAATTGTTTAATCGGAACCGAGGCAGAGCCGAAAAAACGTCATATAGATATAAATATAAGAATCTTTCATGGGTATCCGGAAAAGATTTTGAATTCCAACACGAGGTATCACTGTTTTTATCGAAACCGAGGCTTTGCTAGGGTTGGAATTTCCGTATTTGAACCAGATACCCATTATTGATTATTTTCTTGCTTATCAATTACATTCTAGGCTTATTTGCAAATGTGTGTGTTTTGCCCCTAAATTTTAAGTTATATATATTTTCTATCTTTTCTTTTAAGAAACTTGTTTTGTTTTTATAGGAGGAAATCACAAAAAATGTCTGCAGTTGATGTTTCTGACTAGAAGCTTTCGTAAATTTAATCCTGTTCATAGTAGAATTTCATGTTAAATCTTGAAAATGACAAATTTCAAAAAAATTGGTATTACACTTTTTTACTTTTAGACAAGGACATATCAGAATAAACGACATTTTAAAAGCATTTGTCTTAAATTTTGTATTGCAGTTATTTTTATAATTGAAGATTTTTGCTTCAAAATGTCATTCTCTACCCTTTTTAAAAAATACGGATGCAGCAACTTTAGGAAGCACATAATAACAGTCCTATGTACAAGGTACAAAATCAGCTTAGGTCTGAGCCAGAGATAAAATCATGATACCGGTACAACCTCTCCAGGTAACAGCCCTTTAATGACCCCTAAGAAATTGACTGCAATAAAAAGTGGTCAATGCTAATGTGAAACAGCTGGCCTCTCTGAGAGACCCACTCTGTAAGTAAGATTTTGGAAAAATGGACAAATCATGAAATAACGCTGCACTTGATGCACAAATCAGTTTCAATGATATTTAGTGTTACTTGCCCAATGGAAATTGTATCAATTGCTTTGACATTTTAAAAAAACAATGTTTTACTAAATTATATTGTGTGACAATTTAGACAAATAAATAAAGTATGTACATAAACAAAATTATGTTGTAATACTGTCAAATCTCTGACAGTTCTCAGTAACTAACATTATCAAAAATAAGTCAGCTGTATAATAATATACATAAACGTATTGATGTAGATACTGTTAATTTATAGTTAATATACTTAATATGGATGGCTCAAATGTTCATTTATATTTAGTAGCACACTAATGTTCATGTATATCTAGTATCACATAATATTGATGTATATTTAGTATCATACATAATACTAATGTAATTTAGTATCATACATAATACTAATGTATATTTAGTATCATGCATAATATTGATCTATATTTAGTATCACGCATAATATTGATGTATATTTAGTATCACGCATAATGTTGATGTATATTTAGTATCACGCATAATATTGATGTATATTTAGTATCACGCATAATGTTCATGCATATTTAGTTTCACACATAATATTGCAGTGCCCTGATACCCCACCCACTCGTTTTGCATTACGATAAATATAAACATGCATTTTTATCGAATCATTGTCACGCCATTATAGGAGTGCTTCATTGCACATTATTTGTTATTGTATTAACTATTTAATTCTGATGGAAATACCTCTGTGTCGCATGTGCATTGGATATGATCAGTCATTTTCCGCTATTATCGGATCCAGGAAGTGATTCGACGTCGGCCATATTTGTTGCACGCGGAGCTGCAGTGTGACGTCACTAGAACGTGACGGTGTTGGAGAGGTTCATTAGGGTTTTTTAAACATTGTATAGTGGGCGCCAAATTCAAATAGATTAACTTGTTAAATCTCTTTAATATATTGTTTATTTAAGTAATAACTGCTCTTATGTTATTCTAAATATATTGTTATTGCCAGTATAACGTTTTAAATGATATTATTGAAGTAATACAACTGGATTTAGCTTGTATATTTGTAACTGTCGGATGTGTCGGACGTGTTTGATACCTTTTTTGTACCTCTTTGTTCGAACTGACGGACGCTGTCCAACAGTTTTAGGGTGTAGGATTCTGGGGTATAAAAGCTGGAGTTTCCTGCAGTTTCGAGGCTCCGCAACTAAAATACTAAAATTCCAAAAGACATATTGCACTTCATCCTCATAAATCTGGGTAAAATATAAGTTTTTAGATCTATTCTCAAGTTAAATAAGTATATTATAGATTGTTTGGCTATTTGGTATAGCTTTAAAGGTCTTTGTAGCGCTCTTTAGTATTTATTTATAAAACGTATTTTATTATTAAATTTGAGATCGACTATTGACACATCCAAACCTCTTCAATATTGTATTCTGTCTGCGTGTTCAATTCACGGTATTTCGTTATTTCGTGACCGAAACTTTACTTGTAATAGCTTTTATGAATATTATTAAACATCGTCGTTTAATTATTATCACAGCTTATTGTTAGGGGTTCACCTTAATAAAAGTAATCAGAACGTTGGCTTTGTTCAGATATATATACCCCTTAGTTTAAGTTAGTTATGCAGTGATCAGTTTAACATACTTTACATGCGGAGTCAGTTTTTTTTAACACTTGTTTTCTTTCTGTGCGTGCTGTAACCTAAGACTGCCTGGACTAAATAAATACGCAACTGATACGCACGTACGCTACCAACCCTAAAGTATCAGCTCGTAACATTTGTGGTGGCAGCGGTGGGATCCGTATATTTGTGACATTAAATGGTTACTTGCGGGTCCAGTGATACGAATCTTCACCTTACAATCAACAAGCAAGGTTGAATTGTTCATGAACATTTAAAATGGCAGAGCAGTCAGACAGCGAAACAGAAATATTTATTAATTACCGGAACCATCCAGGGTTGACAGAAATACACAACGGCGCCAGGTGTGATAGTGCCAGGGAACACGAAACTGGGGATAGAGGTATTCAGCTGTACTCATCTAGGTTAAGCACTACGGAGCCGGATGAGACATGGAATTCGACCCAAATTGAAAACGACATGCCAGAATCAAATCATCTTATGGGTCAGCATGGCACAAACAATGACATCAACTTGTTAGTTTCTGATTATATTGAAACACGTCTTAGACGGCAACATGATGAGACAACGGCGGCGCTTAGGCAACAACAGGCAGAGTTTACTGGGGCGCTTAATAGGATGATAACGTTGATGTCAACACAGAATACCAGCGAACAAGATATAAACAACGGTAGTAAACAAATCGCACAAAACGAGACCGCGGGCGCACATGTGCACATCGGTAACTCATCTCAAGCGGCGAACGCGGATACTTTTACCGGAGATAGATTTTCGGAAAATCGTGCTATGCGAGCAGAGATCAATAGTCGCACGGACATCGGACGGCAAGAAAATGATCATAACATCACATATTTGGAAAGAGCACAGACAGGCGCATTGAATGACAATTATAACAATTATAGAAGTTTTCATGAACAAGGAAGACAATTACTTCGTGAAGAAAATGGAGTCATTACTTCAGCAAATAATCACATGGGCGCCAATAGGTGTATGCGCGGTGCAGAATATGGGGATAATGTCATCAGAAATTACAGGGTATATGGGAACGATGTTGGGAACGGTCATTTAGCTGCCCATGTACGTAATACAGTTACGCCAAGTCACGATCGCGACCGTGATGCCCGTTTTCGCCGACAGGTATCAAATTTGAACATTCCGTCATTTAATGGTAAAGACGAATGGGACGTGTGGATAAGCCGTTTTGAAGCAATAGCAAGGAGATATGGGTGGTCAGATGAAGAGAAACTAGATCAGTTACTACCACGCCTGCAAGGTTCTGCTGGTGAATTCGTCTTTGCGCAGTTACCAAGTAGTATAGTAGAAGATTACCAGATGTTAATAAAGGAACTTAATAGTAGATATCGGGTAGTACACACCTCGAGATCGTATGCAGCTAAATTTAGTAGAAGAGGCCAACGTCATAATGAAACGGCAGAAGAGTATGCAGCCGAACTGAAGATGCTTTATGATAACGCACACGGATACAGAGATAGGAGGACCCGTCAAGAGGACCTAGTAAGGAGATTTCTAGATGGCCTATTAGATGACGAGGCGAGGTTTGCAGTAGAATACCAAAAAGAGCCTGAGGATATAGATGAAGCGGTCTTCCATGTTGTAAATTTTATACAAACAAGGGTGAGCTGCAAGTACGATAACTACGGAGACAGAAAGGCAAAGAAAGTTATGAGAAGGAAGGTAGATTCGAGTAGCGATAGCGAGTTTGAAAATGAAGAAGATAGCAAGGAAGAGCGAATATATCGTTTACCACTACAACAGACAAAAGGCAACAGGGATGAATCAAATTCTATTAGTGACAAAAGTAAGGAGATAGTAATCACAAAGTCTGAGCCCGAGCCTAACGAGGACGCTGTCAAAAACGCAATAACTCTTGAGGAAATATTGCAGAGAATAAGTAAACTAGAAGAGAACAAAAATGTAAATTATAAAAGGTTTGAAAAACAAAGGGGGCCAATTTGTTACAACTGTCAAAAGCCAGGTCACATAGCCAGAGACTGCAAGGAACCAAAACAGGATAGAGGATACAGGAGCATACATCAAAATGCAAGGCAAGGATATGAGAGGGCACACAGTCATATGTTGGCACGGGATCAGGGGAGAATGAGAAGCAATCCTTTAAACTAGATAGGACCGACCCTGGTGGCCAAAGGGAGGTCCGTAAGTATGTTAGTGGCCATACAAACGACCAGAAAATTGAAATTAACGTAGCCGGCGATGAAGCTGTATTAGAAGAAAACTGTCAGAAGGTTCACCGACCCATTAGAAGAAAGCGAGCTCTTGGCGACGGTATATATATAAAGGGCACAGTTGAGGACATCCCCATCCTTTTTACAGCCGATACAGGTGCTTCAAAGACGGTTTTGTCAACAAAAATATATAAAAGATTATCAGAGGGAAAGAAACCTTCATTGAAGAAGTCGGCTTGTTTAACAGGAGCCGGCGGAACACCATTAGATGGACTAGGAAAAGCTGACTTTAATCTGACTTTAGGCCCTCTAGAACTCAAGGTCGAAATAATAGTAGCAGACATTGAAGATGATTGCTTACTCGGGGTAGACATATTACAGAACGGACATGGTGGACCTGCAGACCTTATATTGAGCAAAGGGATTATTATGCTGAATAAGCAAGAAATACCGTGCTCTCAAGCGGGACTGAAAGAAAGTGTAAGGAAGGTCACAGCCGCAGATCACTTTGTAATTCCAGGGATGTCGGAGGCTGTTATAGATGTATACGTAGCAAGAGACGAAACTGATGATCTGATGAAGCAGTCAACATTTATCATCGAGCCGACAGAACACTTCAACGCATCCTATCCTTTAAAAATGGCTTCAACATTAGTAGACATAAATAGCTCGGTGACCACCAAGGTTCGTATGTTAAACCCCTTTAGTGCTCCTGTTTCTATTAGGCAAGATGTCGTCGTCGGCAATGCTGAGAGAGTCTTCGATGAACCTCAGATTTTGACACCAAATGAAGTAGTCAAGAGACGGATAATAATAGATCAATAAGAAGAGTACAACTATCCCAGGTGAAGGTCGAACCTGTGTCTGAAGAAGCTCACACGCCTAAGCATTTACCAGGGGAAATGGATGTACCTGAGCATTTAGAGAGCCTATTGTATACAGCCAGCAAAGGACGGAGCCTTGACGAACAGTTAGCTTTAGCAAACCTGCTAAAGAGGTTTCAAAACTCATTCTCAAAAGGTGATTGGGACATTGGTCAATCGGACATTGCAGAACACTCAATAAATACAGGTGACGCGTTTCCAGTTAAACAGCCACCAAGAAGGGTCCCTATGGCATACGCCTCAGAAGAGAAGAAGGCTATAGAAGATTTGTTAGAAAAGGGGGTAATTCGAAAAAGTACGTCCCCTTGGGCGTCGCCCATTGTCCTGGTCCGCAAAAAGTCTGGGGCAGTAAGACCATGCGTTGATTATAGACGGGTCAATGAATTGGTAAAGCCGGACGGATTCCCGATGCTGCGGATTCAAGATTGTTTGGACGCTGCTTCGGGAGCTACTCTCTTTTCAACATTTGATCTAACAAGTGGCTATTTTCAAATTCCCCTTAAGCAAGAAGATATACCGAAAAGCGCTTTTGTATGCAAATACGGACACTATGAAATGACGAGAATGCCATTTGGTCTAAACAACGCAGCCAGCACATTTCAGCGAACAATGGAGCTTGTGTTACAAGGCCTTCAATGGGAAACGTGCCTCATATACATAGACGATGTAATAGTGTTCGGCTCCAATTTCGATGAACACCTAACAAGGGTAGAGCAGGTATTGCAGAGATTGGAAAGCGCTGGTTTAAAACTTAATCCTGGAAAATGTGAACTGTTACAACAAGAGGTAGCGTTTCTGGGTCACATAGTTTCAGGGAACGGGGTGAAACCAAATCTCACAAATGTAGCAAAGATACTTTCTTGGCCACGGCCACAGACGGCAAAACAGGTCAAACAGTTTGTAGCGCTTGGCTCTTACTACAGAAGATTCATTAAGAATTATGCACAAAAAGCTAGGCCAATGGTGGAACTTACCAAAAAAGGGAAAGCGTTTATTTGGTCAGATGCATGTGAGATGGCGTTTTCAAGTATTAAAGAGGCGTTGGTGAGTCCAGAGATTATGGGCTACCTTCAGAATGATGGGGGAATATTTATACTAGATGTTGACGCCTGCGATTTAGGTATTGGTGCAGTACTTATGCAGATACAGGAAGATAGGGAAAGAGTAATTACTTATGCCAGCAGGGCTCTTAACAAGGCAGAAGCAAATTACTGTATTACTGAGAAGGAACTATTAGCAGTGAGATATTTTGTGGAATACTACAGGCAATACCTCCTAGGTAGAAGGTTCAAGGTCAGAAGTGACCACCAAGCTCTGGTCTGGCTGTTTAAACTCAGGGAACCAAGAGGGAAAATAGCGCGGTGGATTGAAGTATTATCACAATATGATTTTTTGATTGAATACCGCCCAGGGGTCAAGCAAGGTCACTGTGATGCTTTATCTAGATGCGAAAACCCTAAGGATTGTGATTGTGCAGACGTAGATATGAGTGAATCACTGAAGTGTGGTCCTTGCAAAAAGTGCCACAAGAGAGCAGACGATATGATGTGGATGTGGTCAAGAACAGAGGGGAGTGAAATAAATACTACACAGAGTCCAGAAATACAAAGTACTGGGTCGGTTGATAAAGTTGAAGTTAACAGGGAGTGCATTGGAAACTTAAAACCGGGAGTGCGGTTAGAAGTGAAAAGTGTCAAAGTAAGTGATGAAATACCCGGTACGAGTAGTGGCGGGGTGCCACTCATGGAGGCTGCAAAACAAGTCGAAGATGCAGATATTAAACTTAGAGCGGCTCAGTTAGAAGATCCCGAGATAGCGCCAATTTTACGGGCGAAAGAAGCGGGACAGAGACCGTCTAGTCGAGATATGGTAACTTCAAGTCCAGCGAGCAGGCACTACTGGGTTCTGTGGGAAGTGTTAACAGTTGACCATGGTGTTCTTCGGAAAACGTTTAAGAAGCAAGATGGAACTGGAGAATACAAACAGAGCATAATACCGAGAATTAAAAGGAAAGACGTATTGTATCAGATGCACGATACATTGCTTTCTGGACATATGGGTTCAAAGAAAACGAAACCGAAGTTATTGCAGAGGTATTACTGGTACAACCTAAAGGAAGATGTGAACCTCTATGTGAAACAATGTGACATCTGCGCGGCAGATAAGAAGCCAACAAAGACTCCAAGAGCCCCAATGGGAACATTAGGTACAGGAGCCCCCTGGGATATCTTGGCTACAGACTACCTTAGACCTCTTCCACTAACACCTAGGGGCAATAGATACATTTTGGTATTGACGGACCATTTCTCTAAGTATGTAGAAATTATTCCTACCCCGGACCAGACTGCAGAAGTATGCGCTTCCAAGATTCTAAACGAATTTGTAGCAAGATGGGGTTGTCCTCTTAGTATACACAGCGATCAAGGGAGGAATTATGAAAGCAGGGTTTTTAAAGAACTGTGCCGAATGCTAGAAGTTAAAAAGACGAGAACAAGTGCCAAGAACCCCCGATGTAACGGCCAATCAGAAAGGTTCAACCGAACCCTAGTTAGAATGATTAAGGCGTATCTCTGCGGGGAACAGGAAAACTGGGATTTAAATCTGGGTTGTTTAGCGGGTGCATATAGGGCCACTCCCAGTGAAACCACAAAGCTCAGCCCTAACGTGTTAACATTAGGACGTGAAGTTAGACTGCCCGCTGAATTAGTGTATGGGAGTTCGACTGCCAACAAAGAAGAAATAACTTCCTATGGAGAGTATGTTGACGTTCTGAGAGAAAAGATGCAACATGCCCATGAGGTAGCCAGGAAACACTTGATTAATTCAGCGAGACGAAGTAAGGAACTGTACGACACACGACTAGCGGTTAACATTTATATAATGTCGGCGATGCGGTGTGGTGCCTTGCGGAAAACAGGAAAGTAGGAGTGACACACAAACTAGAGTGTACATATGCTGGGCCCTATTTGGTAAAGAGGAAGATGTCAGAGGTCAACCTCATTTTACAGTTAGACAACAGGGGCAAGGAGAAGGTCGTCCATCATAATAAGTTGAAGCCGTACGAGGGACCTCACACGCCGCGCTGGATCAAGAAAGCAAAACGGTTTCTGGTGCAAAGCGGAACATGTTAACCGCTCTTTGTTTGACCAGTGATGTTAATTCTCAGATTTAAACTGACAAAGTTTGTTGTTTTTGGGGGGGTTGTTTTTTATTTTAAGGGGGCGAGTTTTTATTGTATTGCTGATTATAAATAAACTAACTGATGATAGCGGTTTTGCGATTTCACATAGTTTTTTTGTTTTTTGTTTTTTTAAAACGCGTTAATAACCGCCGGTATGTTACAACGGTATACTTATAGAACGGCAATTTATGAAGAGGAGACGACGATACGAAGCGTAAAACAGATGAGGAAAGGATCGAATGGGTAACTGAGAGTGGAGATGAGGACAAGGTGGGAGAGGTGCTTGTTGGTTTAGACGAAGAGGACGCGGAAGAGGTATAGGAGCTGACAGAGCCAATGGATTTGAGAGTTGTGATACACAGAGAAGAAGCAAATGAAGGATTGGATTTGACGATAGGAAAGGAGGAGACGGTTGCGATTGATGTTACGGGGAGGACTAGTGAGAATGATTGGGTGGAACAAAGCTTGGATTTAACAGTGAGAAAAGAGGCGATTGTGATGGTTGACAATAAGGAGAAGGCAAGAGGAGCTGAGTGTGTAGAACAGGGATATGAGTTGACTGTAAGAAAAGAGGAGAAGGCAAATGAGGAGGGCGTTGAAGCAAAAGATGTTGGCAAGCGCACAGCGGAGGAGGAGGAGGAAGGTAATGGACGGGCTGGTAGAGCCAAGAAAATGGTAAGACACTCCCTCAAGCGAGATTCAAGTGAGTCGTCATCATGTTCGTCGGAGGCGTCGTCGTCGTCATCATCATCATCTTCGTCATCGTCGTCAGCTGCATCAAGCGTTAGAGTCAAGGGGAGCTCAGAACAAAAGTATTGTGATTTGGTAGGAGAGATGATACTGAAATCGGGAGAATTAGTTGGGAGGCACATAGATAAAAACTCGGAAATGATTCAGGCACTGCACCAGACAGTGGAGCTTTTACGGGAAGAGGTGAAAGAGCTAAGGGAAGAAAATAAGAGAATGTCGGAGGAGCGGAGAACTCAAGCAACGAATAGAGGGGACAACGACAGAGCGAGGACAGACAGGAAAGAAACAGGGGCAAAGAAGGAGATTGTACATGATGTTGAAGCATCAAAGGTGCGGGTACAGAGGAGTTCGGGCAAGGACAGAGATTTAGTGACACAGGAGGCTGGTGCGGGATACGGTGTAGGAGCGAGATTATGGAAGGAGAACAGGGAGGCAGACTTGGATGAAAGGCGCGGTTGGGGAGAGTGTAGAAGGAACAGTTATGGACAGAGGTATTATAGTCCAAGAAGGCATGTGAGTCAGGAACAGCATTTGTACAGGAGGAGAGACTGGTAGGAGTGAGGACTTGTATGTGTATAAATACGGTGGATTGAAAAAACATTTTAAATTGCATGAAAAATGACTTTTTTAAGTATTGCATATTTTTATTAGGGAAGGATTCATATAGTGTTATTCCTTAAGGAGGCAGTTGGAACTTTGCCTCTCTGGGAAGGGGGTATTGCAGTGCCCTGATACCCCACCCACTCGTTTTGCATTACGATAAATATAAACATGCATTTTTATCGAACCATTGTCATGCCATTATAGGAGTGTTTCATTGCACATTATTTGTTATTGTATTACCTATTTAATTCTGATGGTAATACCTCTGTGTCGCATGTGCATTGGATATGATCAGTCATTTTCCGCTATTATCGGATCCAGGAAGTGATTCGACGTCGGCCATATTTGTTGCACGCGGAGCTGCAGTGTGACGTCACTAGAACGTGACGGTGTTGGAGAGGTTCATTAGGGTTTTTTAAACATTGTATAGTGGGCGCCAAATTCAAATAGATTAACTTGTTAAATCTCTTTAATATATTGTTTTTTTTAAGTAATAACTGCTCTTATGTTATTCTAAATATATTGTTATTGCCAGTATAACGTTTTAAATGATATTATTGAAGTAATACAACTGGATTTAGCTTGTATATTTGTAACTGTCGGATGTGTCGGACGTGTTTGATACCTTTTTTGTACCTCTTTGTTCGAACTGACGGACGCTGTCCAACAGTTTTAGGGTGTAGGATTCTGGGGTATAAAAGCTGGAGTTTCCTACAGTTTCGAGGCTCCGCAACTAAAATACTAAAATTCCAAAAGGCATATTGCACTTCATCCTCATAAATCTGGGTAAAATATATATTGTTTGGCTATTTGGTATAGCTTTAAAGGTCTTTGTAGCGCTCTTTAGTATTTATTTATAAAACGTATTTTATTATTAAATTTGAGATCGACTATTGATAGTACACCACCGACACATCCAAACCTCTTCAGTATTGTATTCTGTCTGCGTGTTCAATTCACGGTATTTCGTTATTTCGTGACCGAAACTTTACTTGTAATAGCTTTTATGAATATTATTAAACATCGTCGTTTAATTATTATCACAGCTTATTGTTAGGGGTTCACCTTAATAAAAGTAATCAGAACGTTGGCTTTGTTCAGATATATATACCCCTTAGTTTAAGTTAGTTATGCAGTGATCAGTTTAACATACTTTACATGCGGAGTCAGTTTTTTTTAACACTTGTTTTCTTTCTGTGCGTGCTGTAACCTAAGACTGCCTGGACTAAATAAATACGCAACTGATACGCACGTACGCTACCAACCCTACTATCAGCTCGTAACAATATTGATGTATATTTAGTATCACGCATAATATTGATATATATTTTGTATCACGCATAATGTATTCAATAGCAAACATAATGAGTAGCAAACATAATGTTCATGTACATGTAGTAGCACACGTAATGTTGATGTAGCAAACGTAATATTCATGTATACTTAATAGCACACGTAAAGTTCATTTATATTTAGGAGCAAACATAATGTTTATGTATATTTAGTATCACACATAATGTTTATGTATATTTAGTAAAACTCATAATGTTCATGTGTATTTACTAGCAGACATAATGTTCATGTGTATTTACTAGCAGACATAATGTTCATGTGTATTTACTAGCAGACATAATGTTCATGTATATTTGGTAGCAGACATAATGTTCATGTATATTTGGTAGCAGACATAATGTTCATGTATATTTGGTAGCAGACATAATGTTCAAGTATATTTAGTAACACATATAATGTTCAAGTATATTTGGTAGCAGACATAATGTTCATGTATATTTGGTAGCAGACATAATGTTCATGTATATTTGGTAGCAGACATAATGTTCATGTATATTTGGTAGCAGACATAATGTTCATGTATATTTGGTAGCAGACATAATGTTCATGTATATTTGGTAGCAGACATAATGTTCATGTATATTTGGTAGCAGACATAATGTTCATGTATATTTAGTAGCAGACATAATGTTCAAGTATATTTGGTAGCAGACATAATGTTCATGTATATTTGGTAGCAGACATAATGTTCAAGTATATTTAGTAACACATATAATGTTCATATATATTAATATACATAATGTTCATATATATTAATATACATAATGTTCATATATATTAAGTATCACACATAATATTCATGTATATTTAGTCTTGCGCATAATATTCATGTATATTTAGTCTTGCGCATACTGTTCATGTATATTTAGTAGCAGACATAATGTTCAAGTATATTTGGTAGCAGACATAATGTTCAAGTATATTTAGTAACACATATAATGCTCATATATATTAAGTATCACACATAATATTCATGTATATTGAGTATCACAAATAATATTGATGAGTATATTTAGTATCACATAGAACTTTCAAAAAAGCTAAAAATTAGTTTTCTCTGAAACTTCACATGATACTGATATGGGACTATTACCATTTACTTAAATGATTAGTATGACACGATGTTGGTTCTTGACAAAAACAATATTATTCTGATTCAAAACACTTTTGGCAAATAATTCTCTGAAACTATTTTATAGATTCTCATGAAACTTAACAGGAATACCACTCTTGATATCTAGTTTGTAAAAAATCAGGTCACATTTGGCTCCTCCCCAAGGGTCACATGTTTTACATAGACATGTATAGGGAAAAACTTTAAAAATCTTCTTCTCTGAAACTGCAAGAGCCAGAGGTTTAATATTTTGCATTTGCTATAAGCTTATGGTCTTCTACCAAAAGAAATATAAAAAGATCGGACAGGGAAAGTAGCATTCAAGGAGGACAGTAAGCCACAAAACACAGAAACAAACACGCAAACAGACAAACAAGAAGGCAAAAGCAATAATAAATACAAACGACATCACAAACACAAAAGGGTTGACAATAGGGCTACCGCCTTGAAACGGTCAGTGGCAAAGTAGGCCACTGGGGTTTTTAACCGGTTCTAGGGTGCACCAAACCTCACACTTACTCTACTGTCATCCCATTATAACAGGACAGTGCAAATAAAGAAATCACCGCCATGATCTAATCTCTAACCAACAAGGCAGCATCAATAGGCAATATAAGTAAAACACAAATATGCTCGTGTAAATATAATACAAAAACAACAATATCCTAGAAAGCCACAATGAAGGTACTCAATGACTGCAGAAGGCAGAGCAGTACAAGAATAAACCATTAAGGTGATGTCAAAGTGATTAGTTTTACCTGTACTGTAATACCTACCTGTAATTGTGTTGAAAGTGAAAGTAGCCAAATTTTCTAATAAAAGCATAATATTTTTCAAAGTCTATTCTATCAAGTTTGAAGTATATGTCTAAAGGATCCAATCAATATGTTATAAAACCAAAATCAATACACTATCTTTGGACACAGTCAAAAGTATATAACCGGAAGCTATCAGGTAAACATGTAAACAAAGATTTAAATCACAATTCAATCATAACTAAGGCATGTTTAAAAAAACTAAAACACCTTCTACCTAGATAAATATTCGGTTTACCACTATGCAAAACAACAAGCAACAATTCATTGTAGAATCTCTGCAGTTGAATCTCTACAAACCTCTATATTCTGTGAATTTTAGGCCAATAAACCAGGAAGTAAAGTCTTTTTTGCCTATAATTTCTTTCTCATGTAAAAAAAAATAATTCTAAAACACCTTCTACCTCATATCATAGAGGAACTATCTTTTGACAAAGTTTTAAGGTCTAAAGTACATGTTTGAATGAGAACATGATTTTTTAGGATAAAAACTTACTTTTTGCACATCATACTTAAAACTGGTTATTTCACAAAAATTCAATGCCAACTTATTGTGTCAATCATGATGAGTCTTTAGGTGAAATTTTAATAGATTAGACCCCATAATAACTGAGAATAGCACTTGTTTACTTTACACATTTTCACTTTCAATATGACTTTGGCAACACCTTAAGGGCACGACAAGAAAGATCATGGACAAACACCAAACGCCATCGTCCCAATGGGCTTTAGGTAGGCGTCATCATAGGGTCCACAGCCTGTCCGGTCATCGTACAATTAAAGAGGAAAGCATAGTGGCGAATTGTTAAAGGGTCCACCACCAAGCATGCAGTACGTTGCAAAATGATAGGGTCATAACCTCTTTTGATAAACTTTTTAACAAGTTCAATAAAGATAGTATGAAAGTGATCATGACCTAGAATCTTACGAAGTTTATAAATCACATCACCATAAAAGTCAGGTTGTGATAGTCCTTGTCGCAGAAGAGTCCTTAAATTAATTTTATATTTGGAAAGAAGATCAGGGTTACGATAATAAAATTTTGCAAAGGTTTTACGAAGTTTATGGTAACGATAACCCTGATTGAGTAACTTTTTAGTTATACAAAGATTACGAATATTAAAGTCCTCAACTCGAGTACAAGCTCTAGAAAAACAAATAAGTTGAGACACATATACCCCATAAGAAGTTGCTCGGGGAAAATCCCCATCCAAGTGGGGATAATTAACAATGTCAAAATTAAAATCATCTCTCTTGTCATAGATTTTGCTTATTATTTTACCATTTTCAATCGAGAGATCTAAATCAAGAAAAGAAGCGTTATTATCAGATATATTAGCTTTGTTAAGCTGAAGTTCTTTAGGATAAATATAATTAACCATAGTTGGAAAGAAAGGGTTGTCAATGTTCAATATGTCATCCAGATACAGAGAGGTGTCATTAAAGGCTTCAATAACATCTGCCTGGGTATCTGGTGAAAGACTCAACATGAAATCCCTTTTCATAGCAAAATAAGAGCAAATCTGCGACAAGTGGTGCACAATTCGTACCCATAGGGATACCAACAATTTGTCTATAAACGGTGGTTCCATACCTGACGAAAATAGTTTCTAATAGGAAGATGAGTGCTTCACAAACTTCATTGCAAGTCCACATAGTATAATTGTCTAAACTGCCGTTAGTAAAAATAAAGTATATTATTACATGCCAAAAATGTAGTATTTTCTCTAGCGAATGTTTTTTGAATAAGAGAAATTAGCTTGTCTTTAATAAGGTGATGTGGTAAGGTTGTATATAGTGTAGAGAAGTCATAAGTGTTTATTGATGAAACTTGACCTTTCTTGAAAATTTTATCAAGAACGTCTCCTGAATTTTTTATAGACCAAAATAAATTAATCCCAGAGTTTTCATAAGTTTTATCACAATATAGTTTAACGTGATCTTTAACGGCAGTAAGACAAGAAGTTAAAAGTTTGGAGATGTTTGTTGTGGTGCAGGCACTATAATTCGAAATAAAGCGAGCCTTATATGGTTTTTATGTAATTTAGGAATCCAGTACATATTGGCAGTTTACCAAGTTTGTTCAAATGATGACCCATTGGTCACATTTGACCCCCCCACCTGGGGGTCAAGTTTTACTTAGGCTTGTATAGGCAAAAACTGAAAATAACTTCTTCTCTGGAACCACATGGCACAGAGCTCTCATGTATTACATGTAGCATCAGCTTATGGTCCTCTAACAAGTTTGTTCAAATGGTGACCCTGGTGTCAAATTCGGACGCGCCCCGGGGGTAACATTTTTTTATTTTTTTATTTTTTTTATTTTTTTTTTATTTGATTTATTTTCAATTTCAATTTTTTTTTTAATTGTTTCAATTGTTTTTTTGTTTTTTTTAAATGTTTTTGATTTTTTTCTTCTTTTTTTAAATTTTAAATTTTTTTTTTTTGATTGATCTGAATTTTTATTTCTTTTTTTGATTTTTTTTTCATTATCATTTTAATTACTTGAAACTTACTTTAAAATTTCTTGCCGGCGCTACTGATCCTAAATGCCTTGTTGAATTTCGACGAAACTTGGCAGGAAGCATCGGTAAGATGTCTAGTTGTGCATATCACGTTTTTGTTCTAGTTTGCTGATTTTTGACGGAGTTATGGCCCTTTGACATTTTTATTTTAAATTTCTTGTCGGCGCTACTCCTCTTAAACGGCTTGTTGGATTTCTACGAAATTTGGATAAATATAATTGACAGTATGATGTCTAGTTGTGCAAAGCGCTGTATATCAATGAAATCTTGGACAATTTTGAAAACCAGCTGCATCTTGTTAATAATAACAGAGTTATGGCCCTTGATTTGTTGAAAAATGCTATATTGTATTTTCCTTTGTTAAATATATAGGAGAAGAGAGTTATATCTAGCTATATCTATCTAAATCTGTAAGAACTGTTTTAGCCAGTAGATCGTCCACAGGCCCTCTTGGGCCTCTTGTTTTATTATGCCCCCGAAGACTGGCATATAGTAGTCGCAATGTCCGTCCGTCCGTCAGTCAGTCAGTCCCTTCGTTCGTTCGTTCGTCCATACAATCGTGTCCGGTTAATAACTTTGACAATAATGGACGGATTTTCAAATAACTTGGCACAATTGCTCACCACAACAAGACGACGTGTCGCGTACAAAATCCAGGTCCGTGGCTCTAAGGTCAAAGTCACACAAGAGTATGAAGATCAAAATAAAGTGCTTATGTGTCCGATCATAACTCCGACATTCAAGGACAGACAAGGTCAAGGTCAAGGTCACACTTAGAGGTCAAAGTTCAAATCGTGTGCGGTCAATAGCTCTGGCATTCCTGGACAGATTTTGAAATAACTTGGCACAAGTGCTCACCACAACCAGACAACGTTTAGCGCGCAAAATCAAGGTCTGTGCCTTCAAGTTCAAGGTCACACTTATATGTCAAAGATCACTTCGGGGGCATTTGTCACTTACAGTGACATTTCATATTAGACGTCAAAAAATGCCTCCATCAAACAGCACCAACAGCAGCCACCTTGGTTTACAGAGAATTATATAGGAAACTATTTTGGCAACAAATCCTCTCAAACTACTGATGGATTTTCATGAAACTTTACAGGAATGTTACTCTTGTACTTAACTGATTTTCATTTGAGAAATATCGAATATGAAATGCATTTACTCTGACAATTACAAGGACTGCTTGGACTTAGACATGCCTCCTCCAAACCTGGCCTCAAAACACTTCTATTGTCTAATGATTAAGAAATATTACCCACTTTAAACATGACAAACATATACAAAGTTAGGATACCATTCCAAGATTAAGCTGTATATATCTTCAGGAGAGCATTTCATGGTCATTGTTAATTTACAGAATACGTATATATGAATTTTGGCACTTAATTTATTTTGTGTGATTGTATATCATTGAAACTGATTTTTGCATCAAGTGCAGTGTTATTTCATGTCCTGAATCTTACTCGCAGAGCGGGTATCTCAGAGATGCCAGCTGTTTCACATTAGTGTTGACTACTTTTTGTAAAAGTCAATTTGTTAGGGGTCATTATAGGGCTGCTGCCTGGGGAGATTGTAACTGTATCATGATTTTGTCTCTGGCTCAGATCTGAGCTGATTTTTTACCTTGTGGGGGAGACTGAATATAAGCTTTCCCATCGCTTAATGGAATTATGACCACGTAATGATAGCTTATTTTGGGCAGTACACATTTTGATAACCACCGTTTTCGTCATAAACTTTGATATTTTGTTTAGTTCACCATTCCCGCATATATGTCGAAAATCGAAGGTTTGTCTACTGGGAAGGCGATACATTTCACTTGGTGAATAAGGAGCAACAAACCACTTTTCATTGGCGAGAAATGCAAACAAGAGGAACGACTTCTTTAAAGAATAAGACCAATTATTATACATTTTATTGATTTTGTTCGAATCATGTCGACTAAAGTTATCAAGCGGAAACACGACGCGTCATTTATTTTTCTAACAGCGATTGGCATGTATTCCCGAATTAACAACCCGATGTACTGAAAATCAAATATGATTTTTTTAAAATGTATATTTGAATGATAATAAACAAACGCATGTGAAACATGTTAAGTACAAAGCGGAGAAAACGTTGTACAGTTCGTATATCAGCCAAGGGTAACCGTTTACTTAAAATTCTAATATATATATATGCCATGTACAAAACATTGGTAAACTAACGAGTTTTAGTGAAAGTAAGTGTGTCTATGGACAGATGGCAATGTACAACGATTGAATCCAGTTCTCTCAACTGCGTTTGAGCTGGATATACGCATGTTCAGTTAAGCTTCGATATGGATACATGGGTAATTTCGTGAAGACAAAAACACGCTAATATGCAGTATTAATTAACAAAGCTCAGGAGCTTCCAATGGTGTGCTATCACGACCGCGTTCCTTATTGGCAATAAAACCAAGTCCGGGTCATGCATATTCCTATCAGATGGAAGAGTGTGAGAGTGGACTTTTGGAAACGGCCGAACACGATACATACGAAATATTGCTGTCTCGGTTTGATTGAGTCTGTTCATGAACGGTAGTGAAATATGCTTGCTACCGCTCACGCCCCCTAGCCCCGGGTTGAGCAGAACTAAGCTGAATTTTCATAACAAATGGGATACATGTTGTTGTTTTTTATTTATAATAACCATGTTAAGAACTTATTTTAAAAACGTAGAGGTCTAGACAAATTATAGCATACATTATTTGATCAGACCTAGTATGTTAATTTTGTGAATACCATGGTTGATTTAAACATTGCATTTTTACAATAACATATATTTCAAATTGTAATCTTTTATTCAATACCTAAAACAATAATAACATATATCTACTTATTATATACCTAACCATGAAATATAGGGATTTATCAGTGTGATCTTTTTTCATCAGTACAGTGAATATCGTTACTCCAGTGACGATATCACTTTGCCGGAACTGTTTACTTACCATTATATAGAAATTTAAAACACTTGTTTTCCAATATTACATTTTTTCCTTCCGTCTCAGTTCTTCCATTCTGTATCAGCATCCTATAAACACAAATTTGAATCCTTTGCAATTATGGAGTCTTCTAAGTCAGAGATGATCTGCAAAACCATAACATGTTCTTATTAAAACTGATATTGTAACAATCACTGATCAGATATTGATAACAATTGCAAGATTATATGAATGATGCATTGGTACATGGTAGAGTCTGCTAATTCGCCTACTTGCACCACACTGACACTGGTTATTCTGACCACACTCAGTGAGTGACTGGCCTCCCCACCTCAAGTCTGGAGATATCAACTCGGGTCACTTCAAACATGTCGAACGAAAACAACATCGCAGAATACTACAAAGAACAAACCTCGAACAATATAATTTTATGAAATTATCTTACCTCTTTTCTCAGATTCGGAAGATCACATGCATGACAATTTAAAGCGAACGATGTGTGTTTCCAATAATATCCAGTTCTGGAACATTTTCCACGCAATTTCCCCCATAAAACGTAATTTCGGTCAGCTGGAACCAACACACGAGTATTAGATACTGGGACCATACGCCGTACGACATTGGGAAGCATATAACTCCATGTCCACCGCCGTATGCATGCCATCTTTGGGATGGTTAAAATTGTGTACTATTGATTTTATGAATATTGAGTTCTGCTCAACCCGGGGCTAGAGGGCGTGAGCGGTAGCTAGCATATTTCACTACCGCTCATGAACAATCTCAATCAAACCCAGACTGCAATATTTCGTATGTGTCGTGCTCGGCCGTTTCCAAAGGTCCATTATCATACTTTTTTAATAGTTTGTAATTCATCGTTTTCTTATGCTAAACACTTTCATTTATGTATAATCCCAGTTACAGTTTCTTCTTAGTTCTCTGATAAATCCAAAGTCCACGCACAACACGATGTGTTTTTTTTTTACATGTGAAATGCAAATGGCCGACTTTAATTCTTACAGGCATGCCTAAACTTCGGCTCCGCGACGGAAAGCGTTTATTGAATTAGGTATTCATATAAATCACGGTTAAGTATATAATAAATAGAATAATCAACCTGGTTAGGAATATATGGAAAATATGTCACTCGAACACGTTGTAATTCGGTTAAACTTCGAACACGTTTTTTAACCGAATTGAGCTTTTTAACCGAATTTCTCGTGACATATTTTCCATATCTCACTAAGCATGTTGATTATTCTCTATGTATATAGGCTGGTAGATAATACATGTGGGAAATTGCAATTAAATATGAATTTCTTCGGTACGGATTATCATTTACATTTGGAATAGAGATCTCGTTCAAAACTATTAGATACCACTCATGACAATAAATGTATAATATAAGTGTACTATTCGTGTTCAATGATAGCAGCGCTTCTCTATATAACGAAATAAATTATTGTATTCATCTTTAAATCAGGGAAAAATGGCAACACAGTTTGTTCTACATTGCTTAAAAAATGATTAAAAATACAGATCCTAGCAAGTGCTAACATCGTGTGTATTTCACAATATTCTGTATGTTTTTACCCATTATGCAAATGGGTCTTACATCAAGTTAGTAAACCCTTATTTACGACCCTTCCCATTAATGCAAAACATGTATTCAATTTCCATATTTACATTATTGTTAAATGTACTTTTCTATGCTACATGTCCATACAGGGCACAAATTACTTACCAGTGGAGTCAAATACATTACTCGTTAGAGAAAATGGTCTGAAATGTCAACTTTTAAGAAGTGTGACTTGGAAAACCTTCTCAATTTTAATTACAACAACGCATCGTCATCTCTGAGATGTAGTTCAGAAGCTTAAACTGTCACACTTACATCATTCGAAGACAGTGGTAACCATTGCCTATTGAAATAAAAATAGATTAGAATGATCATATATTCTACAAATGGAGATTAGAATACGTTTTCAGAGAGCTTTCGTTACAAGTGATGACAAATAAATGAGTTTAAACTAAGTAATATATCGAGTCTGGTCTCAGCTGGTTGGCTTATTTAAACACCGAGATGGGCGTATTAAACACCGAGATGGGCGTAGCCCATCGAGGTGTTTAAATAACCAACGAGCTGAGACAGACTCTATTTGTTTTGTAGCAAGGGGTACTTAGTCACACTGAGTAGTATCTGGTAGTTGTAGTACGGTATAGCCACGCCCATGTATCTTACCATTCTTATGCGGTGAAGTGTCTGTACATGTTTTCGCCTTGTAATGCTTTTATAATATGCAACATGCAAGATGCACTTGCATTTAATTATAAGAGTAGAACAAGATTAATAACTATTTAATGATACAATAAAATGTAAATGCACGTTATATATTTTGTTTAAATTTTGTTTTTACCTCTGCTGGCATGTTCTCTTCTCTCAGATGTACAAATAGTTCCGATCCGTCAACAAATATGTCTGCCGTTACTAAACACAGAAGCATCTTTAAACAATTTCTTCTCATGAACTGCAGGGTAGAATTTGACAAAATATTCACAGGAAGCATCCCTGCCCGGTCTTCCTCCTTCAGTATTTATACCAATCGTTCAGATCCCCCGTTAATAAAAATAGAAAAAACATGTTTAACGACCTCTTCCCTTGAACCAATGATGAATTCTTTTGAAACTTCGCAAAAGCTTTCTCTCATAACTCTTACTCAGAATTATACAAATCGTCCCGTTCCCTGAACAAATATGGCCGTCTATACTAAATTAAAACAAAGTTAAAACGGCTTCTCATAAACCAATGGCCCACTTGGATATTAATTTTATTTATGAAGTTATCTGGGTTATAAAAAAAACAAAATAGAAAAGTAACCATGTTAAACTAGGCACAACAGAGCTATGGCCCTAAAATGAGTCACAAATTCTAAGTTTTACTTTGTTAACACTTTAGCTACTTCAATTTTCTGTCGATATATACCAACCAAACTTGTTCAAGATGTATAGTGCTCATATCACACCTCCCTCCCCACTCAGCTGTGATAAGATATAAAGGAAACGCGACACGGGAATTTCCGCTATATATTGTATGTACAATATGCTGCTGTTAATCGAATGGTACATGGCTACGTAAGATCTTTCCTTTCGGAAAAAAGACTAAAACAACCCGCACTACAGCAACTAGTATTCCTGCAAAGTTTCATTATTGACAGAGTACGCTTTTGGCGCATACTTAGGATACAACATTTTGCAAACTCTTTACGTTATAATACAGTACTGAACTGACTCAATTGTTCAAAGAGAAACTTTAACATTGATGATTTTCTTGTTACAGCGTGTACTGCGTGTCTTGTGATTAAAATATTTACAACATCACAGTTGTGTCCTTTCTATAACTAACTGCAACATTTATTTTGCAAAATGTCTTCCTTGGAATATATATGGAATTAAGTGTGCAGTATATACGATATATAGCGGAAATTCCCGTGTCACGTTTCTTTTTCTTTTCAGTATAGAATAGCGTCCACATGCTAAATTAGATGTACAGAGACATGTAATATGTTAGAAAAGTTTAATATGCGATATTGCATATTCGCCACGCAAAGTCTTTCGTCTTCGCTCATGTGCAATTTCTGTTTGTTTGTTTTCCTCAATTATTTATATTTTGTTTAGAATAGAGTTTTACTTAAAATTAAGCATTTAATTCGTTTCACTAACGATCTTATTTGGCGCAGTTTAAACAGAGTTATGGCACTTTAATGGATATTCCACTTTGTTTACAAGAAACCCTGTTTTTACTCTTTGGTAGATTTGCTCCGAAATTTAAGTTATTTAATCGACATGTTAAAGGGACACGTGACAATCTTCAGCTAGTTATCGAACATCAGCACTATCACTTGGACATATTAGTTCAAAAATACATTTTGTGACATATATGTACATGTTTGACGGATATAGTCCTTATTAAACGGCAACACATATGACCATCTTTAAAACTAGATAAAATATTAAATTAACAAGTACATTTAAAAATAGTAATAACAAATAAAATTTTCAAGCAGTTTTTGTCACAAATTTAATGAGATATGGCCATAATATTCCAGTATTAAGGTAAAAAAAGCCAATGATAAATTTGCAGTTCACTTGCTCAATTTAGAACCTACAGTATAACAGTACTCTTAATCCGCAGAGACCAATATGTCATACACATAAACATATGTCATAAACATTAAAAAGAAATTCATTTGATATATGTTGGACTGGTCCCTCTCCCTCTATGGACGAAATGGAGGAATTTAAAACGTATGCTAATAAATATAAATAAATACTGATAAAGGTGATCCTTTGTGAGCAACAAACACAATTAAGAGAATAAAGCAGCAGAGTCGGTTTTGTTGAGTCTGTTCATGAGAAGTAATGAAAGAAGCTACACCTCTCACGCCCACTAGTACCGGCTTAAAAACAACCTATATTGGGCTCGTTGGTCCCAAAGGACCAGTAAAAATAACACAACTGATTCGTAGCACGGGGAGACTTTTTACAGCCGCCACACTGTACTAAACGAACGCTAGTGTGAATGTCAATAAATACTCATAAAGGTGATCCTTTGTGAGCAAAAAACACAATTAAGAATGTTGGCTGGGCAAGTTTTGACATCTTCAAGTCCAAACATTTTATTTTTTAAATCATAGTTTTATTTGACAACAGAATTGTTTCATTTTTTCCATTCTAGTGGATATGGATATAATGTAGGATTTAAGATGGTAACATACCAAGTTTTAAGCAAATGTTTTTTTTCATATTTTTTCCGTCATTTGTGATCATTTTTTGTTGTCAACAAAATAGGGGGTATAGGTAGCTCTGAGTAGAATTTATCCTTTTGCTATAGAATAAATAAGATTTTTGTTTTTCAGTAGTGGAATACATATATAAAAGTAGATACTGAGCTATTTTTACTTTCGATCTCCATGTCAATATTGTGTGTACAGTATTTTACATTGAAAATGTCAAAATAACTCCAAAATGGGTGTAATTTAAAGAATTTTTAATAAAAAATCATTAGAAGCCTGGTGACCTATATATTTTTTTACTTGTTTTGAAAGAAATGTAATAGGACAGTGACATATACAAGTTTTAAAAAAAGTTGATCATTAGAACATACTTTTTTATCTTGAATTAATTTTTCGGTAAAAACAAAAGTGGGTGGGGTACGGTCCATATATGTTTGCTTTTTAAAGTAAAAAGACGAACGAGGATTACAATTTCTTTTGTATGATTTGAAAGTTTTGTATATATGCAATCGAAAATTAATTGTTGTTTTTCAATAAACGGAATGTTATGAAAACAATTGTGAAAATGTTCAATGACAATATTTTTCCTGTTTTTAGTGAAATATTGAAGCTACAAATATGTGCCTTCTTCGATGACGTCTATTAGGGGGAAAAGAGTGGTGACCTAGCCTTTTTTGATAATTTTGAATCTACATTATACCAAAGAAGCTTCAAATATGTATTAAAAAAATCTCCTCACTACGTCCTTTCCCAGCCAACCTCCTGAAGAGAATAAAACCATACTGATTCGTAGCACGTGGAGACTTTTTACAGCCGCCACACTGCCATAAACGAAAGCTAGTGTGAATTTCATAACTACTATAAAGGTGATCTTTAATTGAGACTGTTCATGAGAAGTAATGAAAGAAGCATCCCCTCTCACGCCCACTAGCACCGGCTTAAGCGGTATTCTACTTCAAAGCCACCTATATTGGGCTCGTTGGTCCCAAAAATATGTTTGAAGGGAGCAGGGGTGTTTGGTGTGGAAAGAATCAGCTAGCCAATTCTCCCCCACCATGCACCTTCAAGCATATGTTTTAGTTTTATATTCCTTAATCATGGGGCAGATGGAACAGTCTAAAATATATATAAATGTATTTATGTATGTGTTAAACACAATTAGCAGAGAAGAAATCAGCTAGCCAATGAATTTCGCTTTAATGTTTATATATGTGTTAAAAGAGAAGTAATGAACTAGCCAACACTATCCTCACTCGTTCCATGGTGTAAAGGGAACAGTTTAACATAAATTATAAGAAATATATGTCTTTATCTACTAGATGTATGTGTTAACATTTTAATGAGGATAATCAGCTAGCATCCCCCTCCGTCCTCACACCCCTGCCACCCATTGCTTCCTTCAACAATAGTCTTATATTCATCAATCTGTTCCATAATGGGATACGGAACAGTCTAACATACTTCAAATGTATTGTATATTTTAATGTTTATATATGTGTTAAAAATGTGGAGGGGTGGGAGCAAGAATCAGCTAGCGAATTATTTCAACCCCTTACATGTACCTTAACACGTGTTTTTAGTTCAATATTCCTCGGTCTCTTCCAAAGTGGGAGAGCGGAAAGTTTAACATACATTATATTAAATGTATTTCTTTTTAATGTGTATATAAGTGATAAAACAACTAGTTGATGAGGTGAAGGTGCGGTGAAAGAATCAGCTAGCCAATTGTTTCCCACTTCAAAATCCCCACTTTCACCCCCTCTAGTCCTCAGTCTTTTCCATAGCGGAAAGGGAATAGGCTAATATACCAATCAATAACTATATACATAGTACCTTTATTTTCTTACAGTGGTATCCAAAAACCTGTATCACCTCTAGCGGTTTTCTGAATCTGTATCGGTATGCTACTAAAAATAGATTCCGTATCACTATCCTACTTAAAACAGAACAGGGAAATTCCTAAAAATGCACGCATTTACACCAGTTTTCACGAAAACGTCAAGACGACGTTACGTCAAACAAACAAAACAAGTACGTCACACCAATAAACTTAATCGTGTAAGCTGTAGCTGCACACCCAAATATATTAAGATACGCCCATTTTCCTTCTAAACTTTATTGAAAATACGCCATGAAACATTTATAAATCTTCTTTATTGCATGCATATGCAACATAAATGTAAATATTTCTATTTTTTAATCATATGTAGGAGGTATATAATAAAAGGGTCATTACTAGAGTAGCGTGGTCTGGAAGTTTATTTATTTTCTCTAGTAGGTATATGCCATATCAAGGATCACACTCGAGGCTCCGCCTCTCGGGAGATCCTTGATCTGTTTCAAATTATTTTTATTTTTCAATCTATGATATTGTACATGTATGAGTTAAAAACATCACGACTGTAATATATCAAATAAACAAAATCTTCTACGCATAATATTCTGAGCAGATGTCGAAAGAAAACAACTTTTCTTGTGAAAAGAAAATAAATTTAAAAAGGAAGGGAAATATTCGGCTAACCAATTTTTTCGAAGGGAACTTTAAACCGTGAGAAGGTTTTTTTTGGGGAGAAAGAATTGGCTAGCCAGTTTCTTCCCCGGAGAAATCCGATTCTTTTCCCCGGGGAAACTTTTAGCTGGAGCGAAAGAAACAATTTACATCCCATGTCGTATGTCCATTATTCGTTAAAGATTATAAGTTCGCTCATATAAACCTAATTCTCTCAACAACACAACATATATATTGTATTGCAATAATTGTGAACCTAGATATATAAGTCGAACAGGAAATGTAGCATTCAAAGATCACAGTCAACCAAAAGCTTTATAATTGTTTATCTAACACGTTTGATTGATGAGTGACTGATGGTATAACGGATAAGTTAGTTGTTTCCTTCGTTTCTAAAAGCTTTTAATATTAATGACAGAGATGCATGATATTTTTATAACAAAATACATTTCTCTGGGAATAACGTTAACCTACATCAGGGTCGAGATGTATATTTATAACTATTTATCAATTTGACTCGACGGTCTTTATAGTAAACGATGACGCATTGGTGTTTGTTTTGTCTTTGGTTGACACTCTGTGAATGCTATAGTTTTTGTTCTACATGTTTGTTTTCTTTTAGGATATAAACTATTTGTATGCAAATATATCAATTATAAGAATCAATTATACAAGTACGATGTGATTGTCTTTGAATTATTCATTTAATGCATTTATCAGTTTAAATGAACATAATTCGCATGCTGTATTGTAATTTTAGTTAAATATCGCCTTATATTATACGTCCATTCCTAATTAGTTCTAAAGATAACTGTATGTTCTGCCAGTGTCAGGAATATAATAAGATCAAATTACAATGATAAAAGCATTAGAGAAGTATTGATTGCAAAATCTACCAAAGATGAAAACGTTGAATCATCAAACAAGTACAGACTCCGATACTCGCAAAAAGAATCACATGTTTTTCTCGAAAGATAGCCACAAAAAGGAACATATTACACCCTCAGTATGCAGGAGGTTGAATGTTTAAACTATATACTCAGTTAGTTAATGTAGTTCAATTCAATGTAATGAATTCTTTACATGTGTTTTAAACAAAGGTCAGCAACTGTTACATTAATATATTGAGGTAACATATTTCCTTCCCTACTCTTAAAAACGCAAAATAAAATATTTTCGATTATTTTTAGTCCGCTGTTTTTGTGTTCAAATCAAGATTGTATTTAAGACCATATTTCCTAGTATTTCCCGTCTTTACTTGCTCATTGAAAAAGCAATGGGAATCTTGTTTATTCACTGACTGCTTGATCCATGACCGATCAACACAGGTATATAAATTGAGGCCGCTTGCAGTTTTTTCTTTGTGTTACATTGCTATATTATATATTGTCTTGGGTAAGAAAAGCTAATCACAACTTTGTAATTTAGAAAAGCATATTCATAATTTAGCTAGTTTAAATACAAAACTTGTCTGATATTTCTTTATTGTTCCTAGGACAAGAATGATAGCAATGTATTAAATGAGCAACTTTCTGTTTTGTGTTTATATTTTACTGCATACAAAAACGCTTTATTGGGTGGGCCTCATAATCTGAATCAAAATTGAATATCCCAATGTTCTCATGAAATTGCATGGCTAACAGGGATTTACAGTTACCTATAGAAATTCTCTCTCCCGCCCCCACCCCAACTCCCCCCCCCCCCCCCCAACCCCGCAAATACAATATGCTCGAAATATGTCCTTCATGTTAGAACACATGTGTCTTTGTCCCAAATGTTAACATATGGCGAAAAACAGATGCAAAAGATCTACTTCTTTCAGTTAAAACACATTTTGCACGATGGCTCTTAAACATCTCCAGAAATTAAAAAGAAATGTATTGCGTTTTCGCATTGATGCCCAATATAATAATAATCCATTGGGTACTTGATAAGTATACTTGAGACATAAACTTAATAATGTCTTGTCGATAACAGCTTTGAACAGATGCTGTTTAGGATTAAGTATAACGTGTTTCATGTTTGAAAATTGCTAAAAACTTGAGAATTAATTACAATCGAAGCTAATTGTTCTGCTTCCAGTGTATATCCCTTCAGTACTTTGTTTTACCATTCACGATAACGTTCCTTCAGTGTTGTATGTCGGAGTACAACTTAAATTCTATAAATATGCATTCAGTTTAAAAAGTTCAACACCCTCCTCAATGATATATGGAGAACTAGGTTTAATGCCTCTACATGTCGAGATCCAAACTAGAACTGTTTCTTTCTGGACAAAATTAATTGAAAATAATGAAAATGAAAAACTGTCCACTTTGTTATACTCGGTCATGTTTGTACTTTATGATACTAAACAAATACAGTCCACGTGGATTGATAATGTTAAACACTTAATTTGCTCGTCAGGTTATTCAGGTGTCAGGAACTCGCAAACATTTATAAATGCTAAATGGCTGGTTAAGTCATTAAATCAAAAATTCAAAGACGTTTTTATACAAAAATGGCTATCAACCGTTAATATATCATCATCTAGCAGTATATATAGAATCTTTAAAAATTGTTTTCAAAAAAGCAATTACTTATCTATTCTTTCTACATATTTTTCCAGGCAAGTTTTGAAATTTTGCACAAGAAATCATAGACTACCTATCGAAACAGGTAGATGACATAGTAAACCCCTCAACGAAAGACTCTGTATGCTATGTGATTCTCAAGAAGTAGGAGATGAATACCATTATCTGCTTGTTTGTAAACACTTTAAAGAACAAACACATATACATTCATACTATTTTAAACGGCCAAATATAATTAAATTCGAGGAAGTGATGAATACAAATAATGAACAAAAACTTAAAAAGTTAAGTGTGTTTATAGATATTGTCTTGAAAAGTGTAAAAACCTAGATATAATACGACGGTGTTGAAGTTACAAATTATGCCAAGAGTAACCACAATATTATACGTTTGTCGCTAAAGTACAACACTTGGTAATTGGTAGCTATTGATGTAAACTTTTATAATTATGTATATGCTGAATGATTGAATTATTATGTTACACTATAGCACTTTTCTCGTTGTCTGATATGTAAACTAACATATTATTATTTTAACAATAACAACAATGTAGAAGATATACTTACCAACAAAGTAATCCAACTAATAAGTATCGAGGTATCCATATGTGTCAATGATCGTTATTTCAACTTAAATGAAATATGTTAAATTGCCCATTCCAGTTTCATTTATCCAAAGATGTTCTGAATTACCCACTTAATCCGGTTATGAATAATTCAACTTTGTGATGACCTATCAAATAGACATTGTCAGTGTGTGCAAGTAATTGAAAGGTCACTTCATGCTGCATGCTTTTTTAATGATATTTATGTATACTCGACACATGACTATGGATAATTGAAACTAGCATACACGAGGCAAAAGGGAATGCTCCAAATGAAAATTGTAAAGATGTATGATTTATTTATAGTTTACGATTTGATGTAATTCAAATGAATATTGTAGGAGTTATTTGGTCAGTACATATTGTTAACGATGCTATAAAAAATATCATATCCTTGTTGTTCGACGTCTATTTACAACAAAATCTATAAATCATAATGTAAAAATAACGCACGATAAATGTACCTATTTCAAGGGATAAACTTAATCTGAAAGTTGTTCTTCCACTTTTTAGGCACTATATAACGGTGCTCAAATTTAGATAATATAGAACTGTTAACTTATTTGGTAGTAATATATATTTTTTTTATATATTTACCTGTTTTTGTTTTTTTTGTCATAAATATGAAAGTACTTGTGTAACTTTATATTATCACAAACTATCATGAATTATCTCTTTATCTGTTCTGTCGCTTACTCGCCATAATGATTGTTAAATATGATTTTATTAAAGTATTTTTATATATCCATTGCTGTTTACATATGTAAATCTTGGAATAAACATTTTTGAATTAAATTGAAAATTGGCTGTTAAGAGTTGACCCAACTACAAATTAGTAATGCTGTTGCTTACTAGTCCTTAGAGATATTCGAACCCATACGTTGGGACTTAAATTTACAATATCGATAAATGATGTTGGTGTTGCAAGTTTTGACATTTTCGTGTCTAAGAAATTTATTTTTTAATTCGTAGTTTTATTTGACAACAGAATTGTTTAATTTTTTTCCCGTCATTTGTGATTCTTTTTTTTTTGTCAACAAAATAGGGGGTATGGGTAGCTCTAAGTAGAATTTATCCTTTTGCTATAGAAAAAATAAGATTTTTGTTTTTTAATAGTGTAATACATATATTAAAGTAGACGGTAAGAGCTAATTTTGTATTCGATCTCTATGTCAAATGTGTGTGTACAGTATTTTACCATGAATATGTCAAAACTCCAAAATGTGTGTAATTTAACGAATTTTTAATAAAACATCATTAGAATACTGAGGACCTATATATGTTTATACTTGTTTTGAAAGAAAAGTCATAGGACCTTGTCATATACAAGTTTTAAAATCTCAGCACTTCGTCCTTTTCCAGCCAGCCTCCTTAAAGCTACAGAGTCCCTATTTTAACTGGTAATAACTCATAAATATGAATGAGTCACGTGTGAAATAGTTTCAAATCGAAGAACACCGCAAAAGTCGCAGGAATCGAATCGTAAAATTTCAATTTTTGTTTAGCCTCCGTACAGGTAACATCGATAAATATACGGCTTCAGAATATATGTGATAAAAAAAATAGTTACCCGAAACGGGATTTGAACCACTTTGCAAGGCACTTTTAAGTTTTGAAAGCTGTACGCTGAACCACTAGACCACTTCTATTTATTGGTATTTTGTAGCATTTTTTACAATAAATAGGCATTACTTAATAACAAGCGCGCTCACACAAACTCATCATTACAAAATCTGGCTTACCAGAGGTGCGACTATTAAAGTCCCCCCGCCAATAAAATGTTCCAAAGACCATTTGTATCATTATGAATAAACGCAACAGAATCGGTTAATCTATCAAAACATCTTGTTCAAAAGTATTAAATCTACTACACCCCTCGGGCATAACATAACAAAGACCAACAAACAATTATTTGTTAACGAAAACAATTGACCATCTAGTCTCAGCCACAAAATATCATCTTCACTTTAAAAGAATAACGATTTTTCGTTTACAAAAGTATTTCGAACATATGTAATTATACCACCTGAATCACGTTTGCATTTATTTGACTTTAATCTTTGTAACGCAAAACATTCAAAGTTATTAACATTAAACTACTGTAAATCATTTGACCATGTCTCAATAACCATAACAATATCATTTTCTTCAAAAATTGAAATAATTTCTGAACATTGCAACTTATTACAATTTTTTGAAACTAGACTTTGTACATTGAATTAGTCAAATTTCAATTGCACCCTCTCCTGTGCATGTTAACCAGTGTCATTTATTGTTCCTTCACGCATCCTTGAGTGTGAACTCAGTGATCGATTGCGAGATACATAGGCCGAACGTTTATCCCGCTTGTTACGAGACTGACTGTCTCTTTGCATCGATGACGACGACTGGTCCCGACTATGACGAGCGTTATGGCGAGATGCGTCTCGGGTAATATGCGAGCCATGTTCGGGTCTGGGTGGCTTAGTGGGATTAACCTTAGCCTATGGTGCTGGGAATATAGACCGATTTGTTGAGTTATTATGATTTTCAGCAGCAGACGAAATACGATTATCAGTGTTGTTTGCACTTTTGAACTCACAGTTTCCACGTGATAAATCAAGGATGGACTCGTTTGATATGTTCTGGTCACGGGCTGAATCAAGTTCTACCTGGACGGCCTCCTGGGATATACAGTTATCACTCACGATCATTGGTACATAAAGCCCGGTACACACGGTAAGATTTATCTTATAAAATATGTCTTGTGAGACAAATTGCATCGTGTGTACAGGGGCTTAAGACACAATTTATGACCTGAAAGATGTCTTCCAGAAATAGAACATGCTCTATTTCCATAAGACAAGATCAAAAGCACCGCCATCCAACCACACATGGTGACACTGTGGCCAAAGTGCACTGCGTTCCAGATTTGACATACATTTCGCAGAATAGGGGCTACATGCATTGTAGATTTGTACACGCGGGTATTTTAGTTCATACATAGCAACATGGCAAGAAACTGGACGAATGATAACATTGATACATTGCTGGGATATTATGAGGGAAAGGAAGTTTTGTGGACAGTCGCGCACAAAGAATACCACAAGAAAGATGTATGACAAGGCGCTTTCATTCGTTTACATTCTGGAAAGATCCAGTATGCACTTATTTGGAGGTCACCAGAAAATCCCATAAAATTAATCTCAGCGTGTGTACAGGCAATCTCATAAAATAAATTGTATCAGATTTGTCTTATAAGATTTGTCCTATGAGATAATCTTACCGTGTGTACCAGGCTTAAATACAACACAACACAATAAACTATTTCCCATAAACCGTGTTGTGTTTCTTCCGAAAGTGTTATTAATTTAGCGATAACGATATTTAATGATCCGTCGAACAGTACTCCAAGCGGCATCCGGTCGTTTCCTCAGAATCATATGATGCATGATTGCGTTGTCGTAAAACTTCTCCTCCTTTGTACTTGGTTCTCATTATGATTAACTGTTTCTGCAGATTCTCTTGTTGGTCTTCTAATGAATGAATTTGTTAATAATGAGGCATTTGTCCTTCGTCAGGACAATGGCTTGAGACAGGACAATGGCTTGAGAGATACATCGGAAGCCTGATAATCATTTACCAATGGATGGGTGTCAATATGTTTGCTTGTTATTTATAATAATAGTGGCTTGTACGGTTTCAGTCGATCGTCTAATGGTACGGTTTCAGTCGATCGTCAAATGGCGCGTTCCGCTACAGGAGAAATGACTCGATTTGTTTGTTTGTTTGTTAGTATGGTTTTACGTCCTTTTCAACATATGTAAGGTTATATATGACGGTCGATGTTTTGTGGTGGAGGCAGACCACCCACTTTTCCTTGGTAGAACCAGTACTGTACACCTCCCGCCATCTGCCTGCACATTTCTCTAGCGCTGTAACATTTAGTTTAAGAAGGGCGAGTGCACTAAATCGTACACTTTAGTTTAGTGAAATAAAGCCAGTTCTAGACTGCACCCAAAATCTGATATTGCATTACTTATTTGAGTGCCTGCAACAATACCACCATGTCAAAACGTTTAACGTCTTGTCTTCTTGCCGTTAAAGACAATGTTAAAAGTATTGCGATAAAGTTTATGAAAACTGATATTAATTTAGTTTGGTATTATAAAGTCTGGAGACGTTTTAAATCAAACTATAATAAAGGCCAAATTTCAATCATAAGTACGTCTGGGTGTTTCAATACTATAAACAACTTTGTTGTTTTTGAATACATAATACAACATAGAACTAGCTAGTCATATCAATCAGCATTTCGTTGCCGGGCAATAAAGCTTTATCACACGCGTGAAATATAGGGTGAAAAATGTCATATCACGGAAATAACCGAATGTTCATCTCGATCCATTTACCATATACGGAAATAATCGATTAGTTACGATTGTATACGATTTGTCACGGGTTTTGTTTCATTAGTAACTTCCATCCTGTTTTCGCGGCAGATTATTGGCTAAAGAATCCGTGGATAAAATAACCACTCATGACAATTCACCTTGATTAGAACATTTCAAATCAATGGAATTCATTTTCAGTAAGATTTCGGACAAAAATAAGTGTTGTGTGCCACTTACGCGACAGACTTGAGCACATCAGAATGGACTAGATCTAAACTGTTTTCTCCCTGGAAAACAGCGTAGTGAGTGAGCTGAAGTTGAAATTGCAAGTGAAACAGCTTACACTACTACAGTACACTAGAGGGTCATACTTTACTGGAGTAAAAAGTTAGGCAAGTTTTTAGATGACATAATAGTGTATACAAATATGTCGACAAAGTTCAAGTATATGATAAATTAAATAAAAAATATATATTTTCATATCACACTCTATATCAGGCCCTCGACCTAAAGCTAAAGCTCTCGGGCTGATATGGCGCCTCAGGCCTGCTATAGGGTGTGATATGAAAATACCCATTTATTATTCTCTTTATATAATATATTCAATGTATCAAAATGCTGTCATTGTGGTAACATATATATGTTGACAATTACACTTCTCAACAAATCGAGACAGTGTCGAATAAAGACATAATAAAACTGTTGATAAATATGTTAAAGAAAACCATACTGCGAATAAAGCACATGTATCAGACTCGTGTTCTTTTCATGAGAGATAATGTAAAAGGCAAAACCTCTTACATCCTTTGTGGCTTTCTACGCATTTCTTTTGTTTCATTCGGCTAAGGTAATAGTTTTCGTAAATACTTGTTCATGCCGTACGGAAAAGTTACAAAGTTTGTTAAAATAAATAGCGACGCACTCAAATGGTATACAAACAATTTGTGCCGGAAACTTTATCTCCTAAGTTTTAAAACGGGCAGTTTCCAGTCAATCTCAGTCTTCTGGAAACCAAAGATATCAATCGCAATCGTCTCGTCGATTTCCGTCACTTGGGATTACGAAAACTGGCAAAGATTTCTGATTGCAACGTTATATGTCCTATATGTAACTAATAATATTTAATATATTTGTACTTATATTTCTATTTTTAATTAACCAGCATATCAAATTCATTTAACGTACCTCCAGTAGAATACCAAAACCGACACCGATATTTCAACAAACAGTTGACAACATTTGACGTCTATTATAAGCGACTACGGGGTTGTTTTGAAGTAGTAATGGATAGTGGGCTATTAAATAAGTACAATGATTGAATATGAGATAAGTGTCGTGCGAAAACAATCTAGGACATGGCTTGTCATGGTCGCAAAACTACGACTGACGCAATGATAAGAGGGCCTTATTCTCCGTACTCACACTTCCCTATTTCTCGTATACACAACAGAACTGATGCCAGAAGAAGTGAAATGTATTCACCCTGATGCGATACGATGATATTATAATTATTATAATTGCTTGCTTCCAAGGGTTTCCCTTTTCGGTATTGACTGGCAACAGGGATGCCGCCTTGGAATGTTCAGTGGCAAAACGACCGTTTGGGGGTTAAACAAAAGAAAATTATGTCGATCCCAAGCAGTAATGGTAACAATGTTTGAAAATTACTGCTGTCCGACTATTTGTTTCTCCGTTAGCCAGTTTCTCTCATAGACAGTTTCTCTTTAGTCAGTAGCAATCTTTAGTTATATTTAGGAAGACGTTTCTTCACCCATTTACCAACATGCATGCGATTTAAAATGCTGACTGAATTAATGAATGCATCTGCATATATTTCTATTCCTCTGTGTGAATAGTTTATTTACTGTCTATACTGATTTGAATGCAAGTAGGACGTGCATATTTGATAGATTATTTGTGCAATGTTTCGCATTTTGCGATTATATACATATACCATGTCTGAACATTTGACATGTCAGGGAATTGTTTTGCGTCAACAGATCCTCAGATCTGATCATGTCCGGAAATGAAAGACACAATTGTCTTACAGAGTAAGATCTTGTAAGATTTTGTCGGATAATACGTGCATTTAAATTATAATAACTGTCATGTCAAGAACGTCTTTCAGACATTGTATACAATTTATGTGCTGAGCCGGATTTCAGGAATTGTATGAACTCTTAAACAGTGACAAATCCTATAGTCTATATAATTATTAAACACAAATGTAGTAGTTGTACAAGGAGTATGAAAGGAGAAATTTGGAAATAGGCAAACACGATAAATATAAAACATATTACATTCTCGGTTTGATCGAGACTGTTCATGAACGGTAGTTACTTTCTAATTACCGTTCGCGCCCTCCTCTAGTTCCGAGTTGAGCAGAACTCATCAATATTTAAAATGTCTATGGTACATACATCTGAGTCATCCCGAAGACGGTATGCATATGATGGTGAACATGGAATCGTCAATGTGGTATTTTCATACCATTTTATACCATGGCCAGCGGCTATGTCCCGAGTTTCTGCAAAATGCTCTGCCCTAAACGAGAAAACAATGGACGAAAGAAACAAAATGAAATTTAGTTGAGAACAGAGGTTATGAAGCCTGCGTATCACAGGTAATAGTTCAACGACTAAATTAAAAAGCAGACAACATACAGTTAGGGTGATTAAACAATACTCAAAAGTATTTAAAGGATGGCGTAGGGAAATTAAAGTAAGAAAGGAAAGAATGTCAGAATATACCACAGATATCTGTTTATAAATATCGGATTCAGCGATCTCCAAAGATCGGAATGAATAGCAAGCTAAAATAGTTTTATGGAGAGCGAATTTAATGTATACAAGCAAAACCATAAAATGAATGTTTATTATAATTGTGCTTTTGAAAATCTCTTTTCTCAAGATAGCTGAACAATTTGTTAATACGCAAATGTGCATTTTTGCCATGTGTAGTATTTCGCCTGTCATTCGTTTACAATTAAGTGTCTTACCAAATATGACATAACGGTTCAGAGTTAAAGGTTAGTGTTGAATTGTTTTCCATATCATGCCAATGGGTGCATATTTCAACAAAGAAAGGAACTTTATTGATTATTTCACATTGTTTACGCGATAACAACATTAATTTACGATGACATGTTACCAGATGCTAGGTCTTTAATCAGGGTCACACTGTAGTTATCACAATGTTATTTAGAAATGCAACAACAACTTGATTTAACAGACTTTCAGGACAAATGACAACATAATATAAGCCTTCAAGCCATAAAATAACTGTAGAAATGAAAAAATGCGTTCGTTCATAAATCCAATCCAATCTAGCACTTAAACTTTTTTTACCAGCAAACTGATGACAAGGTTACTTTATAGATATTATATTACATATATACAACTGAAAGACGCGAGTTTTAATCGTTCAGCATATAATAGGTTGCTAGGCAGTTGTTTTTTTGTCTGTTTATTCCGAAATTCGGTCATATTCCCAATGCCAAAACATATCTTTTTATATCGAGTTTTAATCGTTCAGCATATAATAAGTAGTGCTAGAGATCGGGTATCTATATAAAGTGAATGTCATGCCACGTGTCTACGGCATGGTATTCAACTGTGGCAGTACTATAACGCTGATCATTGAGCTCCCTGCTACAAGTAGACACCGTCGTGATTTGACTGATATAGTTTATTATTAAACCCTATACTATTGTTTAATTTGCACATTTTTAACTGTCACAGGGTTATGAACACTTCTGTATGTTTGTATGATCGATCGTATTTTGTTAACGTTATGAAAGTATTGCAAAATGACTACGTAATCATCCTTGGTAGTCCATTCCCTTTAAAGGGAATCACGGTAATCTTGATTTTTTAAAAACTCACGTCGTCCCGTTAGTTTTTCTCGTAACTTGCTTTTGTTCAATCATTAATACTAATTGTTAGAATAGTTCAAAGTAAATTGTTTTTACATATTATTGACTTTTGATAATATTGCACCACTAATATATTTAAAAAATGTGTAGAATAATGAAGGAATTAGAATTCTCAATTTTTTATTTAAATATATGCAAGCAGTTTTAAAGCCAAAATGATACAGGATTAATAAATCGTTGTTCTAATTGTAATGCATGATATAAAACTCAAGATTGCCATGTGTCCCTTCAACCATTACTTTTCAGTTGTAAACACGATTATTTCAACTATTTACAAGTGCACCTCCAGTTTGTTATTAGCGGGTACAAGGAGTGTGACAATAGAAATAGATACATTCAAACTGTCTTAAACCTAGGCTCTTCCATGTTAAAGATGAATGGCCACCCTTTTTGTTGTTTTATCATTTAACAAATTTAATTCTTAAACATCATATGAACATTTCTTGATAGTCCCGGAGAGAAACATATATTTAAAACCGCTACTAATTTGTATGTAAAAATCAGTAGTATTTGCATGACGTAGATACTACTTTTACCACTGCGTGACTGCACGGGGAAATGGGGTAAATCTTAATAGCTGCAAAACTATTGCCAGATAATTGATCAATACATTTACCTGTGGATTAATTTACCTGTTCAAAGTCATCAAACAAAATCTTATTTGTAAATTGTAAATATCTATTGTAACAGTTGTGTATTGATTTCGATTTAAACATGTTCATGAAACAAAGCATGGCCGGAGAACTTTAATTCGTTTATATAACATGTATAATGCATTATCTGTTGTTTCTATCTCCCGTTTTCCTCTACCACAATTGTCAACCTTACTCGTGTTTTCGGTTAGTCAAGTCAAACGAAAGCACGAATAATGTTAGATATGTTTAATATCGCGTTCTGTGTATGCGATATTTTCTATTCGACTTGTATGCCCTCTTTTAAGACAGAACAGATTGTATGTAAACAGGATCAATAAAACTAGTACCACGAGGTTGTCTTTGAATTATTCATTTAAAATAGTTGTCCGTTTTCTCAAGTTTTTTGTAAGTATTGGCTTATCCTGTTTACGTCAATTCCTAAATAGTTATAAAGATATATATTCTGAAAAGAAAAAGAAACGCATAATGAGTATTTCCGCTATATAATGTATGTTTAATATGCTAATCGAAAGGTACAGGACGACATTAGGTCTGCCCTTTCGGAAAGAAGGTTTATATGGTTAAAGTTTAAAGTTACTTCATTAAAGTTTCATTATCGACAGAATGCGCATTTGGTTCAAGCAGATGAGCAAACATAGGCTTTGAACGTTGCAATCTCTTAACATTAAACACAATACTGAACTGGCTTGACTTTTTCAAGCAAAATTTCAACTTTTCTGAATTTCGTGTAACAAAGTATACTTTGATTAAAATGTCTATTACATGACATAGTTGTCCTTTCTGTAATTAGTTGTAGCCCCCTTTTGTACAAAACACGTAGAGATATATCTGGAATAATACGTGGAATTGGGTGTATATAATAGTGCTGTATAGGCAATTTTGTGATTATGCGTTTCTTTTTCCTTTCAGTATATTAGTGTTGCTAATGTCAAGGATTTGTACGAAAAGATAACATGATGAAAGCATTAGAGTCAGAGATTGCTTATAAGATACCATACCGTTTGCAAAGACCGCCAGTGATCAAACGATTACACATTACAGATGTCAATATTCGTATGTAGGCTAAGTGTTTTTTTTTGCCACATACCATTTCAAAGCGGTAACTATATTCTCCACCCGTTTGTGTGTTTGGTAGTTTGCTTCTATTTGTTCCTTGTAATTGTTGTTTGTTTTGTATTTGTGCTTTTATTCGAGGGCTATATTTTCTGTAGACTTGTATGCCTTTTAGGATAATAATATATTCGTAAAAAATGTCATCCTAATGAACACATTAGAGAGGAAGTTCGTCTTCTAAGATTCTGCATTGACTGCAACTTATACCAGTGATAAAAGTAGGTATAAAAGTCAAACAGGAAATGTAGCATTCTTTGAACACAGCGAACCAAAAATAGAAAAAAAAACAATTACAAGGGTAAAACAGAAATATGGGACACCACAATTACAAAAGTTTTACATACGCCCATATTCTCACGTAGGCTGATATGGATTTTCAAAAGAGAGCTACAAACAGTTATATTACCCTCCGTTTGACATGTTTGACTTTTAAATATATATATAACGTTTGTTAAAATGGATGTTTTAGCAGAACGTACGAAATTATTCATATGTCGTGGTTCCATAGTTTTGGTATAAACTATTTGGATAACTGAACAGAAATACTTCAGACACAAACTTCATCATGTCTTGTCTATAAAAGCTTGAAGAGACGCTGTTTGTGATTAAAATAAAACGTTGTGCATATTTCAAGAGTGTTAACATCTTGTTAATTAAATACAATCCAGACTAATTGTTTCTCCTTTTCAGTATGTGCTGACATTCACGATGATGTTCGTTAAGTGCAGTCTGGCGGCTGTAAAGAGTTGTACAGAGCTGTAAATTACGCATTATTAGTGTTATACGTACTTTGCGATCTCTGAGTCCAATCATTGTGGTTTTAAAGTAGATATAAAAGTCAAAACTGAAATGTAGCATTCAAGGACCACTGTCAAGGCTGTTACTATTTGGGGAAGAACGTCAGCAGTCTTTGCTAAAAATTAAAGAACAAATTTGGTTATGATATTGTCATAACTTAGGCATAAGGTAGAAAACAACTGTCATAAAGATTTTATAAATTATTAACTTTTTTTTTTATAACTGATATTTAAAAGATATATGCAGAACAATGCAGAATTGGGAATATAATATGACTGTCTTACCTAATCTTTATAAATATGAAATCTTCTGTTAGAGGGTATGATCCTTTTGCTGGGGTATAATAGTCAAATCAACAAGAAACGTAAAAATTACACGAAAACTAAGTTTTCCGAGCGTTTTACTTTTAGTAACAGTGACCTTAAACTTGATTTCAGTGACTCCAAAAGCAATTATACCTTTCCTTTACATATAAGGTACATACATAGCAAGTTGTTTCGTTTCAATATCTCATTCCCAACTGAAATTATTGAGAGGAAACTGTTTTTCTATTTTTAGCAGCAATGATATTGACCCTGACCCCAGTGACCCTAAATGCTATCCCAAACTTCCTTTCATATATTAAGCTACCTACACAGCAAGTTTCATCCCAATATCTCATTCCTTATATAAGTTATTGAGCGGAAACCGTTTTTCTATTTTTAGTAACATTGACCTTCATCTTGACCCCAATGACCCCAAATGCAATTCCAAGCTTTCTGTCCATATAAACTACCTACCCTGCAGGTTTCATCGCAATACCTCTTTTTTAACAAAAAATATTGATCGGACAACATTGCGTCTACGGACGGAAGACCGGTAGGAGGGACAAGCCGAATCCAGTATACTGCTACTTTTCACTTTTCTTTTATTTGTCAGTCACCGGTGGCGCGTATTCTCCTCATAATTTGGCATGTTGTGGGTCGGAGAGGGCCATCTCACCACACACCTTACAAACGTTATTTTATTTATGTCTTTTATTTTGTTGCTTCCGAGTTTTCTCATTTTCAGTATTCAAGATTTTTACAATAACGTCTTCAATATGCCAAACAACAGAGACGTACTACGATAACGACGAAATGTGACTTTTGTCTTCTCAACTAGGCATGAATGTGATGGACCGTGTGCATTCAGCAAAATAAGGAAAGTTTACTATTTAAAACGTTCTGGGCATAAATCGTTGTTTGTGATGCATTTGTGTATTGAATTAGTGTAGATGTTCGAAGAATTCACCTCTGACATTTGAATAAAGACCTGTGTCAGGATCCAGTACAGTTGTTGATATTTATTTTCTCAGTTACGTCAATTCATTTCTCAGTTACGTCAATTCACAACCAATGGAAACGGTTCTTGAATATTCAGCTTCAGAAACTCCAACGTTTAAAAAAATTATATATTATTTTAGATATTTGTTTTTCTTTTGATATCTTTAATTTAAGTAAAAGCATATGAGTCTTATTATAAGAATTTCATAATTGTCATTTAAATACATGTGTGTTATTATTACAATACTTTCCACAAATTTATTTATATATTTATTCCGGAAGTATAAGTAAATATTAGCGAAAGCGACCTTCAGTGAACTCCACGTGGTTGATTGGTTGATTGGTGTTTACGTCATTTTCAACACATTTTATATAATCATTTTTTTCTTGGTGTAGGCCGACCACTCACATTTTTCTGAGTAGAGTTAAATACTCTCCCGCCATCCGAATGAATCGACACTTTATCACTTATAAGTCTAGCTCCCAGTGGGATACATACACCAAGCGGATACATGCCAAGTGTTGTCGTAAAAACAGTATCGCATCCTCTGTACTTCTTTCTCATTATGATTGATAATTGAACTGTTTCTGCCGTTTTTTAATGTCAGTCTTCTTTTGACGCGTACTTGTATATGACTTCTACAGGATAATGACTTGAGAGATATTGTTTGTGTACATTGTTTCTCACTGAAGCTTATTTTCTAAAACATTTCTGTTCGCCAAATCCGAAGTCATTTACCAATGAGTTTGTGTCAATATCGTTGCTCGTTATTTACAAAAACAATGACTTGTGCGGTTTCCATCGCTTGTACTGTCGGTTGACCCGTACTTCTACAGGACATTGACTCAATAAAAGGTGTGTTTGTTAAAGATCTGAAACATGTTAATCAGTTAAACCGTTACCAATGGATGGATGGTATAAACATAGTTGCTCTTTTTTTTTTTTACTTATTTCCTATATTTGATGGAAAATTCACTTTCTATACTATATTTTACAATAGACTGAGATAGTAATCAATTTTAACAATTTAACGAAGCAAAACAAAGATTTGAAATAATTGAAATAAGTTTTGTAATGTAAACGGGATCAAATAAATACAGAATAAATATAAAACTCAAGTCTGGTTTTAATCATATTGTATGCCTTCTCTTTATTGCAACACTCTGAAATCGGATTTTTAAACGAACATTGACAGTAACACAGTTTCGTGTTGAAGTTTTCTAAACATGCATGTTGTCTTCTACTCTCTGAAAATGTTGTCTTCCAGTTAAATATGTTTTATTTCAATAAAATATTTGTTTCTAAACGATATTATTGGCAAAAATTAAACCAATAATCATTTCGTTGTTTTAACAATTGTATTGCACACAATCATCTTTCAGGGTTTTGCATCGAAATACAAGGTAATTATATCAGATAATTAGGTCGACAATAACCTTTTTACATCAGATTCCGTGTTAGTGTTGTATCAATTTCTAGTATAATAGTACGTAGAATCCAGAATTTATAACTGAACAGCGATGTCATTGAAGCCATTTTGCCGTTCTCAGATTAATGGCATGGATCACAATCCATTAAGTTTGACCGGTTTACGTCCATTTAATCAGTTTCTTATCGTCAATTAAAAACTACTTCCCTGGCTAAGTAACACATTGTTTTTTTGATTGAACACAATAAATCTCTGCAGAAAATGGTTTCGACCTTTGCGAGATCTTGTAAGTAGGGAGAATATTGATATCTAGAGATGTTGAGCGTTTAACTTGTCAGAAGAGTACCTAGCCGGAAAGAAAACCGAAATCTTTATCTAGCTTTGCACTCATAATGCAATCCAAAACGGCGAATTCGTTTTATCGATAACTGTACGGTAATGTGACTATTTCGTTTTTTCGGACAGGTCACAAGGCACATAAACCGTCTTCTGATACAATCAAATTTATAATGCTTTTAGTCTTTACAAAGGGATTCTCCTAGTACGGTATGGTGTAAATCATTGATTTTTACACTTGTTTATATACGTCCATAAGTATCATGTCTAGTAATATGTCAGATTACATAGAAAAGGCATATGCTGCAATGTGAAATAACAAAAAGGGGTAGGATAATTTAATTTAGCCTGTAAATGTATCGTATATGTTATCTCGTTTAGGACATCCTCGGATCTTTAGACGTGATGTATATCTTGGTCGAATATTTTTGTAATAAAGCATTTTAAATACTATAGTACGCCTACCGTCACCTAAGTGGCACTTCACTGTTTCCAACATGAATCAATGTAGATCAAATAGAAAATGTAGCATTCAAGGACCACATTCAACCAAAGAAAGTAAAGAACAACTACAGGAATAAATGAATGGGATGGTATATGACATCATATACATAAAACGGTTGATAATAGGAATAAAACCATAAAATGGCCAGTAGCAAAAAGGCTGCTGGTGGTGGGAGGGGTTGAACTAGGTTCTCGAGTTCACCAAACCTCACTATTACCCTATTATCACCCCAATAAAACGGAGAAGTGTTAATTATCAAATCCTCACCAGGCTATATCCTGTATTCTAATACACCAGCACTATATAGCATAGTTTAAGATATCTCGTTATATTCAACGATATATCACTGTAATGTTTGCAATGTTAGGAGAGTAAGCAAAGCAATACGGAATATTTCAGTTGTGTGCACTATTTTCGCATTTTAGGGGCATAATATTAGAAATAGAACATCATTTACGGCGAATTATCGTCTAATACATCACGGTTTGTCGTTCAATTGTAAACAATAAATTCACTCGCACTTCGGGCTCGTGAAATTATTGTTTACAATTGAACTCTAAACCGTGATATATTACACGATAATTCACCGTAAACGATGTTCTATTTCTTAAATAAACTAGACAGAATTAAAAGGTAACATAGTATAACCTAAAGACGAAAATATGAAGCACTTATCAACATACTTGTAATAGGCTTGAATAATGACTACTACATTACTATGTGTTGGTTTGCTTGATAATTATATACAATTTGTAAGTATAAATTTCTGGAGCTATACACTTTCCTTATGTCAAGGTATGTTTTAATTGATAAACGTTTTTTCTTTTTTTAATAAATTGAACTAATCTGTTTTATTTCAGAGTGAGTTAATCAGTTTATCAAAAGAGGTTATGACCCTATCATTTTGCAACGCACTGCATGTTTATTGATTGACCCATTTGCAGTTCGCCACTGTGCTTTCCGCCTTGATTGTGCGATAATTCCGGCTCTGGTTTCTACAAAGTACTTACTTCGTGGCTTTCTAGGCTTTTGTTTCAGTTATATTATTATATGCATCATCATTTATGTGTTTTACTTATATTGCCTATTAATGCTGCCTTATTTGTAAGAGCATATAACCTGGCGGGATTATCTTTATTTACATTATCCCGTTTATTGGGATGACACTGGGGTAAGAGTGAGGTTTGGTACACCCTAGAACCTGGTTTAAACCCTAGCTGCCTTTTTTGCTACTGACCGTTCCGAGGTGGTAGCCCTATTGTCAACCATTTTGTGTTTGTGATGTCATGTCTTGCCTTTTATCCAACTTTATAGTTGTTGTTTGTTTCTCTGTGTGTTTATGGTTGACTGTCGTCCTTGAATGCTACTTTTCCTGTTCGATTTTTATATCTACTTTTAAAACGTTTTTCTTTATCAATATATTTAATTTTTCATCCGGACTAGACAGCATTAATTGAGCAATAATGGAAAGGAACTTCCTGAATAAAACAAAAAAAACTGCGCTCGGAAAATATATAATTTCAGAAAAATAATGCTTTTTGGGGATGTCTGAATTATATCTGGTTGATGGCAAACCTTTCTAAGTAGGACTTAGAGGAAAATATATTTTCTTTTGTTTTTGTCTTAATTGACGTGATACAGCAATACAACATAAACAATCCAAAAAAAACGTCATGCAAATCTCTTTAGAAAATGATTGAGTGACACAGTGCGCCAAATATTAGACTACATTATGGACAGATATTCGTATTGATATATATAGTTTGCGGTTATACTCGTTTTTGGTGATATCAATCCAGATTGTAACATATTTAAACATGCAAATGTGAATATAATCGTAGTGTGGGCAGAGAATAGATGTTAAAATGTTAAGGATACTGAACTCGCTATATTCTAAAGTGCTCGTGTTGCGGTCATTTACTAGAACTCGTGTACCACAGATATGTTCAACAATGTCATACAACATAAATTGGTATCAAAGAAAGGGAAAACTTTCTTCCGTATGATTCTTTCAAAGGGAAATAAAACAATTCGAAAAGGAAATGATGCATTTACGTTTAAATGATGCATTTAAAGATAGACGGGCAGACAAACAGATAAATAGATAGATACTTTTATTTCAAAATTCCAATAGGCTATAAAGCCCATAAGGATACAAATACAGCGTAATACATGGTAATAGTGCAGTTGGTACACATAAGAAAATAAGTACGAAATCACAATGAAAGACTTAGCATATGCATGTACACACATAATGTGCATTGACGAGAAGGTGTTTATAAATTTTCATGAATATTTGTATATTAACACAAGTTAACATAAGAATATTTATATATACACATATTTATATTAATATAAGTTAACTATACTCAACATGTTATACAAGAACATATCAAAAATTTAATTTCTATATATCATCTCATTTCTTAAATGAAACGCTTTATACATAAATATGGAGAGTTTACGAAGATATCCTTTATTATTTTAATTTATCAGTTCTATAAACTTAACCATGTTCTGCCATCGGAAGAAATACTTGGGTATATATTGTTTCCTTAAATATGTATATCGTTCACACTGTAATACGAAATGAAACTCATCTTCTAACATGTTACAAAGATCACAAGTTCTTTCATTTATATGTATTCTATTAGGTTTAACCCATCTGCCAGATTCGATTTTTAATCTATCAGATGAAACTCGCAACTTTTTAAGTGATTGACAAAATGTGTACACATTTATATTTTCGAGATAAGGTTGGAATTGAAACCATGGCACTGCTTGACATTTGTAACCTGTCATTCCAGTTGTGAATATATACTGAAAGAAATACGTTTTGCACGGTATTTTGCATATCTATCTTAAAGAAACTGAATGTTTATTTTATAATGTGAAGCATTTGATAACTTTGGCATGTCTTTAAGATGTTCTTGTTTTTCACTTATTATGTGTGATTTAAAGTAAGTATCAGAGTCATCTCCCATTTATATAAAACAACACTTTTCACATTAAAAGTAGGAGTATTACCAAGAACAGGGTTAAAATTTATTAAATAATTATTCTGGGTTTCGAGTGATAAAAAAACTTTAAAACAATTGACATTAACCTTGTCAGTATAATAAAATTACGAACCAAAGTTTTAAATTTTAAATTTATCTCCCTTTATATTGAAATAAGAACGAAATTATAATTTCTATAAAGCAGGTAAATTAAAACATGTAACTGTTTTCGCAGATATCGTTTAAAAATAATGTGCTGCATATACTTGTTAATTATGTCAATTATATTTTAATGGCGGCTGAAGCACATAGCCTTGCATCTGCTCAATGGGATTTACGATGTTATTTATGTTATTTATGTGCTAATTTATTGCTTATTTCTTTCAGTTTATATATAGCACTGTAGAAATGTTTTTTCCCCCATCTATTAATTTATTTTAACATTTTCGTATCCCCTCGGGGATCCAGTGCTTTTAGAAAGGTATATACAATTAAAAACCACATAGAAAGCCAATAAAAATGTATTTAATACATTTTGCTACAAACAAAATGAACTCTTAATTGTGGTACGACACGACAGAATTCAAGACACACATTAAACGCTGCATAGCGCTGGATATAATTAGGTAGACGTTATCTGTCCGATCATCGTCCAGTCAAACAAGAACGCGTAGTGTAACTAAATCAAACCAAAATACGTGCATTGCGTTGTAAAATGATAGAGCTATAACCTCATGTGGTCCATTTCCTAACAGTACAAATAGTCGATGAAAAAAGTGATAATGATGAGGAACTTACGAAGCCTATAAATAGAAGTCAGGTTGTGATTGTTCCTAAAACAGAACAGTTCGTAACTGGCATCGCGCCTTGAGCGCGCAACCTTTATTTGTAGTTGCTTTTTGATGCTGCATATCCACGGCTGGTAATCAGTGGAGCTACCTCCGTTGGAGGTATATGCAAAAGTGTTCCATCGCCACTTCCGAGGTAGTTGCAGAACTAATTGAATTGAATTGAATTGAATTGGGTTTTAAGGCGCACTAGCACATGAAAGGTTATATGGCGCCTAACAGGCATGAACATGCCAGGCTCATCCTCCATGTACATCGAGATAAAATATGGAGAATGGGCCTAGGACCTTCTCACCCTGTACTGCAGAGTTGCTGCAAATTCTATTGTAGACACTCCATTTACGCTGGAGCCACGTTTATTGTTTTTCTGCCACCGCTCTTAGTGGTTTGAGCGAAATGGCACCTATAACAATTTAAAAATACAGGTAAACAAGGTGGGTAAGCTTTTCTATTTCTTCATTGTTTTCTTTATTTGCATTGATATGAAAAATCGGGGAATGCAGTTACGTGTAGTTATGTTTAAGCTTCGCATACGACGCAAAATTGTTCTAGAAAGATGCCTAATTTGAAGCCAGGGACTTTTAGCCCGTTCGAACTTTGCAGTTTTTTCTCAAATGTATCGTCGCCATCGAGGTTTTTCCACATTGCTTTGCCCATTTACGCTACATATTGACATGAACACATCAAATATCAACCGGTTGGTATCCGTATATTGCCTGTTGACAAAATAAATAATACGGAGAACGTTTCTGGGGGAAAATACGCTATTTCTTAAAAGAGATAGCTCCAATGCCAGGGAGATAGTTCCAGTGCTATGGAGATAGCACCAATAACAACTTATGAGGATGTCATTTCTTACTACTGCGTACGACTTTACTCTTGGTTAAAACACAATTTGCGTTCCAAACTATTGTTTGCATCAACTTTCTATCCGTTTTGTGTCTGCACGTCCTTCGGCCCATGAGAGCTTAAACAGGTGCATATGTTTTGTGTAAACAGTTCTGTACAATTTACATACCTCTGCAAATTATTCGGGAAAAGTTATAACTAAAACAATTGTTAATTTACTACTAATTAATACATTTTGGAGAAACGCGTACTTACTATAGTCTTTGGTCCCGTCCCTTCAGTATTTTATCCACAAGTCCAGAAGGTATATACCAGATAAAACGAAATCACCGCTAGACATGCAATTGCATGAGAAAATGGTGTTATTCAACTTTGTGTTGAATGATGAGACCCGTCTGATAAGGCTGTTGAACGTCGTAAACATATTAACAACATAGATTCAGATTTTTCATTATTTGTGGTTGTATTCCCTAAAATCAATAACAAACAAATGTGTCTATTTCGTGTACCTAAAGTGTATACTATTTAATAAAAGACTAATTTTCAAAGACAAGCACTGTTATCGGGCCTCCGGTGTATATAGCTGAGCTACTCAGTCATGAAGCATGTTAGCAGTAAATAAGCAAGTCGTCATGCTTGATTAATGATCAGGTATAATTGGAAATATCTCCTTTAAGCTACACAGTCCATATTTTAACTGGTAATAACTCATGAATATGAATGAGTCACGTGTGCAGTAATTTCAAATCGACGAACACCCCAGAAGTCGGTATATAAGGCAGAAATCGATGCGTAAAATTTCACATTCTTATTTAGCCTCCGTACAGGTAGCATCGATAAATATAAGGCTTCAGAATATAATTATGTGATAAATAAAATAGTTGCCCGGAACGGGATTTGAACTGCAGCCATGCATTTTTAAGTTTTGAAGGATGTACGCTGAACCACTAGACCACGGCTATGTATTGGTATGTTGTAGTTTTAAAATTAGGCATGACGTAATAACAAATGCGCATACACATACTCATCAAGCACTAAATAACAAGTCGATATATGGTTGTTATGAGTCGAAGTATTAGTTTCATATTGATAACATATAGTATTACACCAGGCAATGGTAATTTACACGTGTGACAAGATGGACTATACATTTATTGACCCATCTTGAGTTGCTTTCAATGGTGTTATATAGTTTGCCTCATAATAAATGGAAGTTAGTATACTATTTTCTCAAGTAGCGTTATAGTTCAGTGGATCAGAAGGTCGTGTGTTCGAGACCCGAAAGAGGCGAACTTTTTTTCTGTAAAATATACTGTTACCTGTGTATAGGTACGATGTGCACTGGTCGATGTCTATACAACAAATGATGTCCTGCGTTATATTTGCTCGCTAAGGGACACATTTCCCAACTCTACTTTGTCATTGAAAAGCATGGGAAGCTCGAATATTTACAGCCAGCACGCTTCATGGCTGATCAACTTCAGTATATAAATTGAGGCCCGCTCTTAGTTTTTTTATTTGTATAGCATTGCAATATTGAGGGTAAGAATAGCTTAACAACACTTTGTTATTACTTTAATGAAGAATACATACAAAACTTATCTGGTATTTCTTAATTGTTTTTAGACCGAAAATCAGAGCACAAGACAATAAATATACGACATTCTTAAATGTGTCATTATGTGTACTGGTCACAAATGCTTTATTGGTTGGGTCTCATAATCTGAAGAAAAATTGAATATCACACGTTGCTCATGAAATTGTATGGCAAACAGTGATTTACAGTTTCCTATAGAAATTCTCACCCCCTGCCCCCCTAACACCCCCTACCCCAAAACAAAAAATACAGTGGGCTCGAAATATGTCCTTAAATACCCGATTTCGACATGAGCTGGTGAACATGAAGTTACAAATAAAGACACGCCTACAAAGAAGAAATCTAGTGATTGACTAGTGATTGTATACTTAGTTATGATTCTTTCATATAACAGTGTATTATGATAAAGAACAAAAGTGCCAAGTTTTAACACTTTCAGATAATTATATTTGAAGAATGAGGAAGAACAAAAACATTAACCTACACGTCAAAACGTGTAAACGGACGGACGGACAGGCAGATGCAGGCAGACGGAAATAACCAAACCTTAAGCCTGGATTTGTTTTGCAATCCGGCTAAAAATCTGTTAGAACAAACATATTTGCATCAATGTATATGGAATAGGACTGCATCCTATAGGCAACTAGTATATAGTGGATTCACCAATGATGTAAATCGTTTTAAAGTCGTTCGCAGTGGTAAATAGATGACATTCTCATAAGTTGTCATTGGTGCTATCTATAGAGCATTGGAACTATCTCCTTGGCACTGGAGCTATCTCTTCTAAGAAATCGCGTATTTTTCCTATATACACGTTCTCTGTGTTATTTATTTTGTCAACAGGCTATATAGGGACACCAACTGGTTGATATTTGATGTGTTCATGTCGATTTGAAGCGTAAATGGGCAAAACAATTTTGAAAAACCTCGGTGGCGATGATCAATTTGAGAAAAGTTCGAACGAGCTAAAAGTCCCTGGCGTCCAATTAGGCATCTATCTGGAACACTTTTGGGTCGTGTGCGAAGCTTAAACATAACTACACGGAACTGCATTCCCCGATTTTTCATATCAAAGCAAACAAGCAAGGTTTTACGCAAGCATAAAATAGCTGCCGAGAGACATCAAGTCACAGGTTTTAAAACAATATTTAAAACAATAAATGTTGTCACGGAGACACAAACACGCCACGACCCCTTTTTATTACATTCTTCCCGATTTTTACCAAGCATTTTACCTTCTTATCAAGCATTTTGAATCAATGCGGGCGGCCTCGCGTCTTTCTGTTCAAATACCTTGCCATGCCTTACAAATCATCCTTTTAACACGACGTGCTAGAAGTACACGTCAGAAATGTCAGAAATACAATTGTTCGCATGTAAGGGATATGTGTGCGTTAGCGTGTGCATTACAACACATACAAACTGTTCACTGCTACCATGTGTAATTATAAAAAAAATTATCAAAGTAAAAAATGTAAAAGAACTGTTGCTACCTTACTATTAGCAATAATGAAAACCATAATAATGAAATTAAAAAAAAAAAGGAAATCAGCAGGCTTGAAACTTCCCTTCTCCGGCACTAACATGACGCCTTAGTCAACCGCGCTAATCCGACCGTGAATGTTTCATCGTTAATATTTACTACTCAAAATTTGCTAAGGATCACTTTTATTCTGATGTAATGCCGGTTGATATAATGATTGTGTTCGATCGATACCTTTTGGGTAATTAGAAAAGCAGGCAAGGAGGTAGCTTTGTACGATTGGCGGGAGCGAGAAGCAGGGCGCGGCAGTGAATGGGTGCGATCTTTGCGTGACTGTTTATAAGTTGTGATTAATAACTTAATTTTACTGGTGTTACAAGTGCCGGCAGCGGTGGGATAGATATATTTGAATAGACAACAGCGTGTTAGCGGAAGACGAAATTCTCGGTGACAATAAAAGACGAGTGAGAAAAACAGTGAAACGGGGACGCGGGTGCAGTGACTGGAATATTCAGGTAACTAAACATTTGGAACATTATTTTGACGTTTGAATTTTAATATTGCGTTACTTATTGTCATTTTATTTAATACGTTGGACGTTTATTTATCATCGATATAATTTTAATCAACAACAACATCAACAAAAGAAAAACCTATACGAACACCGAGTGCATGTTTCCGGTTACACGTTTATAGCGAGGGACCTAAATTAATGCGGTACTGTTAGATAATTAGTGGTTTTCTCTCATTACATTCTGTAGTGTAACTAAAGACACAACTGGTATAACATACTCACAAGACGGCATATGTCGTCAGACACACAACCAGTGTTTATTCTAGCTGGGGATGCGCTCATAACAAGTTTTGATAGATTTAATTATCCAGGGATACATTTCATCCCAATAATAAAGAGAGGTGCATTAATTCCAGACCTTGTGGATGTTACACTGTTTGAAGTTGGGAAATTTAAAAATACTGACAGGACTGTTATAATAAAAATAGCATGTGCTATTAATGAATTTACCAAATTTCAGTATCATAAAAGAACTAAGGATTTGGTATTAAGACAGGATATTACATATAAATCAGTGTTAAATTGTTGGTTTTCAAGGACAAAGTAAAATCATGACTTCCTTCAGCAATAGATGGTTTTATTACAATTCCAACTCTTTCCTTTCACAAATTTAGAGACTATCGCTAGGGTAAACTCTGCTTTGTCAGAAAAGCAACTGAAACATTTTCAAAAGCAGCTCGATGAACACAAGGCATCTAAAACCAAAGTAGAATAAGAAAGTACAGAGGGCAGTGAAAGTAAGTAAGGCAGTTCAATTTGAAAACAACAAAAGTGGTGATAAATGGGGTTTGATTTCTGGATTTAGATAGTAGTACGAGCATCGACAGAATGTCAGACATAGAGGAAAGCACGGTTAAAATACCCATTATAATGCCAGATACATTAAATGGAGAAGGTAATACCTACTGGGAAGACTGGTTATCTGGTTTCAACTCTTGCGGAGAAATTAATGGTTGGGATGAGGCTGAAGTGCAATTTTTTGTGGGTAAGAAAGAAGAAAGCAGCATACAAGGTGTTCCAAGACATTGACACAACAACGAAAGCAGACTGGTCATCATTATGTGAAACACTTGAGCTGAGATTTAGAAGTTCAAAACAACCTCAGTTGTATAAGTCTAAGTTCATGTCGAGAACAAAACAGCCAGAAGAGACCCTGTTGGAGCTTGGTAACCATATTCGCACGCTAGCTAGGAAAGCTTACACAGAGATTGAAGCCTCCTTCCGAGACGAGCTGGCTAGAGACCAGTTTATCAGGGTGTTGGATAATGTAGAGATATTTTGAAGCTAAGACATAATATGCCGAAAACACTAGACAAGGCAATTCAAATGGCCTTCGACTGACAATCAACAGAGGTTGACGTCAGAGGAAGGACGCCGGAATCAAAACCACATATAACAGCCGTACAGGAATCAAGTGAATTGATGACTATGATGAAAGAGGTCTTGACAATGTTGAAAGACGAGCGACAGTCACGACAGCCAGGGATGCCGATACGTGGGAGAGGTCGCGGCGCGGGTTTTAATAGAGGTGCGCGGAGTGGCACGGGACTTACGTCCTATAGCTGCGGGGAAGAGAGCCACATCCGTCGAACCTGCACGCATAGGACATGCTTTAACTGTGGCGAAGAGGGCCACTTCCAAACAGTATGCCCCAAGAGGTCAGGAAACTGAACCGAACCGGGATTGGAGGTCAAATCCCGGCATCATCAGTTAGAAAAGACCCAGTTAAAGCAAAGAAAGAATTCAGTATGTGCTACATTGCAAGGGTAGTGTAAACGGTGTAGAAACGGCAATGCTCATAGACACAGGGTCCGTATATACCCTTTTCCATTACGACCTTTTTAAGGACATTAAACAGAACTGTTTACTGACTGGAGTACCCTTCACACCTAGAGTAATATCAGCTAATGGTGAACCCATAGACATAGTTGGATCAGTTGAAGTGTCACTAAACATAAATAATGAAACGTGTCCAACTGTACTGGTGGTGAAAGACTTGGTACATCAATGCTTGTTTGGAACGGACTTTCTTAAAGCGAACGATGTTGTGATTGATTTTACATGAAATGCTTGTACAGGGAAAAACTAAAAAGAAGCAACGCGGACTTTCGGTGGTAAATTCATGCCTATTTGAATCAAACCAAATGTTTGATAAAAATGAGAGAATATCTGTAGCCCGTGTGTTGACAGAAGGAAAGGGGAATTGCATTCTAAGAGTGATGAACGTATCGACAGAAGAAGTGACTTTGTATAAGAACACTACCATAGGATACCTGTCTCCGGTGCAGGAACAGGACATTGTTGCTTTCTCTAGTTTGGAGCAACATGGGACAACCCTAGTAGAACGGAACACGGTGACCAGGACCCACGCTATCGGCAACATGGAACTACTTCGGGAGAGGCATTTACGTTGGATCACAATCTCGACAAGTGTCAAACAGAAAGTCTTCAAATATTGCTGGGGGAATATGAAGACATATTTGCTACGTCGGCAACGGCTATAGGTCGGACAAACATGATTAAACACAAGATAAATATCAAGCGATAAGACAATATCCAAAAAGGATACCAATGCACAGAAAACAGGAGGTTAACGATTTGATTGAAGGTATGTTAGATGAAGGTATGTATAATAAAACCGTCCTGTAGTCCATGGTCTTCGCCTATTGCGCTGGTAAAAAATGAAGGATAATTCAACCCGTTTTTGTGTGGATTACAGGAAGATAAATGAAATAACAAAGAAAGACGCCTACCCGATACCGCGAATAGATGAAACATTCGACACGCTAGCAGGAGCAAAGTTTTTCTCCACCCTCGACATGGCCAGTGGATACTGGCAAGTTGAATTGGAACAAGTTGACAAAGAAAAGTCAGCCTTTTCAACTCCATTCGGGTTGTAAGAGTTTGAAGTTATGCCTTTTGGACTGACGGGAGCACCAACCACGTTTCAAAGACTGATGGAAACTGTGTTGTAGGGCCTTCAGTTTGAGGTATGTCTGATATACTTGGACGACATAATAGTGTTTAGTTCGACGTTTGAGGAACATTTGAAGCGTCTTCAAGGCGTTTTCCAGAGGTTTAGAGAAAGCGGACTCAAGCTGAAACCAAGTGCCATTTTACGAAAAGAAGTGTCAAGTGTTTACGAGCATATTTGTGTTTTACTTATATTGCATATGATGCTGCCTTGTTGGTTAGAGATTAGATCATGGCGGTGATTTCTTTATTTACACTGTCCTGTTTTAATGGGATGACAGTAGGGTAAGTGTGAGGTTTGGTGCACCCTAGAACCGGTTTAAACCCCCAGTGGCCTACTTTGCCACTGACCGTTCCAAGGCGGTAGCCCTATTGTCAACCCTTTGTGTTTGTGATGTCGTTTGCATTTTTTATTACTTTTGTCTTTTCTTTTGTCTGTTTGCGTGTTTGTTTTTGTGTTTTGTGGTTGACTGTCGTCCTTGAATGCTGCTTTCCCTGTCCGATATTTTTATCCTTTTTTTATGACAAATAGTATCCGATAAAGGTATACCGACGGATCCTGAAAAGGTTAAAGCTATCCGAGAATGGCCAACATCAAATAATATCAGAGATCTTAGATCATTGCTCGGATTAGCTAGCTATTACAGACGATTCTTCAACAACTTTGCTTCAATTTGTGGTGCACAAATTGAAGCAAGTTGAACAAGTTGTTGCAGAAACAAAAATAGTTTGTGTGGTCAGATCAATGCAATGAAGCATTTATCAAATTGAAGGAAACTCTTATAAGTGCTCCAATACAGTCTTATCCATGTGAGTTAGAAAAGTTTATTCTAGCAGGAACGAGTGATTTGTTATGCAAGTCGGGCTTTAACTAAATGCGCAAAGAACTAACGCGTAACTAAGAAAGAACTGTTGGCGTTGGTGATATTGTTAAACAGTTTAGACACTACTTGTTGGGCCGGAAGTTCAAAGCACGTATCAATCACAAATCATTGGCATGGCTTTGGAATTTCAAGGAGCCACAGGAGCAGATAGCCAGATGGCAGGCTTATTTAGCAGAATATGAGATGGAAATTGTACATCTGCAAGGTATTACCCATTCTAATGCGGATGCTCTGTCAAGACGTCCTGTGACGGAGCTAGAACCATTGACCTCGGAGGACATAGTAGACGAGGATGTGTACATCCACACACAAACATCTACCACTAAATTTGACTGGCGGACGGCTCAAGCAGAAGATGAAAACCTTAAGGAGATGCTCGAAATGAAAGAAAAGTTTAAACATCGCCAAGATGTGAAGGAAGCTTCATCTAGTACCCTGATATGTATAACCTGTGCATCCCGAAAGAATCCTCAGAAAAACAGAAGGGGTAACCTTTTATCAGTCAAGACAGGCGCACCTTTGGAAAAGATTACCATTGACATTATTGGCCCACTGCCAAAATCCAGAAAGGGTAATGAGAACATATTGGTGTTGTTGGACTATTTCACTAAATGGACTGAAGCATATCCTCTCCAGAATCACAAAGCCAAAACAATAGCCAAAGTATTGGTCGAAGAGTTTATCTGCAGATTTGGAAGCCAATATACAATCCACAGTGATCAGGGGAGGAAATTTGAGTCAAACCTGTTCAAAGAGGTAAACAAGTGTCTCAATACGAAGAAACAAAGAACTACACCGTATCACCCCCAGTGTGATGGGCAAGTTGAACGATTTAACAGGACACTTCTGGATATGTTAAGTAAGCACGTAAATGACGACCAAACCAACTGGGATGAGGAGATTCCATGCATCATGTTGGCATATCGTACAAGTGTAAATGAATCATCTTGTTTTTCATCTGCTTTCATGATGTTTGACCACGAAATTCGCATGCCTGTGGATATTATGTTTGGAATGTGTCCCCTGGTAGAGGATGTTTATAAAACAACATATGCGTCTTCATTGAAAAAATGACTTTGAAAAAGTTCGGAGCAATCTGGGAACAGCACAGAAGAGACAGAAGGATTATTATGATAAACGGGTTTCGGGGAGAGAAATAAGCATAGGTGAAACAGTGATGTACACGCCAGTCGTCAAACCGGGTAAATCTAGAAAACAGTACTGCCCATGGGAAAAAGACCCCTATACAGTATTAGAGAAAATCTCTGATGTTGAACTAAATTTTGGAATTGGTTTCCTTATAGTATGTTGTAAAGGATTGAATAAGTAATGTTGTCTTCTGCAAATTCTGGGCTCCCATGGAACCCAAATTGTGATGGCCTATAAAATGTGAAATAAAGGCAGATTTAGGTTTGCATGTAAGCATGTATATATCTATAATTTTGGTTTGGGATTTGTTATAGCATTATGCATGTTATTACTTCACCAATATTGGGGCATGGGCTCCCTCCTCCCCCCCCCCCCCCCCACACACTTTTTTTTTTTTTTTTTTTTTTACATATTTCTGTCATATTCCCCCCCTTTGTTGTTTTAGTCAATTCTTACACATATATGTTGCCCCCTCCACCCCCCCTCCCTACCCACTCCCGCCTCTCACCCACGCTCCCCCCACCCCCACCTCACCCCCACTTGAAAGTTTTTTTTGTTTTTTACATATTTCTGTTTTGCTTTTGTAAATTCTTACACATATATGTTGCTGCCCCCACCCTCGCCTCTTACCACCCCCACCCCAACGCCCACCCCCACTTGAAACATTTTTTTTATTTTTATTTTTTGACATATTTCTTTGTTGTTTTAGTCAATTCTTACACATATATGTTGCCCCCTCCCCCTACTCCCCAACCCACTCCCGCCTCTCACCCACACTCCCTCCCCCCACCCCAACCCCACTTGAAACTATTTTTTTTTTACATATTTCTGTGTTGCTTTTGTCAATTCTTATACATATATGTTGCCCCCTCATCCCCCCACCCCCCAACCCACTCCCCCCCAACCCACCCCCATTTGAATTTTTTTTTCATATTTCTGTGTTGTTTTAGTCAATTCTTACACATATATGTTGCAACGTTCCCCTCCTTCCGCCGTCTCTCCCCCCTCCCCCCCACACACACACACTTGAAAGTTTTTTTTTGTTTTTTTACATATTTCTGTGTTGTTTTAGTCAGTTCTTACACATATATGTTGCCCCCTCCCCCCGCCCCCAACACACTCCCGCCTCCCCAACCCCCCCGCACCTCAACCCCACTTGATTTTTTTTTTCCATATTTCTGTGTTGCTTTTGTCAATTCTTACACATATATGTTGCCCCCTCCACCCCATCCCCCTCCCTACCCACTCCCGCCTCTCACCCACGCTCCCCCCCACCCCCACCTCACCCCCACTTGAAACTATTTTTTGTTTTTTTATATATTTCTGTGTTGCTTTTGTAAATTCTTACACACATATGTTGCTGCCCCCCCCCCCCCCACTTCTCATCCACACCTCCACCCCCCCCACCCCCACTTGATTTTTTTTTTTTACATATTTCTTTGTTGTTTTAGTCAATTCTTACACATATATGTTGCCCCCACTCCCCAACCCACTCCCGCCTCTCACCCACGCTCCCTCCCCCCACCCCACCCCCACTTGAAACATTTTTTTTTACATATTTCTGTGTTCTTACACATATATGTAGCCCCCTCCCAAACCCACTCCCGCTTCCTCCCCCCCCCGCATCCCTAAACCCCACGCATCCCCACACCCCACCCTCACTTGAATTTTTATTTTTTTTTTACATATTTCTGTGTTGCTTTTGTCAATTCTTACACATATATGTTGCCCCCTCCAACGCCCATATTTCTGTGTTGCTTTTGTCAATTCTTACACATAAATGTTGCCCCCTCCCACGCCCGCCCTTCCCCCGGCTTTCGGCCCCCTCCCCCCCCCCCCCCCAACACTTGATTTTTTTTTTTTTTTACATATTTCTTTGTTGTTTTAGTCAATTCTTACACATGTATGTTGCACCCTACCCCCTGCCCCCCAACCCAGTTCCGCCTCTCCAACACGCTCCCACACCCCCATTTTTTTTTATTTTTTTTTTTTTACATATTTCTGTGTAGTTTTTGTCAATTCTTACACATAGTTACGTTGTGCTCCCAACCCCACCTCACATTGTTGTAGCCTTGTTTTCTGATGGTATATACTAGCTATAAATTTATTATTCTCTGAAAAATCGAATAGTCGAGCTGCGCTGTTCTCCGACAGCTCTTGTTTGATATTTGATTTACTTAATTCAAACTACCTCAACATTCTAAAAATCTTCATAACATTCTAGAAATATATATCATCAGCAATTACTACAAACACTTAAATATGTTTTGATATTTTATGTTTGTGCCTTTGTCCTCAAGTTACTATTGCTTACTGTTGCCATATAACTTTTTGTACTTTCTAGAATATTTCTACATTTTTGTTGTTATATAATAAAATATTGCAAATAAATACACATGTTTGAAAACATTCTGCACCGCCCTGATGCTTTGCATCAGTTTCTTCTTGTATGTATATAACAATACTTACTATTTGTGAAGTAGATGACTGTTTAAACGATACAATCTGGAAAATGTCCTTCAATGTTTATACTAAAGGTAGTACTAATTAAGGTCATTTTAAGCAAAAAGAGAAACATACCACATAAGCTGTTGCTCGGTGAACATCTACCCAAATCTCGTTAATCCTTCATCCACCAGCTAACCCGATCTTACGCATGGGGGAAGATAAAAGACCCGCGCTGATATCAACAATGATAAACGAACATGCAACACGTTAGTAGTTGGCGCTGTCAAAGCGCAATATTAATGATATGCAAAAATAAGAACCCATCATGGATTCAGATAGGGAAATACCAACACTCGGTATAATTGTTTTAATCGGAATCTCGGCAGAGCCTCGGTTCCGAAAAAAACGTGTTATATGGATATGAATATAAGAATAGTTCATGGGAATACGGAAAAGATTTTGAATTCCAACACGAGGTATAACTGTTTTTATCGAAACCGAGGCTCTGCCTAGGGTTGGAATTTTCCTATTTGAACCGGATACCCATTATTGATTATTTTCTTGCATATCAGTTACATTCTAGGCTTTGACGTCGCGAACTACTAACATTCTAAATGTTTATTTACGCAATGACGTCATGCAACTTAATATCAGCGCGGTACTTTTATCTTATCCATGTGTAAGATCAGGCTTTCAACCACCCATGTTTGTTTGTTTGTTTGTATGGTGTTTTTACGTCATTTTCAACACATTGTTAGTTATTAGGATTCTTGACAGGGGACATGGGCTCACATTCCCTGCCTCAAAATTATATCCTCCCGAGCCGTTAGGCGAGGGGGAATATACTTTCCAGGCAGGGAATGTGAGCCCATGTTCCCTTTCAAGAATCCTAATAACGAATTTGTCATACTTCAAAGTTGTTACGATTTATTTAAGAAAAAAACCTAGCCAAAATCACGTTTTATTTTTATTGCGCCAATTTCTCCACAACGTGACCTAACAACGTGCCCTAACTGGACGTTGTTTATTTCGTGACGTCATCGCTCTAACGTCGTTATATTTGGCTTTTTTTTCATAAAAATAAACGTATTTTATCACTATGCTAATGATTTATTATCTCTAAAATTGCAAAAAATTGCCCTATGTTCACGTCACGAGACGTAGACGTAAACATGGGCTCATGTCTATGGCCCATTGATCAATAAAATCCCGAGAATTTTCTTTGCAGTATGACAAGTAAGGTTATATATGACGGTCGATTTGTTTGTGGTGGAGGCGTTTCTGGGTAGAACCAGTACTGCACACCTCCCGCCATCCGTAAGAATCGACACTTCCTCACCTACAAGTCGAGCTCCTTGTGGGATTCGAATCCGCAGCGGTGAGAGGCGAAGGTTTACAACGCAACGTCGTTAACCATTCGGCTACGGAGACGCTCCACCACCAATGCAAAACGCGGATAACCTTGTCCCGTATGGAAGAAATGCAGAATATTAAAGAGTAAGTAATTATAATTGTTCTTTTCTTGAGGTCCTTAAATTATTTTGAGGAGTATAGAATTTAGTAGTGTACATTTATCAGTACAGTATGTTGTACTAAGCAATTATCAGTACAGTATGTCGTAGTAAACAGCTATCAGAACTGTATGTCGTAGTATACATTTATCAGAACTGTATGTCGTAGTATACATTTATCAGTACTGTATGTCGTAGTGCATATATGAGTACAGTATGTCGTAGTATACATTTATCAGTACAGTATGTCGTAGTATACATGTATCAGTACAGTATGTGGTAGTAAACATGTGTCAGTACAATATGTCGTTGATTGATTGATTGAATTGGATTTTATAGTCGCACCAACAGCTAAGGTCATATGGCGACTTTCCAGCTTCCACTGGTGGAGGAAGACCCCAGGTGCCCCTCCGGGCAATTTTCGTGCACACAATATGTCGTAGTACACATGTATCAGTACCGTATGTCTTAGTATATATTTATCAGTACAGTTTGTCGTAGTAAACAATTATCAGTACAGTATGTAGTAGTATACATTTATCATTACTCTATGCAGTAGTATACATTTATCAGTACTCTATGCAGTAGTATACATTTATCATTACTCTATGCAGTAGTATTCATTTATCATTACTCTATGCAGTAGTATTCATTTATCAGTACAATATAGAGTAGTATACATTTATCATTACTCTATGCAGTAGTATACATTGATCAGTACAATATATAGTAGTATACTGAGTCATTACTTCAGTCACGTTTTAACTGTGTACGTGTAATTCTAAAGTTTATAGTCCCTCTAGCGCATTCCGAAGTGGAGAATAAATGCAAAAATAAAAGTTGGCTCATTCACGAGAAAATCGATCCTATATTACCATAACATAGTTAGTGTGATTTCCCAACAGTCAAGTCTAACGGTTTCTTTTCATTTTCATTTTCATAGACAGCTATAATACAACTATAAAAGAACTCCTGCAACCATCAGAAATGGTATTATCATGATATATTTTTTAGTTTAGATTGAAGGCTAAGAACATGGGGGTCATTGTTCCGTCAAAGGTGACACAGTGATATATACTGTAACATGTGTCAGCCTTGTGACAACTGAATACGTTCCTTTTTAAATACGTTTACGCGTATGCATTTTATTGCTATATTATGACACTGTACAACGTGCCATAAACACGAATGTTATTAACATCTGCGTTACTCTTATTGGCGACATACAGGAGAACTACATAATGCATTTTTATGATTCTTTGGAATTACAGAGAATGTGTTATTTATTATTTTTTAATAACAGGAAATATATTTGTTTTATTACTTTGGTTTAGATGCATGTTGGACGAGCTGCGTATACGTATTGTCTGACACTTTCGAAGGTATTATTCTGTACGAATATTAACAATTTCTCAATAATCAACTTTTACAAAGATGCAATAAAACCAAAATTACAAAATACTTCTACCTTTCCGTAATGTTTTTCAAGTTTCCACCTAGCTTCCTGCATTTCTCACTGCCTGATGAGAGTTGTTTTAAAGCTCTAAGTGGTTTTGACCCATTTCTGCAACCCCTAATACGCAGTTACTGACACATGGATACGTTCTTTATTATGCACATTTCTATAACAAATCACTTATTTACCGAGGCAGAACCAGAAGAATACCAATTGACTGGTGTTTTAGGCTTTACTTCACCATTACTCCCTGTGGAGTTTCAGAATAAATGGCGGGCCTCGTACTGTAATAATGCTATTGCGTGTCCTTGGCCTGAAAACTGCTCAAGAGTAAACATCCTATTTACGTGAACGACATTTCTTAGTTTATTTTAAGCACGTTGGATTCTTTAATGAGTCCGTCTGTATCATTTAATTTAGAATACAATGTGGGAAGCCGCATCAAGAAAGAAATGGACTTGTTTCTACGTATTGCTAAGAATTCTCGGTTTCTCATTACGGCTACAGTACACGGCATGATCACTCAGGATGTGAATTTTACAAAAGAACGTTGGTCGCAGTGTCTGTCGCCTCTCGGATCATCAAGACGTGAGGGGAATTATATATTATTAAGTACATTTATAAAGGTTAATGAAATACTACACTGTTCTATATACCATTTACTTGAAATACTCCACTATTCTATATAACATTTACTTGTACTGTTCATCACTATTAAGGGTGAGAAGGTTCTAGGCCCATTTTCCATATTTTATCTCGATGTACATGGAAGATGAGCCTGGCATGTTCATGCCTGTTAGGCGCCATATAACCTGTAATGTGTTGGTGCGCCTTAAAACCCCAATTCAATTCAATTCATCACTATTAACGTATCAAGGTTTATACTGTGTTGACCACTGTTTCTCTTATGTTTTATTTAGATTCTAGTGGTTCAGATTGGTAAAATTGTAATGAACGTGAAGTTGGCAGTAGCAGTAGCAGTAACTGATACTGCTACTGCGACTGCGACTGCGACTGCTACTGCTACTGCTACTAATACTGCTACTGCCACTGCCACTGCTACTGCCACTGCCACTGCTACTGCTACTGCCACTGCTACTGCTACTAATACTGCTACTGCTACTGCTACTGCTACTGCTACTGCCACTGCCTCTGCTACTGCTACTGTTGACGTCAGTTGAAGAAGGTTTCTGTATCGGTGTAAGTAATATGCATTCTCATATTAATAGAGTGGATAAGAACTCGTTAAACGTTCCATATTTCGTTCTGATCCTTTTGTGTTTTTTTGTGTACAAATTAATGTAGTACGTATTGTTGTGTCTATTACTGCTACTGCTACTGCCAATACCACTGCTACTGCTACTGCGACGGCCACTGCTACTGCTACTGCTACTGTTAACGTTCATGTTCATTGCAGAAGGCTGCTGTAATAGAGTGGATAAAAACTCGTTTAGCGTTCCATCTTTCGTTCTGATCCTTTTTGTTTTTTTAATATTAATTGACGTATTAAACGTAGTATGTATTGATGTATCTGCTACTGCTACTGCCAGTAGAGTACCATCTTAATAGGTTTACTCATCGCAAGTATGTTTTCTTTGCGCAAGTATGTTGTTTCTACTTTCCCACCATCGTTTTTAAAATACAGCACTTTTCGCAACCATCACATGTTTACAATGCTTCGCTAAATAATATTATGGTTTAAATGTTTTGTTCTCTACCGTTACTGCTGTAACAATTAAGCTACTGCTAGTAGCAGAAGTAACAGTAGCAGCAGTAGCAGTATCTACTGCTCCAAACTGCAGCATCACCATCTTAATAGGTATTATAATCTCGCAGTTTTTTTCTCCTCAAGTATGTTCTTTCTACGTTCCCTTTTTAACCATCATGTTTTATAACACAATCGCTTCGCCAATATATATTTTTACACTTCTTTATTTACTTCTTTACTTCTTTCTTACTTCTTTACTTTCTTCTTTACATTTCTTTACTTACTTCTTTACAAGCTTTTGTTACTTATTTCTTTAATGCTATACTTCTTTACATCTTTAGTTCTTTACACACTTCTTTACTTCTGTACTGCTTTACTTACTTACTTACTTACCTACGTACGTCCTAACGCACTATACTTACTTACTGGCTGGGCTGTCTGCCTGACTGGCTGCGTTGTTGGCTGCATTTCCTTGCCTTGCTTTGTCTTGTCTTGCTTTGTCCTGCCTTGCCTTGCATTGTCTTGTCTTGCTTTGTATTGCCTTGTCTTTTGCATTACCTTGCCTTGCCTTACCTTGCATGCTTGCCTAATAATTTACTTGTTATATATGTACTACGTACAGACATGCACGTATTCAATAAATGTTAATTTTATGCTTTGTTTTCGATTGAATGATTCTCACATTTTAAGAACTAAAGCTACTAATGATACAGAGTCAAACTGTAGTACAGAATTCCATTAGCCCTAGATTCAGTACTGCAGCAAACCTGCTTAAAGCTACACAGACCCTATTTAAACTGGTAATAAACACGAATGAATATGAATAATGAATGAGTTACGTGTGAAGTAGTTTTCAAATCGACGAACACCCCAAAAATCGATATATAAGCTGAAATCAATGCATATAATTTGACATTTTAATTTAGCCTCCGTACAGGTAACATCGATAAATATACGGCTTCAGAATATATGTGATAACAAAACTAGGTGCCCGGAACGGGATTTGAACCACAGCCTTGCACTTGTAAGTTTTGAAGGATGTACGCTGAACCACTAGACCACGGTATGCATTTTTAACAGTAAATAGGCATTACATAATATCAAGCGCGCTCACACAAACTCATCAAGCGCTAAATAACAAGTCGAGATCTGGTTGTTTTGAGGCGAAGTATATATATAGTTTCATATTGATAACATACAGTATTACACCAGGCAATGTTAATCTACACGTGTGACAAGATGGACTACATATTTATTGATCCATCTAGAGTTGCGTTCAAATGTGTTAAGTTATTTTGCCTCATAATAAATGTTAGTTAGTATACTATTTTCTCCAGTAGCGATATAGTTAAGTGGATAGAGCACCGGATTTGAAATCAAAAGGTCTGTGTTCGAGCCCCGAAAGAGGCTAACTTTTTATTTCTTTAAAAAATACTGTTACCTGTGTAAAGGTACGATGTGCACTGGTTGATGAATATACAGTAAATGATTTCCTGCGCTATATTTGCTCGCTTAAATACCCGATTTCGACATGAGCTGGTGAACATGAAGTTACAAATAAAAGACACGCCTACAACGAAAAAATCGATTGATATAGAAACTCTGTAGCTTTAAGCAAAAGTCACTATTGAGGAATCACCGGATTTAAGCTACACTTTTCTTTCCATTGTATTTTTTTTAATCAAATGTAACGGTATTTACAGATTACCTCGTTGATACCACATTTGACTGCGTCTCGATGTGGGTACTTAATACAGATTTTATTATACAAGAACTAATAATATGGACCTTATCACCTCAATACTGCGTGCTATTTGAACTCTGTCTCTAACTGCTGCTTGTGTGCGGGAGTGTTTGACGAGAAACGTTCTCTAACAATGTCTCGTTATTATGAGAAACTTTCTTGTTATAACCAGGATTGTTTCTCGTTATTATGAGAAATATTCTCGTTATTACGACAAAAATTCTAGTTATTACGAAAAAAGTTCTTGTTATTACGAGGTTATTTCTCGTTATTAGTAAGTATTGTTATTATTGCGTAGTGCGTGCGTGCGTCGTGCGTGAGTGCGTGCGTGCGTGCGTGCGTGAGTGAGTGAGTGAGTGAGTGAATGAGTGAGTGAGTGAGTGAGTGAGTGAGTGAGTGAGTGAGTGAGTGAGTGAGTGAGTGAGTGAGTGAGTGAGTGAGTGAGTGAGTGAGTGAGTGAGTGAGTGAGTGAGTGAGTGAGTGAGTGAGTGAGTGAGTGAGTGAGTGAGTGAGTGAGTGAGTGAGTGAGTGAGTGAGTGAGTGAGTGAGTGAGTGAGTGAGTGAGTGAGTGAGTGAGTGAGTGAGTGAGTGAGTGAGTGAGTGAGTGAGTGAGTGAGTGAGTTAAAACCATTCACGAGGTTACACCTGTGCGCACCTTAGTGCGGGCGTGTTCACTTGTTTGCATGTGTGCGGAAGCGTCATGTTCGTAGTCTCTTATTTTCAGGTGTAATATCCATACTCTTAAGAATGCTCTCTTCTTAAATGTTTCCAAGACCCACTACCAAAGACATAACTATGTCAAAATAGAATGTTTGTCTTCCAAAGATTAATCTATAAACTAAGTTTAAAGCATGTAGTGCATAATTATAGTTCATGAGAAAGTGATGTAAATGTAACAATTAAGGTTATCTGCCCTTTGCTTGGATGGTGAAGGTCACATCCACATTTGCTTTTTGACATGGTGTGATGTACTACCCAGGAAACAACTACATATAAGCGAAGTTTGAAAGGTCTAATGCATAAAGTTAGTGAGAAAGTGGCCTAAACGCAAATGTTGAAGATAAACATGATATATATATCTGCCCCTTGCCTTGAGGGTTAAGGTCACATCCACATTTGCAATGTACCACTCAAGATACAACTACAAGCAAAGTTTGAGAGGTCTAGTGCATACAGTTTGTGAAAGTGACCTAAACGCAAAAGTTGAGAGAAAAATTATAAAGTTATCTGGTGGGAAAGTAGAAACAACATAGAAACAACATACTTGCGCAAAGAAAACATATTTGCGATGAGTATACCTTCTTAACCAATCTATTAATACATATTTACACGGATACAGCAACCTTCTTCGATGAACGTTAACAGTAGCTGTAGCAGTAGCCGTAGCTACTGGCAGTAGCAGTAGCAGTAGCAGTAATATATACAACAATACATACTACACTTATTTGTACACAAAAACAAACACAAAGCAGTAGCTGTAGCAGTGGCCGTAGCAGTAGCAGTTACTGCTACTGCTACTGCCAACTTCACGTTCATAAATTTTGTTTAAACATTCCGGTGGATGAGTTTGGTTCATTTCAATAGGCTATTCTACACTGGTGAACATGTGTATACAGTTTAATTCATTTGTACAGTGGTTCAAAATTAGACCATGGTTATAATAATTTAAACCACGATACAAATGCTTTAAATCATTTGAACAGCAGTACAAATAATTGGGACTGAGGTACAAATGTGGTATAATGGAACATATCCATAAATGAAATAGACTGCGGTACAAATCATTTGAACAGCGGTACAAATATTTGGAACTAAGAGGTACAAATGTGGAATTATGGAACATATCCATAAATGAATTAGACTGCGGTACAAATCATTTGAAATGCGATTCAAATCAAGATATGTGAAGAAATAAAAAAAAAAATCAAATACTTGGTGCTCTCTCCCTGTTAAAGTGAGTTTGGATATGGCTTTTGAAATTTATTTTAAATTGACCACCTTTTGGTCATGGCGGCTCTCATGAGTAAATGGCGGCAATGAAAAAACACAAAACCGAGTTGACACTTCCCAAGTAATATTGTGCTAAAGTTTCAATAATATCCTTAAAAGCTGTAGATTAACTTATAAACCTTTCCAAATATAAATCTATGCATAACGATCATCACTGTGGCAGCCATTTTATATATTTGACAGTAACAAAAAGAAAAACACAAATTTGATTGAGACCAGCCAACCAAATGATAATGCTTGTATGATGTTTTACGTCCTTTTTAACACGTAAGGTTATATATAACGGTCGATTTTTGTAGTGGAGGCAGACCACACTTTTCCTGGGTAGAACCAGTATTGAACACCTCCCGCCATCTGTAAGAATCAACACTTCCTCACAAGTCGAGCTCCCAGTCGGCTTCGAACCCGCAGCGATGAGAGACGAAGGTATACAACGCAATGTTGTTAACCATTCGACCACAGATACGCATGATGAAATGCATTTTATGAGGCAGATCGCTGAGTTATACAGCGGTTCAAATAATCTGTACTATAATTTGTAAATTTTGACGATTTGAACCGTGGCACAGGTGATTTAAACCGCAATACAACTTATTTCAACCGTAGTACAAATTATTTGTACAAGAGTATAAATGAGTTGAACCGGTTCAAAGATTTAAAGAGAGGTGCAATTATTTGAGTTTTTGTTAATTTGGCTTTCTATAGGTAAGGGACTCACAATTTGCTTTTTTATTTTTTAAAATTTACAATATCAAAATTAAAAATGTTATGTTGCCATGTACTTATGTCGGGAGTAATAAATTTGACTACTGTAAAAACAGTGCACCGGTAAACAATACCAGTACACAGCTACTTTTTTACAAGGCACTGATTTATATTATTGGTGATCATTTTCCCTCTCTGATGCAGCTATACTGTTAAACATTTGATTCAATAAAATCGATAAAATACTGACTGAATTATCATCTCTGGTGTAACATTATCGGTGAAAAATATTTAACTTTTATATTTTATATGTGCCCTAATAATGTAAAGGGTAGTGCTAGTTGTCTGATACAGGCGAGGTATTCAAGTGATAGCAATTTAAATATGAGCATTAAGCTCACTGTTACAAGCAGACACCATCATTATGTACAATGACTTAACGGCATTAACCATATGGTGCGTACTGGTGCTTTGACCTGTTCCAATACTTTTGTTAAACACAAATACAAAGATGGAGACGAGCATGCAACTGACCTTTCTGTCATTTTATTTTTAAATCCTAAATCTGTTACGCAAGAAAAACTACAAACAGAATCAATCAGTTTAATTTGCCAACAGGTCGTGTGATTAGAATCAGTTTAATTTGACCAGAGGTCATGTATGGTATTACGTCTCTGATTTAAACAAATATTATTCATTCATCCTTTTTCATAACATAAAGTAGACGAACTTGAATGTAGAAGAACCCTCTTGCAACTCGGTAATATCACGGAGAACATGAGATGTCCCTGTTGATATTTTAACATAATTCAAACCAGGACTTTATTAATATATAGTCTATTTACTGTCCCCGTTCAAACACAAGACTCGATTTATTACTATTTTATTTAAAAAATGATAAGGTAAATACAGAGTTTAAATATTCATAAGAAATTGTGACGTACATCACCGACCTCTTGCAGTAAAACAACACAGAAATCGTGCAAAAACGCCCGAAAATTTACATATTTCCTCAGTTTTATTGTGTTCTTCCAGTTAAAAATGTATCTATACATTGTATTTTGTTTAAATACTGTTCTTTTTATAATTTTAATCACATATGTCTTGAAAGAAACGTTATTTGAAGTTAATTCGTAAATGGCCCCACCAATTACGAATTCGCAAATGGCGTGTCGATAATTCGAAATTATCGAGTATACGTAATTGGCGTTCTACATATATACACACGCATAAGCGACTATTACACCCAATGGATTGCCTTTCTTTTTCTCAATCAGATTAGGCCATAAGTTCGTTAAACCCAAACATATATATTTTATGAATGTGCAATTCTTAATCAAATCCGGTTTCTTTAAGTGTCCGATCATGCCGTACAACCACAAGAAAAACAGTTATCTCCTACCAGTTAATCAAAAACAAATCTCTATTTTCGACATATTCCGACGTCATATTTATAATTTGCATTGTCAAAACTAGCTAACAGCTCTATTATACAAATTGCTTACCGATGTTGGTGAAAGGACCATTAACTGAATTAATTGCGTAAACAATTAGAAAACCTTAAAGCTATGTCTACATGTCATGACAACAACACGTGAAGGTTTTCGTAGGCGTCTTGTGCAATCAACATACACATCTTGTGACGGATGTCCTTCCGATTCGTTGCGGAAATGATCTCGATACTACTTTGGGCGTATACAAGCATACTGTAAACAAATCCAACATTTCGACGAAATATACAATTTAAAAACCTGAAATTTTAGCTTTTTGTTCCTTCTATAGAAGACGTCACATAGACATTCCCTGTCTGAACAGTATATCCACTCTCACTAAACGGGTTTGTTTTTTATATTCACATATAGATGACCTTTGTGTTATACTTATATTGCCTAATAATGCTGCCAATATTGTAAGCAGGGATTTCTTTTTTACATTGTCCAATTTTATTGGTAAGACAACAGAGTAATAGTGAGGTCTAGTGCACCGTAGTACCTGATTTAAACCCGCAGCGGCTTTTTTTCCACCTGACATTCCAAGGCGGTGATCACTATTGTCAACCGTTTTATGTCAGTAATGTCATATACCTTCTTTTTTTAATTTCTCCTTGTAATTGTTGTTTGTTTTTGGTTGGCAGTGGTCCTTCAATGCAACATTTCCTGAACGACTTTTATATCTTCTTTTGAATAAATATAACTAGCAGGCAGGGAATATGAGCCTCTGCCTCCTGTCACAAATACCAAAAACGGACTCTTTTGGATACAAATGAATGTTGTATTACTCGTTAGTTTCTTTCATAGGTATCCGGTGAAGATAGGGAATTCCAACCCGAGGTATACGTGTTTTATCGGAACCGAGGCTCTGCCGAGGTTCCGATTAAAACACGTATACCGAGGGTTGGAATTCCCTATCTGAGCCGAATTCCCATGATAGATTTTTTTTCTTGCATATCAGAGACATGTTGTGCGTTGACGCCGTCAGCTACTAACGTTTTGCATGATTTCCGGCATACCGGATGTTGGCGTGCGTGAATTTTATTTCGACCCTAGGGTGAGATGGAAATATCTAGCCCCGGTAAAGATATCCTTGTCCGGTATGCAAGAAAGTCTTATCTTTATGGGTAAAGACAAAAGTCAAGCGCGCACCAACATCCGGTATGCAGAAAAACATGCAAAACGTTAGTAGCTGGCGGCGTCAACGCACAACTTGTATTCTTTCTGGTATGCAAGAAAAATAATCTATCATGGGTATTCTGTTCAGATAGGAGAGCCTCGATTCCGATAAAAACACTAACACATCGAGTTGGAATTCCCTGTCTTCACCGGATACCCATGAAAGATTCTTATACTCGTTATTATCTTACAGTATGTGCTGGTATATCACAACGGTTATATCGGTTATATAAGAGGTGTTCAACTTATATACACGAGCATCTTTGTAGTTTACCTATATTGCCTATTAATGCTGCCTTGTTGGTTAGAAAATAGTTCATGGTGGGGATTTCTTTATTTACACTGTGACAGTCCCGTTTTATTGGGATGACAGTAGGGTAAGTGTGAGGTATTGTGCACCCTAGAACCGCGTTTAAACCCCCAGCGGCCCTTTTAGCCACTGACCGTTCCAAGACGTTAGCCTTATTGTCAACCCGCATGTGTTTATGATGTCTTTTATTTATTTATTTGTATAAAGTTGTTCTTTGTTTCAGTGTGTGTTTGTGGTTGACTGTCGTCCTTGAATGCTACTTTTCCTGTTCGACTTTTATATCTATATTTATAACGTAACACATTTTTTTTTCTACGGAAGTGATTGTCATAAAAAACGCGTGATTTAATTATGCGAAACTATCATTTAGAACGTATGCATTTACAAATAATCTCCCACTTCACACGGTTCGCTTTAAATTACATTTTGAATTAAATATGTACTATTTTCCAATGTTAAACTTATATGTTTCTATTGACGAAATAATTCCACTAAACGCATATCATAATTGTTCAAAACTGTGTTTGCAATTTAAATAGGATCGTATGTTTTATTTTAAGACAAAAATATAGATGTTGAAATAAAAAAAATTATCGCACTATTAAGAACTTGAAAAATAATAGGACAGTTTGATCGTATGTTATCAATGCTTTTATAAATTAGTCAAACTAAGCATTTTATTCAACTTTATTGTGGGTGTATTGATTTCACGAAAGCTTTGGTTGAGAAATCTATGATTCAAATTAATAAAACTTAGGATAAGAGGTAAACTATTTGATATTTAAAATCAATATGCAACTCAATCAAATCAAGGGTAAAACATAATAAGTGTGTAAGTGATGAGTTTACTTGTACTCTCGGTGTGTGCCAAGGTAAATGTTTGTCTCCATTTTTATTCTCAATGTTTTTAAACGACATGTAAGAGTATTTTCTATTACATGGTTTAGAAGGAGTCGAAATAAATACAATGAAACTTTTTATATTACTTTATGCTGATGATATAGTTTTTTTTTCTGAAACTGTAAATGGATTACAGAAAGGTTTCGATATTTTAAGCGATTACTGCATACGTAGGAAATTAAAAGTAAATACACCAACGACTAGGGTCATTATCTTTCGTAAAGCTGGTACATTGAATAAGAACCTGCGATCTTTGTATGATGGAAATGAAATTGTTAAGTCAGTTTGCTAACTTGGTGTTGTCTTTACTCAAGGTGGGTCTTTTAATGAAACAGAGGTCACTTTACCAGGCCAAGCACAGACGGCTATTTTTAAACTGAATAAATATCTGTATAAGTTTACAAATATCTCTATTAAACACAAATTGGATTTGTACGTATCTGAAGTATGGGGATTTTCTGCCGCTTTGAATATTGAAAGAGTGCATACTCTTGTTTTTTGTAAGAAAGTATTATATGTTTAAAAGATGTATTCAAAATGATTTTGTATATGGAGACCTAGAAAGGACTTATCTAATTAATCAAAGGTATTTATATATTTTGAAATATTGGTTAAAAATTATTGGATGTCATGAAAACAAATGTGTAAAACATGTTTATAATTTGATGAGACGTGATGCTGAGTTACATCCAAATAAGAAACACTGGGTCATTTTATTAAAATATTTATTAGCCTCACTTGAGTTTTACGATTCTTGGCTTTTCAAGCTGTAGGGAACAATGATAACGATAATGAAAAGTAATAACTTTATTCAAGATATGCAATCCCGTTTTCAAAATTCAAGCAGAGCTAATTTTTACACATTTATAGTAGATAACTATGTTATGAAACCTTACTTATAGGTTTTAAATATACCAAAGTATAGAAATGCATTATCAATACTAAGCTTAAGACTCTCATCTGATAACTTACAAATATAAGCTGAAAGATGGTATAAGCCGAATAGCATACCAATAAATGAATGTAAATGTATCACAAGTGCAAAACTAAACGATGAGTATCACTTTGTTATTGAATGTTCATTATATAATGAGTTAAGAAGAAACATGCATAGAGAAGTATTATTGGAAAATACCAAGTATGTTTACATTTTTGGAACTTATGAATAGTGAAAATAAAAAAAATAAAAAAACTCTGAGAGTCTTTGTTTTTAAAGCCTTTAAGATAATAGGGCTAAATGTGTTAGGTAATAGTAAGTAGTGTACAAAACACATTTTATTATTAAAATATCTGAAACTTACTATTTAATATAAAGACCAGTTAACTTAAAGTTGTTTTTGTTTTGTTCTGTTTTTAATAAAGATTTCAAACGTTATTAAAGTGAATTTGATGTTTTCTATAAAAGGTGAAATAAAGTTATTTAGTATTTAAATCTTCTCCGCATATATTATGCGATTAAAAGCTGTATAAAATGTATTAATAATAACAATAACATACATGACTGAACATATTTCTTGAATTGTTACTTTCAAAAGCTTTATAATTATATATCGTGTTGATGTTGAAACACTAGTACTTTTGCATAAGTACACATAACTAATGCATGTACCTGCTGTCAACCTTGTATATATGTTTTGTATCCTCATCGGTATTATGGCCTTTTGGAATTTTGGTGAATAAAAGATATCATCATATTTTGTAAGACCAAAAATAATAGTTATTGCTGCTGTATTATCACATAGAATATAAAGATATCTATGGTCAAAATTAATATTTGCAAATGTGTCTGTTTTACCCCTAAATCTTAAGTTATATATTTTCTCTTTGTTCTCATAAGAAAATAATGAAACTTATTTTTTTATAAAAGAGGAAATCATAACAATGCTTGCAGCCGAAGTTTCGAACTAGAGATTTTCATAAATGTTATCATTTTTATTTATATCCTTTTTTTTACATTCAGAAATGGACATATCAGACTACAACAACCTTTAACGACAATGTACAAGCATTTGTTTATACATTTGTATTGCAGTTATTTTAATAATTAAAGATTGTTTGTTTCAAAACATCATTCTCTACCCTTTTTCAAAATATGGATGCAGCAAACTTAGGAAGATCGTAATAGTTCATGTCATACTGTTGAATATTGAAGAAATCATTGGACTTGTCATGAACATATTCGGCGAGAAAGTAAAGATATTTGATTGAGTTACAAAACGAAAGTGTTATAAGTTGAACATCTCTTGTAAATATGTATTCGTGCATTCACATCAAGTATTTAAATTAAATACTTTGTTTTAATTACTAAAATAACAATGCCTGAATTTCAATACATTGTATCTTTATTTCTTTGATAAATAAATACTGCTTTAAGGTCCATTATAATCATTCTTGTTATGTAATTCGAATATGTTCGAACATGTTTTGAAGCAACACATGACACATAGTCAAAGGATATTCAATATAAAATCGATGTAATGACTTTTTTTGTATGTTACGATATACATACATACAATATACATATTGTTCTTATCATAAGACTGTCTTGTTATTTTATACCTAAAGAAAGAGTATGATAATGGACCTTTGGAAACGGCCGAAACGATACATTAGACGTACAATTTAATATGTAGAAGTCATCGTTAAAACAAATAAAACTAAAGATGTTATTTTTGATTGTGGGAGTGGGTATACTTTTTTCAGATAACCATGTGGCTATGGCTTTGATAGGCTCTAACTCAAAATAATTGCTGTTAAATGTGAACAATGAGCATTGGTGTATCCGTTATGTGCAACATCATCTAACGACCAAGCGTTGAGACAAATGCAAATGTGTTTATGTTTTAACTTTTGAAAACAACACGTTTTTACTGTTATTTTTCATTGACTGCTAAAGTATGTATCGAAATCATATTTCAAAGCTTTTCATTGGTACGCACAAAACTACGCAACTATTAAGTTAATATAATTTCTTTTGACAAACAAACCCACTGTCGTATTATTCTATGACAGCGTTAAAATCGTTATATCTATTAAAACGTCTCAGAGTGAAATCAACAATAATGCATTATTTTAAAAATAACCATGCTTTACCGACGTATTATTATTTCGTTTCCGTGTCTAGCTATTGCTTTAGATGTTCTTGTCATTGCAAATGAGCGCTTGTCACGTACACATCAATTACGTAATAGGCAACATGATAGCAATCATATGTTTGATTATGCAAACCCGGTGTAGCAGAAACACTGAAGAAATGTCTCCTTCTGTCTGCAATGAATGTTTTACCAACCAAAAAGAACCTTTACTATCCTAAGGATTGTGCGTGTCATCTTCAGGACGGTAATTATTGTTTATTTTCATTTTGGCTTTAAGCGTTGCATAAAGTCTTGGCAACTAGTTGACTGCTTAATGTTATTCAAATTGAGTAGTTATTGTTCTATAGTTAGAGAAACTATGATGAGAACTGGACTTTGTAACATGCATCTCATCTTTTGAAACCATTTGACAATGTTTGATCTCTGGTTAAAACATAAAACAGTTGTCAATATTGCGTTGCTGTCTTTGATATTCTACATTATGAAAATGTTTAAAACAAACTGACCGACAACTTGACAAATGTTTATGATTTAAAACGCAATACAATGAAACGTATGCGAAAACTATAAGGTTTCGATAGGGGACATAACTTTGATCTGAACCGAGTTATTAAAACTGAGGGGTGGAATTTACCTTTCAAAATGTCATTTATGAAGATGCCTATATAACATTGACAGAACGTGCGCCGCCATGGCAATCGATCCACATGTGTACGTTTAATTACAAATTGACGTCATGTTAATGGTAACATTTCGACGTCATTTATTGGAATTACCAGCACATGATATTCTTAATCTGTTATGCAAAAAATATTGTGTTACCGCGTGATTCGTAAATCGTTCTGTGGACATACACCAGTATTTATACTTGAGTAACTTGTTTATGAAGCGTGTATCAACGCGAGTGAACATGGCATATATGCATGCTCTCTCGAGTCTAACTATAATCCCATCCCTGGGTACACGGCACCTACAGAAAAGAATTGAACTGAATTGGATTGTATAGTCACACCAACAGCTAACTTTCCAGCTTCCACTGGTGACGGAAGACCCCAGGTGCCTCTCCGGGTATTTTTTGTGCACGGGCGGGCACATGGTTAGAACCACCGACGTTTCGCAAACCAGCTGGATAGATTCATCACATAAAGATTCCTAGGTCCCTGAGTGATCGACCTACAGTAGTGAGGGGGCAGACGCTTACCACGCGGCCACAGACACCCCACCCCTTCAGAAAAAATGATGGACTATATCTTATATTAATAAATAATGTTCACAGATATACCATTATCACCTTCAATAGATATGTTTTAGAAACTGTTAAAGATTCAGTAATGGAAATATAACACGATTTGTTCGTCATGAATACATACGTATCGTTTTATTGTTTTATTAACCATGTTATCGCTTTCTAAAACTTAAATAGTTTCGAAATATAACATGACAATCTGCATTGACAACTTATTTTCTAGGAGTAAAAAATGCAACCATGCGATTGGAAAACTTAAAACTGTTTCTGACATATACTTAAGTAAAATACACTGTTAAAAGCAAAACAATTAAAAAACGCCACTTTTTATCATTTCTAAGGCACTTGCGTACTCCATTTATGCACGTTCTTATCTAGATTGATTTAGAGAATGTTTTGAAATGTTTAATTAAAATGACAAATACACATCACTGTTACAGTAAGTGAAAAATTTAATAACACTTGAAACTATTACAAAAAATAGTTTTAGACTTGCATCGTTTTCATCAACTAAATTATTGACCTTTTTTCTGATAATCATATATTATTTAATGAACATCAACGGGAGTTTTTAGAGAGCTTGTCTGAAATAATAGAATTTTAGACAAAATCTAAATATTACCGAGAAAACGGTAAACATGTATTATTTTATTAAATATGTTCAATTTATCCTCCTCCCGGTTTAAAGAATATTGATAGTTCACTGTTTGTAAATGGAATGTTAACCATTATAACATAATTCATATAATAAGCGAACATGCAAGGTTGCGTTTCATAGTTGCAGACCAAGTTGTACTTGGATGAACTTAACATTTGGACTGTGCATGTCTTGTAGTATTTCAGCAGTTTAGCAATGGATTGCAAAATGCAGGTTTCAATTGCGGTTTGTGCACACATATAAGACATTTACCATTTTGCTCGCCAGCCTGACGACAACAATTGTTGGTATGTTTTCACTGTGGTTAGATACTTGGCATATACAATTAAGCACCAAAGGCGTAATACATTGAAAAATTCCACTGTGGTTAGATACTTGGCATATACACTTAAGCACCAAAGGCTTAATACATTGAAACATTTGCCATTCATTATTCGGTAGTTGTAACTGTACCAGAGCAGAGTATTGTCATGTTGCACTTGTTATCTGCTTTAAACTTCATAAAACATGCAAATCACCACACTACTGGTGATAGATGTTATTGTATCATTGTTAATGCTGATTTTGGCTCAGTCATGTGTTGACTGTGTTCTGTGAATGTTACATTGGTTTTCGACTTGCACCCCTCATTTTTCTCGTCACACTAGAGTTGTGTGTGCCATGTGGCGACCGTAACTGGTTAAAACTAAATATTTAAACACATTTTGATTGAAGAAATAAATAAGTCAAGAGCATATATGACAGGTTAAGTAGTTAATTAATTTCTAACAACGACACGATTAAGTGTGCATTTTTATTTTAAATCGCCTTCTGGTCGTCGTTAAAGAAGAACAAGAACTTTTAACACAGTCACCTCATTTTATAACCACTTTATTGATACACTTTCTGCAATATAGAGTTAAGTAAGACATCAGAGAAAAAGCAACACAATTTGCAAAGTTGTACGTAGCTTGTAATGTTCATTACCATATGAGGGTGGAGAAAATATTGATGGGAGACTAACGTTCCAATGTCATTCACTTCCATGAACACAATTGCTTCATATCATAGCATTTCAAGTTATTCTAAAGTAACTGTCAGGGACACATTGTTAATAATTTTAAAGTACTTTATTTTGTTATGTACGTCAAATGGCTGCCAGAAGTCCGAATAATGTATCGCGTCTTTATACCTAACATCAACGTACAAAACATCGAACATCATCAAGTCGCATGAGACATTAAGCTTATTAAATGATTTTTTAAAAGTAATTCTTCTGGTAAGCTACTTAAATCAATCAATATGTATTGATGCAAACGGCCTTGTTTATACTAGAATAACGACATACTGCCTGATTCACATGCTCGACGTGAATAAACTTGAAAAAGTAACCGGACAAAACTCTGCAAAACTGTTTGGGAAAACAGTACTACATTACGTAAATTTTACGAACTATTTATTTTATTAAAATCTCCCATATGAAATATAGCACAACCATGTGTCCTGGTGTATAGGGTGTTACACCCTAGATACACATCACATAACCAAACATTCCAGTTCTATAAAATGTAACCATAAGATTCAGAATAAATAATATAAAGCACAAATTAAAAAAAATTGTAAAACATTTTTGGCTTAATTACCTCATCATTTTGAAGTGCTCTGCATGTTTAGTGGTTGACCTATATACAGTTCGATAGATTGCGTTCCTCTTGTAGTGTGAGATTCCTGGACCATTGTGGACCCGACTACGTCTCTATGAATCCTGAAAGGACAGTAACGTTTGATGTTTGTCTCCAATATATATTGTCGTGCTCTTCTATTTTTGGCTTATATATAAACATTACCATATTTGTGTTATATTGCCTATTAATGCTGTCTAGTTGGGTAGAGTAAATAACCTTGTGGTCATTTCTTTATTTACACTGTCCATTTTTCTTGAAATGACAATAGTGTATGGGTGTACTTTGGTGCACCGTAGAACCTGGTTTAAGCTTTCATCAACCATTTTGCCACTGACTGTTACAAGGCGGTAGCCCTTTTGTCAACCCTTTTTTGTTTGAGATGTAACGTACCTTGCCCGCTTATTTATCCTTTTTGTTCTTATTTGTTTCGTTGCTTGTTTTTGATTGGCAATGGTATTTGAATGTCACATGTTCGTGTTTGATTTTTTATATTTACTTTTAATTTCTATTTATATAATATTGATCTTCTTTTTTTTAAATAAGCCATAACTTTAAATCACCAATATGATTTTAAAACTTGTAGAATATAATTAATCTACTATGAACACAGCGACAGTCATAAACAATCTTCGTACATATTGGTAATAATATGGAAACTTGTTTTATCTTACTCTATATTTAATTTAAGGATGGCCATCCGATTAAAAATATTCAAAGACTAGTATTTTTTTATGTTTTTTGCATACATCTTACGTTTAAGAAAATTCCGTTATTAACTATTACATAACATTAATATAACGTAACCTAACTATGTTGCATTATACTGTTTAATTAATGTTACTTATATCGTATGACTATATTTTGAGGTATACTAAAAATTAGAATGAGTATCAGAAGAGTATGATATCAGATATGTTACCTATGAGTGTTGATAATGATTATGTTGACATGTAATTGTATCTCCCAAGGACATTCATGTACAATTAGTAGCATATATACGTTTCTTGATGAAATAAGTAAGATACTGGTATTTACGATAAACGTCATGCAGATTCTATGGTATTTAAATATAACATGTTTATCTTAAAGATTCTATGCTGTTCTTTGACGTTTTATCGCAGTACAGCCATTTTGGATTGATATTTGTTCTAGCATTTGGTTCAGTATTTACTCCAGAGTTCAGTATAAAGTTGAAAATACTGGATTCTGTTTTAATTAAAATATATATATTAATGTGAAAGGATTTATATTGACAAATATTGTGCTCATCAATAATGAAGGTGACATTTGATTATTTGGACTTTTGTAAACAATTGAACTAGAAAAGACTTATAAAATTAGATTAAAGGGACACTTGACAATTTAGATTAATGGAACACTAGCCTATATTATTTGACCGTTAATCTAAAATCGGATCTTAAAAGAAACACCGGATCTACTTTATGTATATTCTGTAAGTGAATATTTTCATTTTACTGTTAGAATACATTCGTTGATTATATTTTAAACATTATTGTTACCGGTTTTGTACTTACAGTCTTGTCACATTTCCATTTTAGTCCTACAGTTTAATTTTATTAAAAACAATTTAAATCGGGGTTTTTCTCGTTTTTATAACAGTTTAACAAACATGGTTAATATGTAAGTGAATATCTTAAATCGCTTTCCGAAGTAAGCATTATGTAGAGATTATTTAACTGCTGGGACCGATAACTGTGAAATCCTTCATGGGAAGATAGACGTGTGACTTCACGAACGAGCGGATATGAAAAACAACACACACGTCTATCATCGATTGAATGATTTCAATATACTTGAGCCCAGCAGTTACATGTAAAGAGTCAATGTATTACATTTTAAATCACTTTATGAACATCTATGATTTTTAACCGATTTATTCCGCTTTATTGAACTTTATCGGCGGATGATGATAAACAACACTTTATTGACATCATGATTCATTGTCGCAGTAAGTTAATTTTGTGTTCGGAGTTCTTATTTAGCGATTATGAACTTTCATTCCCTCAGAAATGCAATATTTACTCGCATCCAAATGTATTTAATTCGGTATTCATGCCTGTTTTCGCCATGTATATTTTTCTTCAAGAGAAATCAGTTTATGGATTGCCTTTAAAATGAAAAATCAAGAAATGAATCTAAATTAGATGTTCTCTTCACATTCCTATTACTGAGAGGATATCTGAAATAGACATACTACTAATTTTCCCTCTTGTCTGTGTTTCTTGCTATCTTGCCAAGGGATCACCCTTTCAGTATTTATTGACATTCTTATTAGCGTATGCTAGTTAGTGCTGTGTGGCATAAAACGTTAAAAGTCGCCCCGACTACAAATCAGTAGTGTTATTATTTACAGGTTCTTTGGGGTCATCAAGCCCAATCTGTGTTGCTTTAAAGTAGAATATCGCCTAAGCCGGTGCTAGGAGGCGTGAGAGGTGTTGCATCTTATAATTGCCTCCCATGAACAGACAGTAAAACCGAGTCTGTTTTTTTTCTTTCTTGTTTGTTGCTTCCAAGGGATCACCCGTTCAGTATTTATTGACATTTACATTAAACACGTTCCATTTGCATTTGACTGTTTCCATACTGTCAAGTTCTTGTCTTTTTCGTTTTTTAAGATTCATTTTTAAAATCGTTAACAAAATTCTGATAAGACTATTTTTTTCTACAAATCGTTAACAACGTTTTGTTTGTAAGAATGTATTCAAATATCTTTAGTAGGCAGGCTTCCACCTTCACAAAATTCTGTTAAGATTCATTTTTAAAATCGTTAACAAAATTCTGATAAGACAATTTTTTCTACAAATCGTTAACAAAATTTTGTTTGCAAGAATGTATTCAAATATCTTTACTAGGCAGTCTTCCACCTTAACAAAATTCTGTTAAGATTCATTTTTAGAATCGTTAACAAAATGTTGTTAATACTATCTTTTCTACAAATCGTTAACAAAATTTTGTTTGTAAGAATGTATTCAAATATCATTACTAGGCAGTCTTCCACCTTAACAAAATTCTGTTAAGATTCATTTTTAAAATCGTTAACAAAATTTTGTTAATACAATTATTTCTACAAATCGTTAACAAAATTTTGTTTGTAAGAATGTATTCAAATATCTTTACTAGGCAGTCTTCCATCATAACAAAATTCTGTTAAGATTCATTTTTAAAATCGTTTACAAAATTTTGTTAAGACAATTTTTTCTACAAATCGTTAACAAAATTTTGTTTGTAAGAATGTATTCAAATATCTTTACTAGGCAGTCTTCCATCATAACAAATTCTGTTAAGATTCATTTTTAAAATCGTTAACAAAATTTTGTTAAGACAATTTTTTCTACAAATCGTTAACAAAATTTTGTTTGTAAGAATGTATTCAAATATCTTTACTAGGCAGTCTTCCACCTTAACAAAATTCTGTTAAGATTCATTTTAAAAATCGTTAACAAAATTTTGTTAAGACAATTTTTTCTACAAATCGTTAACAAAATTTTGTTTGTAAGAATGTATACAAATATCTTTACTAGGCAGTCTTCCACCTTAACAAAATTCTGTTAAGATTCATTTCTAGAATCGTTAACAAAATTTTGTTAAGACAATTATTTCTACAAATCGTTAACAAAATTTTGTTTGTAAGAATGTATTCAAATATCTTTACTAGGCAGTCTTCCACCTTAACAAAATTCTGTTAAGATTCATTTTTAGAATCGTTAACAAAATGTTGTTAAGACAATTTTTTCTACAAATCGTTAACAAAATTTTATTTGTAAGAATGTATTCAAATATCTTTACTAGACAGTCTTCCACCTTAACAATATTCGGTTAAGATTCATTTTTAAAATCGTTAACAAAATTTTGTTAAGACAATTTTTTCTACTAATCGTTAACAACATTTTGTTTGTAAGAATGTATTCAAATATCTTTACTAGGCAGTCTTCCACCTTAACAAAATTCTGTTAAGATTCATTTTAGAATCGTTAACAAAATTTTGTTAAGACAATTTTTTCTACAAATCGTTAACAAAATTTTGTTTGTAAGAATATATTCAAATATCTTTACTAGGCAGTCTTCCACCTTAACAAAATTCTGTTAAGATTCATTTTTAAAATCGTTAACAAAATTTTGTTAAGACTATTTTTTCTACAAATCGTTAACAAAATTTTGTTTGTAAGAATGTATTCAAATATCTTTATACACACAGACATCTTTTGTATGTACCCATCAGATACAGTGACATCCCACGTTACCGACTAATAGACATTAAAACTCCAAGAAGATCTGTTTTAGCGGATATTAAATTGGTCACAAGCACCTTCCATCCAGGAAATGTTCAATTTACGAACATCGCATGACAATTAACACATAATTGAAGTCAACTTTGATAAAAGGCCGTGTTGTCGTAGTTAGTTAGCAGAATAAAATAATATTTAAAATTACATTATTTGTAATGCGTATTACATCCAAAGGCATGAATATGATTTACAGTATCACATATCATACGACCGACACATTAAATATTTACATATTCATAATAATATTATAACACAGACATTTTAACAATATTCACAATTAACAAAAATTCACATGGTTAGCAGAATAAAATAATATTGAAAATTACATTATGTGTAATGCGTGGTGCATCATAAGGCATGAATATGTTACAGTATTATGTGTCACATGATCGACGCATTAGATAAATGCATAATACAGACAATTTAATAATGTTTACTATTAACAAAAATTCAAATAGTTAACAGAAGAAAGTTAGTTGGCAGAATAAGTAATATTTAAAATTACATTATGTATAATGCGTGGTGAAGCATAAGGCATGAATACGTTTACAGTATTATATGTCACATGATCGACGCATTAAATAAATGCATAATACAGAAAATTTAATAAAATTTAATTTAATAATATTCACAATAACAAAAATTCACATAGATAGAATCGTCATTAATCAACTACTAGCGATAAAAACCCATATGCGGAAATAGTTACATATAAATCATAAACGGAGTAAATAATATTATGATAGACAATATACTTAATCAATAACATATGTGAAATCCCGATGTTGTATCTAATATATCAGTTAGGTAGTCTATGAACATAAACAGCCATATAGCGAGTAAAAGACAGACGGAATAAATATCATTTTAAAATAATAGTTAATAAGTAAAGTTGATTCGCGGATATTATCACGTCGTCAAAACATTCATGTAACAATATAGAGATTATGTTAATACGATACAACACGTCATGGTAATTAAGGATAATCAAAACATATATTATAACATAACACGTCACATCATCAAAACGATAATGTGACATTATATAGATGAAAGTAAAAATAAAATAATTAAGATGATATTTAAAAGTTAACGCCAATTCAATTTATATCACAAGCCTAGGCTGGTCAGTAAAATTTACCTCTAAGAACCACCAATGTACTTCACTGGACCATTCTAAATGTGTCTATTCGAAACATACACTGTTCAATGCGAATGTGTTTTTTCACGCAGAAATAAATATTTGGAACTTTGGATTACTATGTCATAATGAGAGAGGTAAATAACTTTTATAAATGAATCCACTATAAATGGTTTAGATATATACACTACATAGCAGGGATACGCACATATATACACGAAAGCGTACATTATGAATACATAAAAAGAACGCATAGTCTAATAGCAATTGTCAAGAACCACACAGCGTCGTAAAATAGCACTTACTTAAGGTTGTTACTCATATATGTAATACTATAACAATCATTATAGTGAAAATTACAGAATCATGTTGAATAATATGACAAGTAAACGTCAATGTTCTGGTGGCAACATATCTAGATGTCAGGTACATATATGCACATATATGTGCAGGTGTGTCTGCGTGTATATGCATGCGGATGTGTGCATGCATGTATGTGTATATGTACATGTGTATGTATGTGTGTATATGTGTATGCATATATATATGTGTGTATGACTATGTGCACAACATGACATGCCGTTAAACCACAATCAACCTTATTATTATTTTTCAGTCGATAAAAGACGCTTCAGTTTGCAATCTTGATATTTTGTTACATAAGTATTGTCTACCATTAGCAGTGATCAAGGTAATTCACTAATGTAGTGTTTGGCATATTGTAAATACGTATGCCATATTGTTTGAATAGTAGAGTGTTTTTGGTTGAATGTGTTCTGTGAATACAGCATTTTTACCTACTTTTAATAGTTCCAGCCAAATCAAGGAGTATTGAAGTTCGTTTATGTTACTCCTAGATCGCCGCACGGAGTATTGACACGAGGCAAAATATCTAAAGCAATCTGCAAGACATGCATAATTTGGTCTTTGTTCTAAATTGAAACAATTTGATTTGAGTGGTTAAATGCTTTGTTTACAACTATTTCTTCAAAGTAATTCAAGATGGCTGAAAGACGAAAAGTGTGTTACTTTATCGATGCTGTTCTATGTTTCTGTAGAAACACCGGTTACCATAACTGTCAGTAATGCAGTAAATACAAGCGACAGCGAATATTGTTTACGATTTTTTAAATTAAACTACATCTGATGAATATATATTATGTTTACAAGACGATTACATCTTCCGTTCGTTATAACATTTTCCTCCAAATATCATACAACGAGTGATTATATCCGGTGACCGCTCCACATCTCATGCAATTACTAGCTCAATTTCAGTTAATTGATTCATGCAAGATTGGAAAGCATTTCCCGATTCAATACGTTCAACTATTGTGAGTCAAGATGTAAGCTTAACCTTATTTATATTAATTCCTATAGCTATTGAATTTTAAAATGGGATATTTATTGAGGTAACAATGTTTTGACTGGATCAACGATGAGCCCAGTTTGACTATAAACTTAGTTCATATGTTTCTGAGCTATACAGCTTGAAACATCATATACAATTTCCCTTAGACTATCTGCCTTACGATTACACAACTGTTCGAAACCATGGTTCTTTGAAATCATATGATCAGCACAAATCAGCTTGAAGCATACTATGAATGATTGCAAACTTTGGTCCCACGCAATGATTCTCAAATAACCACAATGGATTCAACCTCAATCACCACAAATTAATCAAATTCAAAGCGTATGATTAATCTCTATCGTCAATGCGATATTGTCATACTAGATGAAGAAAACACGGAGTGTCAGTTAATTGTTTAATTTTAAATGTAAACTTCAATTTTAAGAATAAACTTAAATACACGCTTAATGTATTATTTGAGCTCATGTTTCCATTCATGTGATAAAAGGTCAGATAATACGCACTCAATCCATACCGGTTTCAACAAGTTGCTATTTTTTAATAAATCTATGTTGTGGTCATTCCTTTATTCAATCGAAAAGTGCAAAGCTGAATTACGAATAATAATAATAATAATCTGGTAATCATATGTGTTCATGAAACGGTATACATTATTGGATTTTGTTGTATTCTCAAATTATTAGTCTAAATTTGCTCGTATAGTTTTTTGTTTCTTCTTACGAGACAGACGAGTAAACGGCTAATATATTCGACGTTAAACATGTTAAACCTTTTGTTCTCATAACTTAGATTTTATAAATTATTGAGCTTCTTAGCAAACTAGTCGATACAACCAATTTCGGTCTACGGAGTACGCGCCATTTGTCTCAGTGATAGGTTAGGATAGGCATTTGTTAACGTAATGTCATTTTTAATGTATGCATTGTATAATCGCTGATGTACTATGATGTCTATGGACTTCCCGATTGGAGACATGTATATGTTTGACATAGTTCGTACCATTGTCCTCTGTTGATTGAACATGTAGTGCCTGTTGTCATTAATCCCGACTGTAAGGGCAGTTTTCTTCCATCTAGTGTTGCCTACGTTCTGTCGTAGATTGTATAAGGTTACACCTATTTATTGTTTGGACAAACATACTTCGATTTTTGCGCCATACAGCTTTACGCCAGGTCGTTGTTAATACTATACTGTTAGAAGAAGAAGAAGATTATGTATTTACTTCGTAATAGGTCCAGTGGGGACATCCCCACCTAAACCTTACAATCGTTTCAATATTTTTCAATAAGTCGTAATGACCCATGAGCAAAATTTTAAATAGTAAATTACATATAACATATATATTTCAAATGTTCAATGGCGGAAATCATTGTAACTATACATATTTTACATTTTACAATTTTCAACTAACATAATAATAATCCAGAATATCACTCAAACATAAACAGTAATGTAACCTATTTAATTAATAGTATTGGACAGGAAAGTATAAATGTACTATTATATGTAAGTCCATATACATATTTAAAACTACAACCATTTTCTGGGTACAACATTATTTTGAGTTCAAAGGCTTTATAAGCATTATATTGCTAACATTTTAATATTACGATTATTATCTGTTTTAAACAATTCTGTGGTTTTGTGCATATGATTGTGATTCAGAAAATACGATTCAAAATAAATGTTTTCTAATGTCTTGATAAACCGTGGTCAAATAAAAACTGGAATTCACCTTCAAGTAAATCACAGGTATTACATTTTCTATTCTCTCTTATTTGGTTTAGTCCAGCGCCCTGCTTCAATTTCAAGACGATGTGATGAGACTCTTAATTTTGTTAGCTGTTCTAAATTTTCGTACATTTACAGGATTTAAATAAGGTTGAAATTTAAAATCTGAAAAGGTTCGATAAAACATTGTTCTGCTCGAGGTATGCAAAAGTTCACTACAGTTTTGTATCATTCACACTTGAAGAAAACAGTTTGTATCACCAACTTCCTCTGCATACCATACATCATTAAACTCAAGTTGAAACAATTCATTTCTATATAGTCAGAGAGCAGTTGCCTTGCCTTGCACAAATGTCAACGTAGCCTACCTCATCCGTAGAAGGTTTGACACCTGATCATGATAGAGTTACACCCAAGGAACATTTATATCCCTGTTGTAGTCATAAATTGTTGTGGCACTAAAAAGTTATTCAAGATGGCGTCCAATATGGTTGCCAAAATGTGATATACAGTTAGATAGAACATTATCTGACGCAAAATTTAGTAATGAATTGCAAAGTTCAAGGTCACAGTCAAGGCTCAAAGGTCAAATTTGAGTTCTTTTAGTGTCTTTATGTCTACTTGGTTTATTTTCAAACATACAAACAGAGATATCTGTTATTGCGTGAACACATGAACGTGCATGAAATGAAATGGGTTTTACGTCAAGATAACGTATGAGGTTATATTTGGACAGCTATCTCAGATGAAGATGAGATGAATGATAAAAAGAATGCCTCCGCAAGGGCGCGAACCCAGGCGGAGCTGAGGTCTGTAGCTCTAGAGCTGAAGGCCTATATCCACTGAACTACCTATGGGTTATCATAGGTCTTTGGGACAGTGTATATGGGTATATGTTGCAGTTTGTCGTTTTCCTGTTCGGAATCATAGTCCATCACAAATTAGAGAGTTAAATGCGTATTCACATATTAGTGCAGCAACATCGGCATGAGGTGAATGTATAACTACTCTAATATGATCCTGGGAGCCATGTTGATCATCAGAATCATGAGACTTCGGTTGTATTTGTGCCTGACAAATGCATACAGTACTCATATCATCCCTGAATTCACCAGCAAGAATGACAACTTCACCATGTCGAAATATATCAGATGCATCATGGCACCGTCTTTCACATAGGACTGATGTTAAGTTGGCTTTATTGGAATAGTTACTAATGTACTTGGGCCACTGCGGAATAGGTGTATTATCAGCTGCAATTATTTCTTCCAATGGTTTTGACGAACATTTTGTCCTCTTCCCGCTTTAATCGACTCAACTCTATCTTATTTGTCGAAAACTATATCAGATATATCGCAACTGTCTTGTTGTGGGACATGGTAAATATTTTCCAGAATTTATTTCCTATAACTGTGCAAATTTCGAAGCACTATATCAACTCTAAATGAGTTAGCATCCCTTTTTCGAAGCAGTGAGACAAGTACATCAGTAATTCTGTCAAACAGGCCAACTTAACAACAAAATTATGTGAAAGATGGTGCACGTTGAGCCAGAAATGTTGCATCGTGTTAAAGTTCTCATTCGCGCTGTCGAATTTCAGGAATAGCACGCAAATGATGTGTCACTGGAGGATCTCAGGTCTCACCACAAAGAGGCAGATAAACATGCTATTTAATGTCCAGCTTGCCTCTGAAAGCTCTGTTAAGAGTAGTTAAAATTTCACGAGATACCGGTGTTGCGCGTACTAAATGTATACACATGTAACTCTTTACCTTTTAATTAACTATGGTTCCGAACAGGAAACAATACAAACTGGGACATAATATCATGTATATAGGAGGGATATACAGTCTCTATGATCAATACTTCCCGGTTTCCAAGCAATAACAGGCTGTGATAGTAATAGTGTATTATCTGAAAATGGCAAGGTAAAATATCTAAATAATTATGTTAGATATATGTCCGCTTCAGCAGTTTTGATCGCACTAACGTTAGGAGAAGATGAGGTATTATCTTCGGAATGTTCAATCGCCTGTGAAAAGTTGTTTGGGCTTTATATGTCTCAAAGGACGTTGGGGATATTGCAGACGGTATTATATACTGGCTTTTTTGCACATGAATGAACATATACTACATAAAAGCCTTAATTATCATATCAAAAGGACTAATTTTCAGTCACTAGTCGGGAAAAGTTTATCACAGACACAATTTGGATTCCAAATGGATACGTTTGAAACATAGAAGACAGAGATTTGAAACCGCTTTAGATGTCCAAGAGTCTGCTTCACAAGTTGATTAACTGACGTCATGAATCAGCATGTAGAGCGATCGACCCTTTTCCAGTGCCAGGCAAACTTTGTCAATGCCAGACAAACGATATAGTCTTCACAAAAGCTTTCTTTTGCATGGCAGTCGAAATGTAAATGTGTGAAAATATTAAAGATTTTGATTAAGATGTCTCAGAAGTGGAATCAGATTAAGATATTTAAAAAGTACATCTAGATAAAAGTCTTGAAATGTTGCATGCAAGGAACTGTATGTGTTGCTGTAATTGAAGGTATGTACTAGAAGTACAGTCGTTTTGGTCAACTGTAATAGAAGACAGATGTTTTATTATTGATGTACAGTATTTCCTTTACGTGTTTCTGTTCTAACGTAACACTTATTTCACTAATAGCTTTACAAGTTGATATAATTCAAGATTGAAGATATGTTTGATATTGTGTAACTGTTATTTCCAACATCCAAATGAACGTAAAAACACACACAAAAAAATCAAAGCAATATAATAGAAATAGATTTAGCGGATTTTAAGTGAGATTTAAGATTTATTTCATACATATAAGATTTTGTTTACAACTTTGCTATGTGTTTAAGATCGTACCTGATTTGACCTTTGATCCTTGACTGTGATCATGAACTTTGCCATATATTATTATATGTTGCATTGGACGAGTTATCCAAGATACACATTGTTACTTAATTAAATTTTTAAAACGATATCTTTATTGGTACACATGTTATGCAACAAAGCAAGTATAATGTATATTACATTTTGGTGGCCATCTTGGACGCCATCTTTAATAACTTTTAAGTGCTGCCACAATGCATGACTGCAACAGGGCTATAACTATTTCTGGGATGTTAGTCTAACATGATAGACAAACCATCTACAGTTCTCTGTTTGCATAAGAGAACATTCCCGCCTTAATTCCATTAAGCGATGGGAAAGCTTATATTAGCAGGATTTTATAACGGATATTTCGACAATAATGTGATAACCTGTTTATAATTACCTATTAATTGTTTTAATTTTACAAAATGCAAACTTTTTAAGCCGAAATTGAGGTTTTATTTCATACCCCATCCAACCCCATTTTCGCTTCTGGAGAAGGGGTTGGATGGGGTATGAAAGTTAATACTCGGACTACGTAATGAAAATAAAGACACGAAAAAAGTTAACTTTGACAACAAAGCAATTATTTTGGCGGTCATCTTGGACGCAATATTGAATAACTGTTGAGTGCTACCAAAATTCCTGATTATAACAGGGTTAGAAATATTCATCGTATGTTACTCTAACATGATCAAGTATCAAACCTTCGACAGATCCCCAAAAAGCTAAAATTTGACCTTCGACCCCTGACTGTGACCATTAACTTTGCCATTCATTAATAAATTTTGTGTTAGACAAATTGTGTATATAAGATACACATACCTGTAAATGTATATAATAATATATAAAAATACCCTTATTGGTACTGATTTTATGCAACAAAACAATTATTATGACTATTTATCCCATTTTGGCGGCCATCTTGGACGCCATTTTGAATAACTTGTTAATGCTATCACAATTCCTGACTACAACAGGTTTCAGAAAATGCCCAAGACAACGAACTAATTGAATACAAAGTCAAACATTCTATGGATGGGGTAGGCTACGTTTTTATATTGTCTAGGCCTCTTTTCAGAAACTGCTCTCGGACTAATATAAGTGCAGCCCAATTTGTTTTTTGAGGAAAAACATTTTAAATCATTTAACATAATGTAATAAATAATAAAATTATATTTTCTGTCATTTCTGTCAACTCTTTAAACAATATTTGATAGCAACAAACATGCGACGTGTCCGGTAGTTAACTCGACCTAATTTCCCATAAATAAAGTCATTGTGAGTTGCTTAACACAAAGAAAGTATTTTGCAAAACTGTAGGTGTACTCTTTCTGATTTGCATGTATGAAATCTCAGACGTCGCTTTCATAATTTAATATTGTAGTTATTAATTATCAAATGATTCCAATGTATGCAGAACAGTTATATTTTCAAACTTAGCTAAATACCTTTTTTAACTTAAATGTTGCTTTTTGTGCTTGATCGGATAGTGTGATTTGCGCATCGCCGAATGATCCACCTGTAGTAAACTCTATTCCGAGGTATGAATATTTATTTACAATTTCTTAACTCAATCCATTTAAAGAGAATTCAAAATTTCTTGGCAATGCAGCCTTTTCGAAAGACCGTTCTATTTGTTTTGCTTGCGTTTACCTTTAATTTCCACCTATTTTACAATAGCTACATAAAATATCTAAAGCCGAGTGCATATCTTCGGGTGATTTTGCAAATATAATAATGTCATCGGCGTGAAGTAACACAAACAGTTCCAACACACCTATATCAATCCCTTCGGCACCTTTTAAGAAAATTCATCCTCTAGGTCGTTTAAATACATAGAAAAGAGAAAAGGTGATAAAGATTCCCCTGGCGAATCCCCAAATAGCACTCAAAACTATGACTTACATTATTTTCAAATTTAACTTTTGATCTACCATTTTCAAAAAAATGATTTTATATTTAATATTTTTCCTCTGACACCTAAATTAATTAATTTGTACCAAATATAATTTCTTACCGGAACCATAAATACAAAACTCACTGATCAATTGCGCTTAGTTTAAATTAGCTCCAACATCACTTATCACGTTCGTGTAAATATTAAAATAGAAATAAACGTTGATTAAACTTTCTAACGGACCTAGAAAAGTCCGAATCTATTACAATATATGATAATCAACCAAACAAAAAATAATAATTCGGTCAATTATATATTGTAAATAAGACATGATTCGCAAATGGTCGGCTTTAATGCGGTTTGACCTTCCATAGTGAATAGCAAATGTCATTCACTATCGGCATTTAAAACCGCAAACACGCCAAGAAAGTGCGAATCATTTCTTAGAAGTATATAATTATTCAATAACGTACCTTAGGTGCTTGGTAATCAATACATATGTGCAAGAAAGACACAGATCGCCAGTGTATTTTCTATTGAGGTACGCCGGATATGTGCACAGTTAGCTCCGCCTACCAGACTGGTTACGTGCACAGTTAGCTCCGCCTACCACACTGGTTACGTGCACAGTTAGTTCTGCATACCAAAACGAAAAGTTTATTCGAAATTAGAAGCTATTTCTTTCTTCAACAAATAATATCAACTGGATATAAATATTAATATATAAGAGACGAAATCATTATGTTTCATGAATAATTAAAAGCGTTTCAGATTTAGCATACAATATCATCAATAACTAGTATCAAATGATTGGTTCTGGACTTATTCCGTTGAACCTGTCATATTATAACCATGACTGTATTGGAAACTAGGACAGTGCCTACACTCCATCGAAGTTTTAAAAAAAAACATTCGATACATAACTATCCATCCCTCGTAAGTGTATCACATGTTCTTAAAATATAACCGTTTCTGAAGTGTTATCACATATACACCCAGTAAGTAGTTCAAACTTGTGTTTACCTTAAATGCTTGATAGGAGCGTAAGTAACTAAGGAATGAAAATTGAAACCAATACACAATAGTAAAGTAGTATGGCCATTTGGAATGTTAACATTTGACTGTTTTACTAAGATGTCAAATTAAAAGTCTAATCGTCAATTTGAAAATGTATCTTATTAAATCTCAATACTCATGAAGTTTTAACTTTCATCAAAACTCGGACCTTAGTTAGACATGCTTTCTTTAATCACAGGGCGTAAATTACGATAATTAATGCTTAGAAAAGGTAAGAAATAGTGACAAGCGCAACAAAAATGCTGTTTTCTTTTATATCTTCGTATATTCAAATACCTCTGTTGTACTTTGGGGGATTTTGTTACAGTATAAACTATATTTAGATTGAAAATATTATCTATAATAAATATGTTATCAACGAAATACTGATGCCCTCGGGTACGAGAAAACGCCAGATTTGATCTACATACTTCCTTTACTCATGCCTTTCTAGAAATGGAGAGAGGGAGACACTTGTTAACATTTGAACTATAGTGCGTAATATAGATGTCATTTTAACAGAACAGAACGGACTTGTGTGTAGATCTATTCGGAGTTTCCTCTAAAAGTACCATTATACGATCAAGGACAAACCATTACTATTTTGGAGGTGTAAATATAGATATAAAAATCGAACAGGAAAAGCAGCATTCAATGACGACAGTTAACCACAAACACACGCAGAAAAAATAAAAAAATAAAGATGAATAAAAGACCAAATAAGACATCTCAAACACAGAAAGGGTTAACAATAGGGCTACCGCCTTGGAACGGTCAGTGGCAAAAAAGGCCGCTAGTGGTTTAAACCAGGTTCTAGGGTGCACCAAACCTCACACTTACCCTACTGTCAACCAAATAAAACGGGACAGTGTAAATAAAGAAATCCTCGCCATGAACTATTCTCTAACCAACAATGCAGCATTAATAGGCAATAAAAGCAAAACACAAAAATGCGTGTATATATAAATACAAAAGAAAACAATAGCCTAGAAAGCCACAAAGAAGGTACTCAGTGACTTAGCAGAAGCCAGAGCAACAAGAAAACAAACCATAGTGGGCACGACAAGACAATATTGCAGACCAATATCAAACGTCACCGTCCTTTTGGGCTTTAGGTAGACGTCATCACAGGGTCAACAGACTGTCCGGTCATCGCACACTTAAAGAGGAAAGCATAGTGGCAAACTGTAAATGGGTCCACCACCAAGCATGCAGGCGTTGCAAAATGATAGTGTCATAACCTCTTTTGATAAATATATGTTAAGTTGCAAACAACCCAAAACACAACTACTAATTAACCTGATGATGTCCTGAGATATCGTTAGAAAAGACACTTGCATATATCTCTTTAAGGTTATAATAGCGTAAACGAGTCTCCATTGCCCTTCCATAGTAAAGTTAGAAAGTTGACAAGCTGTTAAAAACTCAAACCTCGTTAGAATTCTGGGAAACGTACTTTATCATGCAAATAAACATGTCTGCTATTAAACATCAACAAGGAAATAGGGGGTTTAATACCTTCTAAGAAACATTTCTTCAGTTGTATACTAACACCGGGTCAAAGGTCAACACTATTTTTACCCCTTGCAATTTCATACCCTGTCTACTTTCACTTCTCAGATTTATATCAAAAACTGTCAAAAACATGATGAGCTGCATTTTCAAATATCAACAACATGTCCAGAATACAGTTACAGCCAAAAAATAACAGGAAACTGAACTAAAAAAAGTTTTTAAAGAAAAAAAGATTAGCACTCTTTAATACAGAACTACTTTTGACTGCACCAGGCGAGCACATACTGTTGATTTAGTGTAATTAGACCTTAAGGTTTATAAATATTCATAAATATATGTTAAGTTGCAAACAACCCAAAACACAAAGATGATGTGCAGGACCAATGTATGGATGCGAATCATTTTGTTGTCCTGTGGTTATTATATAGTGGTCTCTTGTAATTCATTAAATTATGACATATTTGATTTTAATGCTATTGTATATTGTATCAACTAATGTAGAATATAAGTGATTAATTGTCATAAATGTTCACATCAAAATGGTTTAACATATTATAGCTATTGATAATATTGCATCAATAACACAATTATTTAAACACTTAGTAAAATAAGAAATGATTGAAATTTACACGTAATAGTTATTTTCTAGAGAAAGTTATTTTCACATTTTAAAAAGTAGTTCTGGCACTGAAAAATAACAGTCACTAAGTTATAAGCCGATATGACTCACATTTAGAATATTTATAAACTTAAAGAAATATATGCAAAGTGTCTTTGTTAAGGATATCTCATTCAAATTTATATACAATGATGCAAAAAAAACAGTCCATCAAACTTTATCATTATGCATGACCAAGGAAATATGATTGACACGTTTGCTTATCAAATAGGGACATATCTGGGCTAGAGCTCAATGACGTCACATACTGTGTAAAACCTCTCACTACAATGTCCGACATAATAAACCTATACTTTTGTATATATATATACCGTGTAATTAATGAACTGTTTGTCCGAAATCATTGACCGTTTCAATTTATTTTAGAAAATACTATATCTAAGATCGAACCCTATTTGTTCAGACGTTCACGTGTAGTCTAACAACCGTTTAATGAATAGCTTTGCTGGGGGTCCGGCGTACAATAATACAAACTGTCTGACATACTGAAACAACGAAACACTGTACAACGTAATCCTTTCTCTGAGGTGGAACAGTCTATACGCACTAGTGAGATTGTATGCGAGCTGCGTGAGTATAGGGCTGCGGAAGAGTCTAAACCCACGAGTGTGATTGTATGCGAACTGCGCGAGTATAGGCCTGCGGGACAGTCTACACCCACGAGTGTGATTGTATGCGAAATGCGTGAGTAACAGGCTGCGGGACAGTCTAAACCCACGAGTGTAATTGTATGCGAGTAACAGATTGCGGAACAGTCTAAACCTAGAGTGTGGTTGTATGCGAGCTGCGCGAGTAACAGACTGCGGAACAGTCTAAACCTACGAGTGTAATTGTATGCGAGCTGCGCGAGTAACAGGCTGCGGAACAGTCTAAACCTAGAGTGTGATTGTATGCGAGCTGCGCGAGTAACATACTGCGGAACAGTCTAAACCTAGAGTGTGATTGTATGCGAGCTGCGCGAGTAACAGGCTGCGGAACAGTCTAAACCTAGAGTGTGAACGTATGCGAGCTTCGTGAGTGGCAGGCTGCGGAACAGTCTACACCGATAGGTGTGGTGTTGTATACAAACTAAGTGAGCAAGAGGCTGCATAGCAGCTATACCCACGATTATGGTGTTGTATGCGACATGCGTGATTAAAAGGCTGCATGGAAGTCTATACTCACGATTATGGTGTTGTATGCAAGCTGCGTGAGAGGAAGGCCACTGGACAGAAAATACCCACGGTTGTGGTGTTGTATGCGGGCTGCTTGAGCAACAAAAGTTTGCAGATCAGTCTACCTCCACGATGGTAGTCTTTTATGCGAGCTGCATGAGTAAAAGGCTATAGCAGTCTATACCAACGTTTGTGGTGTTGTATGCGAGCTGCGTTAGTAAACGGCTGCAGCACAGTCTATATCCACGATGGTGGTGTTGAATGCCAGATGTGTGAGTAAAAGGCTACAGCACAGTCTATACCCACGACTGTGGTGCTGTATGCGAGCGTTAGTAAATATCTGCAGAGCAGTCTATACCCATGATAGCGGTATTGTATACGAGCTGCTTGAGTAAAAAGCTGCAGAAGAGTATATACCCACGATTGTGGTGCTGTATGCGATCTGAGTGCGTAAACGGCTGCGAAACAGTCTATACGCACGATTATGGTGTTGTATGCGAGATGCAGAACAGTCTATATACACGATTGTGGTGTTGTATAAGAGCTGCGTGAGTAAAAAGCTGCGGTACAGTCTATACCCACCATTGTGATGTCGTATCCAAGCTGCGTGAGTTATAGGCTGCAGGGCAGTCTATATCCACGATTTCAGTGTTGTATGCGAGCTGTGTCAGCAAAACTCTGCAGAGCAGTCTAAACCCACGACTGAGGTGTTATACCGACAGAGCAATCTATCTATGCCCACAATGGGGTGTTGTATGCGAGCTGCGTGTGTAATATGCTGAGCAATGATGCCTGTATCCAGGAGAAAACAAATGCTTTAACTATTTCCGAAAATAAGCACATGTAACGGAATAGAGAAAAAGGTTTATGCAGTAATTGATGTAGAATATTGTTCTTGTAACGTTCAGAATCTCATCCAGGTCACCAATGTGACCAACCTGGTAGTGGATGGTTGCTGGAGAGATGCTGCTTAGGATGAACGTCTGCTTGTATATCCAGTAGCGTTTGCCACTGTCTGCAACATATGGAAGGTTGAGGGAAACGAAACATATTGATATCGCCAACAATATAAATGTGATCTCCAGTCGTATTATAGATTCTTCCGTAATAATACGAATCTTCCTGTGTTGTCTGCTTCGCAAAACCAACTTTCTGATTATCAGCAGGTTCAAAATTGCTTTCAAATAAGTATTAAATTTGAGCAGGAAATGCTTCTTTCACAGACACAGTAAACTCAAAACACGCAAAAGGACGTAAATAAGGAATAAAGACTTATGACGTCACAAACACAAACAGGCTTGTCAATGGGGCTACCGCCTTGGATCGCTCAGTGGCACAAAACAAAGGAATTATTGTCGTTGTCACATCGAAAATACTGTCCAATATAAAGGAGAGATTTTGGTAGTTTGTATCACTCGTGCACAATGGCTCCCCATTAATCGCCGTGTTCGATGCACTTAAAATCGGTTTGAACGCACAACCAGCAGACGCAAATACATTTGAGGCCTAACAGAACTCTCGATAGAGACTTTGAATCACAAATATATTTTCGACGTTATGGGAAACACCCACCGACGAATCGTTGTATTGTAAAGAAAACTAGAAAAAATGATGACAGAAATCGTGCGGTATACTGCAGGTATAGCATTATTTGAATTGAATTGAATTGGATTTTATAGTCGCACCAACAGCTAAGGTCATATGGCGACTTTCCAGCTTCCACTGGTGGAGGAAGATCCCAGGTGCCCCTCCGGGCAATTTTCGTGCACGCGCGGGCACATGGGTAGAACCACCGACGGTCCGCAAGCCAGCTGGATAGCTTCCTCACAAAAAGATTCCTAGGCCCCTGAGGGATCGAACCTACAGCGGTGAGGGGCAAGTGATTGCAAGTCAGAGACTATAACCACTCGGAGCATTATTTGACATGTGCCGTGGTATTGCAAAAGAATCGCTGAAAGTTGTCCCGGAAATGACGTCAATCCATGCTTCAGCCATTCCGGAAGGACATAAAATATGAGCGCCATTAAATCCAATGCAGCCAGATAAGTGCTGGCTTGAAAGTTTCCTCATATTTTGGACATGAATACGACCAGTGACACAATATTTCCGATCATACCGACAGTAAAAATAATCGGAGTGAAGTATGTAAAGAATATCTGAGCGGAGTTCGGGCTCTGTCGAATGCTTTCATCAAACATTGCAGTAAATTACCGTCGTTAAGCGAACAATGTGTTCCATTTGATGAAGACGGGTATTGTTCATCGAATTCGTTACATTTTGATTCGTAGATAAAACTAGAATTCATCTGAAAATAAACAGGTAATAAATACTGAAAAGGTGATCTCTTGGAAGCAACAAACACAAACAAGAGAGAAAAGTAGCAGACTCGGTTTTATTGAGTCTGTTCATGAGAGGTAATTACAAGATGAAACACCTCTCACGCCTCATAGTACCGTCTTAAGCGATATACTACTTTAAAGCAACACAGAATGGGCTTGGTGATCCCAGAGGAGCAGTAAATTATAACACTACTGATTTGGAGTCAGGGCGACCTTTTATGGCCTCCACACAGCACCAAACAAAAGCTAGTGTAAATGTCAATAAATACTGAAAAAAGTGTTCCTTGAAAGCAACAAACACATACAAGAGAGAAAAGTAGCAGACTCGGTTTTATTGAGTCTGTTCATAAGATGTAATTATAAGATGCAACACCTCTCACACCTCCTAGCACCGGCTTAAGCGATATTCTACTTTAAAGCAACACAGAATGGGCTTGATGATCCCAAAGGACCAGTAAATAATAACACTAATGATTTGTAGCCGGGGCGACTTTTTACGGACGCCACACAGCACTAAACAGACGCTCGTAAGAATGTCAATAACTGCTGAAAAGATGATCCCTTGGAAGCAACAAATACAAACAAGAGAGAAAAATAGCAGACTCGGTTTTATTGAGTCTGTTCATGAGAGGTATTTATAAGATGCAACACCTCTCACGCCTCCTAGTACCGGCTTAAGCGATATACTACTTTAAGGCAACACAGAATGGGCTTGATGATCCCAAAGGAGCAGTAAATTATAACACTACTGATTTGGAGTCGGGGTGACGTTTTGCGGCCGCCACACAGCACGAAACAAACGCTAGTGGGTCAATAAATACTGAAAAGGTAATGCCATAAAAGCAGCAAACATTAACAAGAGAGAAAAATAGCAGACTCGGTTTTATTGAGTCCTTTATATAAATTTAGTTCCGATGATACCGCGCAATTCAATTGAAATGTGATTATTAGAAAATCAAAATCAATATCGATTCATTAACGACAATTTAAATAGTACACGAGCTCTATAAAATATTATATTTATTTTAATGTATTATCTAAAGGCTTTATTATTTGTGTTGGGGCGTGCAATAAGTACATGACATACATTCACACTCGTTCCTATTTAATATTGAATTCATTTAACTCGTTGAATAAAACAGATATGATAAGCGCATATCGGCATCATATAAGTGACTCCTTTAATAATTTAAATATTAAACAGTCACATATTCAAGAACTAAAACTAAATAATGTAAGATTTCTAAAAACAACAAGTGTGGGTCGCTGTTATTATTAGGTGAAATACGGTAATGTGAGTTTAATCTTACCCGTAAAGAAGTCTCCCCAGTTGCTTACTGAGCTGTTCAGTACAGTCCCCCATCGCGAGTGTTCTTGGGGCGATCTGTTGTGTTAGTGACTCATATCTGGCAATATTGAAACAAGACACGATAGCTAAACTTGAGCATAATGGTTAAGTAGTCCATTAGAGCATGCGCAATGTAGGCGACATACTAATGACAGTATTACTGAACAGCTACCCTAATAATGGATATAATGGGTAAGTAGTGGATTAGAGCATGCACGCTGTATACGCGATTTATTTAAGATTAACTTCCGGTATAGATGAAACTTGAAATGACAGCAAATATATTAAGTAATGGACCTGGGCGAGCCTTCGTTTCCGTTTTTACTAAAACCTATCTCTTTCGTAACTGGAGCGAGTGTCCAGCATGGCGATTGGGCGAATATGTTTATTACTGTGCTAATTCACCAAATTGAACAATGGTAGTTCAAACAATATCCATGTTCAAGTTATGAACGTACTTGGAAATTCATAAAAATCTATTCCTACGAAGCGAGCGTTTTCTCAAAGGTCACCATTTTCATTCGTTTAAGAGTGGAACAGATCAACACGTATTATTTGAACACGCAATGAAATATGAACTGTCAGCGAATAGAGCAGCTATTTTTGCTCTTTGAGAGAAGAACAAATTATACACACGACATACCATTAGTAAAAGAGGCATATCTGCCATATGAGCAGTCTATAAAGAAATAGTACAGTACTCTTCATGAACAATATGAACAAATGAGAAAGAGGACATTTTAAGAAAAGAAAAAAAAGGCTGAGGGAGCTCGTGAGGAGTGGAATGTATGACCTGTGTACGCTGAACTATTATAATAAACAAAGAATTACGTTGTGAACATGTAGGAACAAGGTATTGTTGGAGGTAGAGTCGGATGATAAATAGAGATGGGTTGGCAGCATGTATGGTGTAGAAGTCAAAAATCAATACGTGGTCCCCACTCCCAATATACACTTAAACAATTGTTGATGGTGCACCTCCCTGACAATCTTTACCCCCAATGAAATGGAGTGGTGGGCATGAGAACTGATGTGATTTGTAAATAAACAATTACAACCATTGTTTAACACCTGGGTTGATGGTGGTTGCGGAGGGGCTAGGAATGACGTGGATACAGAATTCAGCAGTTTAATAATAACGTTGTAAGAATTAACAAAACTATCAAGACAACAATAATTATGTACATTTAAACATTTCTTTTGGATTGAACACAATGACAAACTGCCTATTTCCCCACCCACCAACCAAACAAATGTGCGAGGGTTGTTTTAGAAAACATTATTTGATAGTGCACCCTCTTCCCAACACAAACCTTTTAATAGTGTATGGGTCGCGAGTATGGATCATATTCATGGAGTGGGAAACAAAACAAAGCAACAAAAAATAATGAACGTTTCAAAAAAGAATTGTCGGGTTATGGGGAAGGGTTGAGGTGAGCCCAAGCCTCAGTTTGGTTGACCTATCAATATGAAGCATAGTAAATACGGTCAGTAACAATATATTAGGTTTTGTTACTGTGGCTTGCAGGATTCATTTGAGTAGCACATGCACCAGTAACCCCACCCCAGGATTTAGTTTCGCTTATGCAAATTATTAAGGAGATATAGAAATATACTTCAAACATTTCCTAAATACCCAGTTGTATAATTGCTATAATGCATGTCTAAGAAAACAACTCGTTTTGAAGACTTTAAAAGGCGTTCAGGCGATCAGACAGTTCTAGAATGACAACAGTTTATCAAGAAATAATGAGAATTGTACTAACATATTCTAAGGTGGGTACTTAGTTTGACAACTATCTACAACAGCTTACATGGATATTGTGATCATTTAATCTTCATGGTATATCACAATGGTGGCTCCACGGCAGTCCTGAATCAATGAAATGAATTGAATTGAATGTTGTTCAACGGCTCATCAACACTCTATAAGTTATTCAGAGCCGTCCCAGAGAGAGGGGAAGGATACATAGGAATCCGGGAACAGTGCCTTACCCTTATTATCGAATAGATTCCTATGGTTCTTTAAAGTGCTCGGAGGATAGACCGATACACGGATACGCCCAGTTTACGTTCCCATCCGACGAACGAGGCTAAGGGAAAGTGTCTTGCCCAAGAACACACCGACGAAACTCAGTGGCACCACGGAGGATTGAACACGGGTCCTCCGGTTACAAATCCGCCGCGCTACCGACTGCACCACGCCTGCCCTCGAATCAGTTAAGAAACAAATTAATTAGGCAAACCTTTAGATAATAAAACGCAATAAAAGACATATGCCAAAACTAATTTCATGGCTAAATTTGGTTGGGCTAGGACAATACATGTAAGAGATATAGACATGTAAACATAGTTTATAGGCAAAACTCGAGGCTCCGCGGTGATTTTTTATAAGCGCTTTTATCTTCAAATAGTCGTGTTAAAAGCTCAATTAGAAACCGCGGTGGTGGTTTAGTGGTAGATCATCTGGGAGGGATGAGGGAGGTCTTCAAACATGGGCCACATTAAAGACTTTATAAGAATCATGGTAGTTGTAGCTCTCTTGTTTGACTTCCAGTCTATACAGGGTAGCGCAATGACTGGATGGTGTCCGTATATTGTGACTGGGTGGGGTAACATGTTATGTGTATACCGGGTGGTATTCAGATGGTATTCCGATGGTATTTCGATGTGGCAGCACAATAAGGCTGAGCATAAAGCTCACTGCTTCCAGTAGACACCTTCGTAATATGCTCGATACACTGAGCATTAAGCTCACGGCTGACAGTAGACACCGTGGTAATATGCTTGATACACTGAGCATTAAGCTCACTGCTGCAAGTGGACACCGTCGTAATATGCAAGTAGACACCGTCGTAATATGCTTGATACACTGAACATTAAGCTCACTGCTGCAAGTAGACACCGTCGTAATATGATTGATACATTGAACATTAAGCTCACTGCTGCAAGTTTACACCTTCGTAATATGCTTGACACATTGAGCATTAAGTTCACTGATACAAGTAGACACGTCGTAATATGCTTGATACATCGATCATTAAGCTCACTGCTGCAAGTAGACACCGTCGTAATATGCAAGTAGACACCGTCGTAATATGCTTGATACACTGAACATTAAGCTCACTGCTGCAAGTAGACACCGTCGTAATATGCAAGTAGACACCGTCGTAATATGCTTGATACATTGAACATTAAGCTCACTGCTGCAAGTAGACACCTTCGTAATATGATTGATACATTGAACATTAAGCTCACTGCTGCAAGTAGACACCGTCGTAATATGCAAGTAGACACCGTCGTAATATGCTTGATACACTGAACATTAAGCTCACTGCTGCAAGTAGACACCGTCGTAATATGATTAATACATTGAACATTAAGCTCACTGCTGCAAGTTTACACCTTCGTAATATGCTTGACACATTGAGCATTAAGTTCACTGATACAAGTAGACACGTCGTAATATGCTTGATACATCGAGCATTAAGCTCACTGCTGCAAGTAGACACCGTCGTAATATGCAAGTAGACACCGTCGTAATATGCTTGATACACTGAACATTAAGCTCACTGCTGCAAGTAGACACCGTCGTAATATGATTGATACATTGAACATTAAGCTCACTGCTGCAAGTAGACACCGTCGTAATATGCAAGTAGACACCGTCGTAATATGCTTGATACATTGAGCATTACGTTCACTGCTGCAAGTAGACACCTTCGTAATATGATTGACACATTGAGCATTACGTTCACTGCTGCAAGTAGACACCGTCGTAATATGCTTGATACATTGAGCATTACGTTCACTGCTGCAAGTAGACACCTTCGTAATATGATTGACACATTGAGCATTAAGCTCACTGCTGCAAGTAGACACCTTCGTAATATGATTGACATATTGAGCATTACGTTCACTGCTGCAAGTAGACACCTTCGTAATATGATTGACACATTGAGCATTACGTTCACTGCTGCAAGTAGACACCGTCGTAATATGCTTGATACATTGAGCATTACGTTCACTGCTGCAAGTAGACACCTTCGTAATATGATTGACACATTGATCATTAAGCTCACTGCTGCAAGTAGACACCGTCGTAATATGCTTGACACATTGAGCATTACGTTCACTGCTGCAAGTAGACACCTTCGTAATATGATTGACACATTGAGCATTAAGCTCACTGCTGCAAGTAGACACCTTCGTAATATGATTGACACATTGAGCATTACGTTCACTGCTGCAAGTAGACACCTTCGTAATATGATTGACACATTGAGCATTACGTTCACTGCTGCAAGTAGACACCGTCGTAATATGCTTGATACATTGAGCATTACGTTCACTGCTGCAAGTAGACACCTTCGTAATATGATTGACACATTGAGCATTAAGCTCACTGCTGCAAGTAGACACCGTCGTAATATGCTTGACACATTGAGCATTACGTTCACTGCTGCAAGTAGACACCGTCGTAATATGCTTGACACATTGAGCATTACGTTCACTGCTGCAAGTAGACACCGTCGTAATATGCAAGTAGACACCGTCGTAATATGCTTGATACACTGAACATTAAGCTCACTGCTGCAAGTAGACACCTTCGTAATATGCAAGTAGACACCGTCGTAATATGCTTGATACACTGAACATTAAGCTCACTGCTGCAAGTAGACACCTTCTTAATATGCTTGACACATTGAGCATTAAGCTCACTGCTGCAAGTAGACACCGTCGTAATATGCAAGTAGACACCGTCGTAATATGCTTGATACACTGAACATTAAGCTCACTGCTGCAAGTAGACACCTTCGTAATATGCTTGACACATTGAGCATTAAGCTCACTGCTGCAAGTAGACACCTTCGTAATATGATTGACACATTGAGCATTACGTTCACTGCTGCAAGTAGACACCTTCGTAATATGATTGACACATTGAGCATTACGTTCACTGCTGCAAGTAGACACCGTCGTAATATGCTTGACACATTGAGCATTAAGCTCACTGCTGCAAGTAGACACCTTCGTAATATGCTTGACACATTGAACATTAAGCTCACTGCTGCAAGTAGACACCGTCGTAATATGCAAGTAGACACCGTCGTAATATGCTTGATACACTGAACATTAAGCTCACTGCTGCAAGTAGACACCTTCGTAATATGCTTGACACATTGAGCATTAAGCTCACTGCTGCAAGTAGACACCTTCGTAATATGCTTGACACATTGAGCATTAAGCTCACTGCTGCAAGTAGACACCGTCGTAATATGCAAGTAGACACCGTCGTAATATGCTTGATACACTGAACATAAAGCTCACTGCTGCAAGTAGACACCTTCGTAATATGCTTGACACATTGAGCATTAAGCTCACTGCTGCAAGTAGACACCTTCGTAATATGCTTGACACATTGAGCATTACGTTCACTGCTGCAAGTAGACACCGTCGTAATATGCTTGACACATTGAGCATTACGTTCACTGCTGCAAGTAGACACCGTGGTAATATGCTTGATACACTGAGCATTAAGCTCACTGCTGCAAGTGGACACCGTCGTAATATACAAGTAGACACCGTCGTAATATGCTTGATACACTGAACATTAAGCTCACTGCTGCAAGTAGACACCGTCGTAATATGATTGATACATTGAACATTAAGCTCACTGCTGCAAGTTTACACCTTCGTAATATGCTTGACACATTGAGCATTAAGTTCACTGATACAAGTAGACACGTCGTAATATGCTTGATACATCGAGCATTAAGCTCACTGCTGCAAGTAGACACCGTCGTAATATGCAAGTAGACACCGTCGTTATATGCTTGATACACTGAACATTAAGCTCACTGCTGCAAGTAGACACCTTCGTAATATGCTTGACACATTGAGCATTAAGCTCACTGCTGCAAGTAGACACCTTCGTAATATGCAAGTAGACACCGTCGTTATATGCTTGATACACTGAACATTAAGCTCACTGCTGCAAGTAGACACCGTCGTAATATGATTGATACATTGAACATTAAGCTCACTGCTGCAAGTAGACACCTTCGTAATATGCAAGTAGACACCTTCGTAATATGCAAGTAGACACCGTCGTAATATGCTTGATACACTGAACATTAAGCTCACTGCTGCAAGTAGACACCTTCGTAATATGCTTGACACATTGAGCATTAAGCTCACTGCTGCAAGTAGACACCTTCGTAATATGATTGACACATTGAGCATTACGTTCACTGCTGCAAGTAGACACCTTCGTAATATGATCGACACATTGAGCATTACGTTCACTGCTGCAAGTAGACACCGTCGTAATATGCTTGACACATTGAGCATTAAGCTCACTGCTGCAAGTAGACACCTTCGTAATATGCTTGACACATTGAACATTAAGCTCACTGCTGCAAGTAGACACCGTCGTAATATGCAAGTAGACACCGTCGTAATATGCTTGATACACTGAACATTAAGCTCACTGCTGCAAGTAGACACCTTCGTAATATGCTTGACACATTGAGCATTAAGCTCACTGCTGCAAGTAGACACCTTCGTAATATGCTTGACACATTGAGCATTAAGCTCACTCCTGCAAGTAGACACCGTCGTAATATGCAAGTAGACACCGTCGTAATATGCTTGATACACTGAACATTAAGCTCACTGCTGCAAGTAGACACCTTCGTAATATGCTTGACACATTGAGCATTAAGCTCACTGCTGCAAGTAGACACCTTCGTAATATGCTTGACACATTGAGCATTACGTTCACTGCTGCAAGTAGACACCGTCGTAATATGCTTGACACATTGAGCATTACGTTCACTGCTGCAAGTAGACACCGTGGTAATATGCTTGATACACTGAGCATTAAGCTCACTGCTGCAAGTGGACACCGTCGTAATATACAAGTAGACACCGTCGTAATATGCTTGATACACTGAACATTAAGCTCACTGCTGCAAGTAGACACCGTCGTAATATGATTGATACATTGAACATTAAGCTCACTGCTGCAAGTTTACACCTTCGTAATATGCTTGACACATTGAGCATTAAGTTCACTGATACAAGTAGACACGTCGTAATATGCTTGATACATCGAGCATTAAGCTCACTGCTGCAAGTAGACACCGTCGTAATATGCAAGTAGACACCGTCGTTATATGCTTGATACACTGAACATTAAGCTCACTGCTGCAAGTAGACACCTTCGTAATATGCTTGACACATTGAGCATTAAGCTCACTGCTGCAAGTAGACACCTTCGTAATATGCAAGTAGACACCGTCGTTATATGCTTGATACACTGAACATTAAGCTCACTGCTGCAAGTAGACACCGTCGTAATATGATTGATACATTGAACATTAAGCTCACTGCTGCAAGTAGACACCTTCGTAATATGCAAGTAGACACCTTCGTAATATGCAAGTAGACACCGTCGTAATATGCTTGATACACTGAACATTAAGCTCACTGCTGCAAGTAGACACCTTCGTAATATGCTTGACACATTGAGCATTACGTTCACTGCTACAAGTAGACACGTCGTAATATGCTTGATACATCGAGCATTAAGCTCACTGCTGCAAGTAGACACCGTCGTAATATGCTTGATACATCGAGCATTAAGCTCACTGCTGCAAGTAGACACCGTCGTAATATGATTGATACATTGTTAACAGCGAAGTTAAACCATATACATACATACTTTTTAACAAAACATATATTGAACGTGTAGGTCATCAATTTTTATTTAATAAAATCCGTGTTATCAGTCGTTTATAATCATGTGCATTATGTATACAGAAATAAACGTTGCTAACAACCAAAAACTAAATACAATATTTAGCATTCACCAAAGCGTGCTTTTGCGCAGGCAATTGAATTGCTAAAACACTGATCTCCTTCCCATGGGTAAACGCGTTAACATTGGGAATTTATTGATTAAGTGGCATAACGGCTTATTTCAATGAAGGAGTTTGATTTATTGTAATGCCTTTTGAAATTAATAATGTTCACGAGGACACACATTGACCCCCAATTCTTTATTTTCAGTCAGAATGTGCAATGACACAATGAAAAATGTCTTGCTTGACAAATAAGAGAACTTCATTTGAGTAAACAGAAAACTCATATTAATATATTATATAATACAGTCTATATAGGCTCAATAAATAGAAGATACTGGATTCCCTAAATCTGTTTAACAGTGAAGATTATATAGGCGTTAAATATCTTTTAAGCAATTATACAAGAAGCAATTCTGAAATATTTATTTTCTAGAACACTGTCGGAAAGCATTGAACTCTTTGCACATGTTAATGAAATAAATTCACTAGCGCAGTTTTCATTAAACGGTTTAATTTAAATCTTGAATCCACTAAATAATTGAACTAACTGTTACACTTTTCATTACATTGTATCAGATGGTACTGAATTATGTGCAATAAATAAGCATGGTGAATGTCTGACAATATGTTTGTGTAAGTAATTCTGCCATTATATAAAGCACGCCGCTTAGTAAAAAGTGGTTGGTCCATTAGTTCATTACCACCGTAACTATAATCAATTATCACCTAACACACGTAACGAACTATCAGTGTAAATAAAAGATCGTATAGTTAGAGCAGATCTTCATTAATATAAGCAACAACGAAGACGCGCAATAGATTATTAAAAAACAATTGCAAAATTAGCTTCATTAGAGAGGACATCTGTCTTCTCCACAGTGCTGAGGATAAAAGCATGAAATGGATGTTATCGCGTCTCTATTCTGGAATACGACCGGACATTTACGATACGCAGTGTAAAATAAGACTATATACACGGCTGCCGTGTATACCGTACAAGTCGTGGATGCCGGCTATGGGTGAAAGTACGTACAGCACATTCTGAAACTATCGGAAACAGCACGTGCGCTGGTAATATCCTTATTTTATCTTTTTACACTACGTTTAGTAATAATTAAATATAGTGTGACTTTTGGGAGTCGAACCTATTACTAAATAATACTACAGTATAATGATGTCCCTCAGATGTTCCAAAGGTTATTGAAGTATGGAATAGCATTTTTAAAAAATGGTGAAGTTCATGGTGGACGTTTTATGGTGTAATAGTCCATGATAGCAATTCATAAGCCGGGTCAGTGTCATTGCAATGTGAACATAAAAGTGCATTTAAAAGGGTCGACAATGGGGAGAGAATATCTTATTTCAAATAATGGGAACCGATGGATAGGTTTTTATCAAACTTGGCCTAAAGCGTCCTTGCATCAACTTTTCAGAATTGTACAAATCAATCTGCTCGTCTAAGAACACGGAATCGAATATAATTTACAATATTAACTCTTCTTACACTTCACCTATATTCAGGTTGCTTCCCTCTACTTGCCTTTTTAAAAAGAGCCTACTTGGTAGTGTTGCTGTAAAAATGTCACAAGACATTTTGATCAAGCGGAGGTACATAGTAGAGTTCATGTAACATTGTCTACGGTTGTTGGCACAGAGCCTTGATAGGAATGTGAGCAAAGCCATAACACATCGTTTTCTAAAACTTACTGTTACTGAGAATCCAATACTGCTATTTAAGAATGGGCAATTTTAAGAAGCGCGTTAGCACTTTATAGTTAATTTGCTATTTATTAACGGCATTTAAACCAAATTAAAAAAACAAATCAATTCTCAGGGTTAACGTTCCCTTAATCGTACCTGTGGTTAATCCCAGAGATAAATAAGTGTGGGCATGCGTAGTACATATTTTAGATCAGACTTTAAAGTCATGGTTAATCAAAGCCGATTTAACTTATATATAGACAATACCTACTTTAAAATGATTAACTACATGAACAGTGTGATTACTTTAAGTTTAGTTTCAAACTGACAGAAACATTAATTATCGATACGATATTTCCGCTACAATTTTAAATTTACAAAGGATGCCGTTGTGTTCTGGCAAAGGAGAATAAAGAAGCACATGGCAATCTGTGCAACTCCAAGCGACACGCTAAGTTTTCTACACATGTTTTATCCTTGCAAATCATTCTTAAACAGTTTAAAACACATTATGTTGGGAATATTCCTATTTGTTAAAAACAACATAATCAGCAAAGTCTATTTTAAATCAACAAAGACAAATATAAATATGTCATTCTATATTTTATAATTTTCACTACATAAATAAACTAATGTATACATTATAACGCATGATACAGATTGCCAAGAACCCTTTTAAAATATTGGTTTTATCATTATATCTTATTTTGTTATGTATTGATATAAAAAATATATTTAGCAGTAAAAATCAAAATATAAGCAATAACATATGCCAGGATGATGTATTAAATATTGTGTCATATTATGGCTGAGCAAAAGGCTTAGCTGAGACATTATTGTATATTTGTAATAGCTTTTTAATGTAATTTATTACTGAAATTCGCATTTTGTTTTAACCGTTAAGTATATTGTAACAGTGGAACCATGTTTAATATCCGTGTCGTAAATTATATAAAAAGTGCGCAAAATATATATTAAAGGGAGTACATCAGGCTTTTCATGGGGGTCTAGGTGTCCGACTTAAAATTGACAAATATTAATATTTTCTGTTTTACATGGCCAAAACATAATGAATGAGCCTAAAAATTATCCCTTATTTGCAAAGAAATTCATTCTGCACAGGAATACATGCTATCCTAGGTGACGCACCAGGGTTAATTTCAGCATTTTACGTCCGTTTCCGTCCTGTCTATATGGTGTTTTCAAAGTTTAGACATTAACAAAATGGTTCTAACATCATATTTTGATTAATATAAGTGTTTTATCATCAACGGGAACAATTTTATAATTTAACTTGTTTCTAGAAAAATCCTGATGTACCCCCTTTAAACACATATTTCGGTTGCATAGTTGCAAAAATGACATAGCTACCACCCTTCAGTGTTGAATAATTGAGTTGGCGTCGCCCAGTGTATATCCCGGTGGACTTAAAACCGGATGAATTGATGTCAAGCTTCACCGGTGCCACTTTCGTCGGTTCGGGACGTAACACGTAAAAATACAAAGGAATCAATTCGATAGTAAGAGCATATCATGTTTCTGGACTCCTATATAGCCTTTCCCTGTCTATGAAGCTGCTTTAAATAACCTTTACTGTGTTCTGAATTGAGCCGTTGAACAACATTTACCTCTGTTGTGCAGTGTGGCAGTGACCTGTGCAGTGAAAACATCTCATTGAAGGTTCCATGCTCACTGTCATATGCTTACCATCTTCGGGATTGCTCAAATGTATGTACTATTAGCATTTTAAATATTGAGTTCTGCTCTACCCGGGGCTAGAGGGCGTGAATTTTTCACTACCGTTCATGAACAGTCTCAATCCGAGATTGCAATATATTTTGTATTTATCGTGTTCGACGATTTCCAAATTTCTCCTTTCGTACCTTTTTTAAGTTGACGAACCCTTGAAGCTCCATCGACAAATTCAGATATTTTTTCAGATATAAGTGTGTTAGTGTTAATAGAATTCTGCGTTTAATGGACATCTCCAAAGCGTGTTTATGCAATGCAATACGCGAAGCATTTCTTTCTCAACAGTATTAAATTTAATGTGATGAGTTCCAAAGCATTCCGCACGTACTAAACCTAACACTGAATTACTCCATCTAAACAAACGTATATACCTTTCAACTCTTAAATGCATGAGCCGCAAGCACCTGGTTAAGCATTTATGCCGTTAATGCCAATTTCAAGTATTGTTGTTCAAGTTATTTATGATATTATGATAACATGCATATGTTTATTTCCGAAAACAAGTAAACAATTAAATAAGACTTATTGAAATCAATAAGATAGCAAATAAAATCTCTTTTCAGCTCCTCAAACATCTAGGACAGATTTCAAGGTTCTGAAATACAGCCACATTCGTCTAGACAAACAAACGGCTTCCATACAGACATTTAAAAGTGCTGGAGGCGATCTGGATGCCACTTGATTTTAATGACCAATAATTTGCCGCGATAAACCAAGACTTGTTCCTAAATTAAGAAAATACTCTTCACAAATTAATGACATAAGGATTCATAAATTTCAACAAATGAAAACATCTACCCGTGTAATTAAATGTGGCATCAGAAGTATACATAATTTCATAATGTAAACTAACAAAGTGAATTCTTCAGAAAAGCCTTAAAATCCATATACTTTTTCAATTTGATTATAAAGAACACTTTACGCAGACTTTTAACTCTTTGTCAATATAATAATTGAATCATAGCAGTTATTTATCGTTTAAGATCATTCTTCATTGTTCAGAATCGAAGCCGTTGTGTATAAAAAACAGTTGAACAAGAACTGCTCATCGTCTTCTACAGCAGAACCAAAATCGAGATAATAGAGATCATTATTATTACGATTGCTGCAAAAAGTTTGTATTCTGGCAAGTAAGTCAGCCAAAAGTCGTGGACCATATAATAAGTGTTTTAAAACATTTCTCATTGGAAACACAGTGATTGATCGTGTATTCATTTAGATAACTGTGTGTGGTTCTATTGTAATACATAACTGTGTGTGGTTCTATTGTAATACATAACTGTGTGTGGTTCTATTGTAATACATAACTGTGTGTGGTTCTATTGTAATACATAATTTGCTAACAACTAAACTCCCAGCAAACTAATCCCATCATTCACTGGTAAGAACGTTCAATATTGAGTGTTAGGGGAAATCAGGCAGGTAAACATAAGTCTGACACTATTAACAATGGCTATGAGTGTTGGGGGAAATCAAGCAGGTAAACATAAATCTGACAATATCAACAATGTCTACTGACAGTTATATGGATATATTTAACAAGATACGGCAATATTGTTTAAACTATATTTTTAATTGGCAAACCGCTATGTTTGCTGTTTGTCTAGGATTGACCAGTTTGCTTTTCCCCGAATGTCGATAGTTTACATAATTGACAATTTCACTTTCATTTTTGTATATATGTCACATATAACTTAAAACAGGTACCTATTTGCACCGTAAAACAAAAACACATTTTGTTTCGTTACGCGGAAGAATGAACGAATGTGTTTACAAAACGGAAATAGTATGCACGAGACAGAATCAATCATGGTTATTCGGTTCTAACATGAGAATACCCCAACCGTCGATCTAACTGACCTATAATGTCTTCTCTTAGCCGGATGCATGCACGTTTCTTAAACTCTTATCGATTGTTTAAACCATTTATGTGTTTGCTTCTAATGTAAACATTAGCAAGTATTAGAGGATATTTAATATCGCTTCACAATCAAAGATATTAAGCGTTCGTGCGTGCACATATGGTACAATTGAACTATGAATTAGTAAAATTAATGAAAAACTGCCATGCATAAAAACATACAAGATTGAGAAAAACATACACAAAACTAACTAAATAGCCGGGGAAGCACAAACAAAAACATTCAAATAAAGATGCACACACACCAATGTTGTAACTACGTATAAATAATGGCAAAGATGCAACAGTGTTGCGTTGAACCCTCTTTATAAGTCATATATTGGTCTCGTTCACTTATCACAGCTCTTGATTGAGTTCGAATACACCAATAACTGGATTTTCGTGTTTACATAACTAATTGAAAGAGTCATTCAAATGCCTTCACAACGTTTCCGTTGACTTTAACATTTGTATTCTCCTTACTGTTGGCCACCATTTAGTAATTACCTCTCGAATTGTCCCTGCCGCTCTGCAATATATATGATAATAGTGAATGGCCGTCCATGTTTACGTCCGTCCAAAATATGACTTATTCTCCATATGTGTTCACGTTTTCTTATTTAACCATCACACTGTGCATATGCTTAATTCATTGATACAATTCAACAACTTATCATACCAAATGGGTAATATTAAAGATGAATGACCACCGTTTTTGAAGTATTATCAATTAACACATTTAATTCTTAAACATCATAGCAATATTTCTTGATAGTCCGGGAGATAAACATATATTTAAAACCGCTACTAAGTTGTATGTAAAAATATGTATTATTTGCATGACGTAGATACTACTTTATCACTGCGTGACTGCACGGGGAAATGAGGTAAATCTGAATTGTATAGCTGCACAAATATTGCCAGTTAATTGATAAATATATTTACCTGTGGATTAATTTACCTGTTCAAAGTATTCTACGTCCTCAAATAAAATCTTGTTTTCGCTTTTCTCAGATATTGCAATGTGTGAATTGTAAATATGTAGTGTTGTGCATTGATTTCGATTAAACTAACCAGAAACATGTTCATGAAACAAAACATGGCCGGGGAACTTTAAACGGTCAATGTCATATTATTAGTTCAAATTACCAATTTCAACCGAAAAACTTACCCCAAAACCTAAATGTATTACTGAATATTAAATTTAACATGTTTTGTTGTTCATATTTCTTCGACAAACTTGTTAATAGGATAAATCATTCACAAATGTCAACCAGCAATACCAATATCAAAAGGTCAAGGTCGCAGTCTCGGTTCAAAGGTCAAGTTTTGTACAGCAAAAACGTAATATTTAATTTCAAAGCTGTAATTCCTTATCAAATATATGCATATGAACAGGGTTTGGCATATGTCCACTATCAAAAATCAAAAGAAGTTCACAGTCAAGTCTAGACTCAAACATTTTGTTGTTGTTGCTGTTTAACCTAACCATTACATAGTTATAGTAATTCCATCACATACGTGTGTGTGTTTTTTGTTTAAATAATAAATGCATTTATTTACTTAAGCTGCTTTGGGGATATTGTTACCTTTGAATTCGATACGTTTTGTTTTGAATGATAGATTGTGTTTGTCTTTCAATCATCAATTAATTGGAAGTCTGCAGCTAAACGCGGAATACAAAAAGAAGTTTTAAGATAAATCAATGTGCACATATTTGCCAGTGTTTGAAAACTACCGTATTGTGTAACACGCCGTCAAACAAAGGTTATTTGATACATTGTTGTTTGCACGGTAATCGGCATTGTATTGAGAATCAGATAACACTATCGTAAATGGGTATCAAAATCTGTCACGTAGCGACTTCAATGAAATTAAATCATACATACGCTAAATCAATTAGCGAGGAAGCAAAAGAAACATATAAAACATGTGGGCACACAGTACATTTACTCCGTACAACCCTGCAATGGCAATCCGGCACACTGATTGCATGATAATACAACGTTGAATTAAAAAGAACTTTACAATACGCAGAAGATACTGGCATATATACTTCTATTGCTATCAATAGAGTCAGAAAAGAATTAATGTGCGCACTATAAAAATATATTCTAACATGTGCGCACAGTTATTTTGTCTAACATGTATCTGAACGATACACAAATAATAAGAAATGAGCCTACCCTTCATCTGCGTTATTTCCTGTAATCCGGTGTCACGAAGCCTCATGATTGTGATAAAAGCATTGATTGCAAGAGTGTGAAGACGTTATTCGACCGCCACTATGTTGATTGCAAGTGTGTGGAGACGTTATTCGACCGCCACTATGTTGATTGCAAGAGGGTGGAGATGGTATTTGCCACTATGTTGATTGCAAGAGTGTGGAGAGGTTATTCGACCGCCACTATGTTCGTCTGATATATAGGGACAATGCAAATATTACTGCGGATTGCGACTGATGGAAAAGGGATATAGTATGTTAAATACAGTTGAGGTTCCGTGGTTGGCAACGAACACAAAGTGAATGAACATGGCGTTTTATTAATTTTTACCTTATCTTTTTCATAATTCTTACTCAGTTTACAATAAAACATACGGGAGAGAGCATGTAAACACGACTGCATTTGTCACATTCATCTTATTAAACGATTGCATGAGGCTTTTCGTGGGTGTCTAGGGTTCCGACTTAAAACTAATAAATAATGATATTTTCAGTTCTAAACATTCAAAATATTTATATTGGGCAATGACTCCTCATAATTATACAAGGACTTTCATTCTTCACACTTTAGTCTAGCAAATTGTGCTATGCTAGGTTACACAACGTGGTTAATTTAAGCATTTTACGTCCAAAAGTTATTCCAAATGTTATTCCAAATGTATGGTAAATTCAAATTTTAATCTGAACAACATTTACTTTAATATAGTACTGGAAAGGTGTCTAGTCTTTAGCCTTAATCGTATGTAAAAGTTCTGTCAGAAAGACTTCTAAACACACGTTTAGAGATCTCAATAAAACAGATGGAAGATGACGACAAATAGAGATGATTGCAAAACATAGGCATTGTCAATTGACATTTTGGTTTTGATGCGATATTATTAAATCACGTTAAACAAAATGGTTTCAAAAGAAACGATAGAAGATACTTAGAGATTGCAAAAAAAGCAGTAGGGCTTTGTTTTATGCTTTTAACGGAAACATGATTTAAAATATTTTGACTTACCATTACTAATATCCTAGGTAACTTTGTTTAAATGGTGTTTTTGTATGGGTAGAACCAGTACTGTATAAATTTCGCCATCCATAAGATATTATAAGTAAGGCTAGGAAAATAATTAAACAAATGCAACACATAAGAAACAGATGTTTTCTATTTGTTTTATAATCATTCCGTAGAAAATAATATGAAATAATTTCAGTTTGAATGTTTTTCAACCGATATTTGTGTGATGAAAGATGGGTTGTTTTGAATGTAAAAGTTTTTTTTTTGTTTTTTTAAATGTTTACCTTGGAAAAATCAAAGGGATGATAATTTAAAATCAGATATATTTTTGTATATTACTATTTCTTATCAATGTCTCAACTTTATTAATATATTGTTTTTAAACATTGCCAAGTGCTAAAAGAAATTATTCCTATGGTTTCAGGGAATAAACAATATGCCAGTTCTATTCGTTTTTGCAACATTCAATCCCCCGAAAAGAATTGCCAGGTCTCTGAGCAATGCTTATTATTATATATTGCGGTTGACCTTTATTTACTTAAACGAATTCTTTGACATTTCTCTTTACATATACTCACACATGTAAACTATAGCCAAACAAATATTAAGATTTCGTGTGAATAAAAAATACCAAAATAAAACATGCATAAAACTGTCAAAAAAACTGTTCCTATAATAAATCTTGGTTTCCATTTCCTCCTGCATAAACAATCACAAGTGTAAAATACGAAAGGAACATTCAACAATGCACTAATACAACAGTGCACTCGTACTGGATTACAGTTCCTTCGTGTCACTTGACCTGGATTACAGCTTCATCTTGTCACTTGTACTGGACTACAGCTTCATCGTGTCACTTGTACAGCTGGATTACAGTTTTATCGTGTTGCCTGTTCTGAATTACAGTTTCATCGTGTCACTTGTTCTGGATTACAGCTTCATCGTGTCACTTGTTCTGGATTACAGTTTCATCGTTTCACTAATTCTGGATTACATTTTCATCTTGTCACTTGTACTGGATTACAGCTTCATCGTGTCATTTGTACTGGGTTACAGTTCCATTGTGTCACTTATTCTGGATTAAAGTTTCATCGTGTCACTTGTACTGGATTACAGCTTCATCGTGTCACTTGTTCTGGATTACAGCTTTATCGTGTCACTAGTTCTGGATTACAGTTTTATCGTGTCACTTATTCTGGATTACAGTTTCATCGTGTCACTTGTTCTGGATTACAGTTTCATCGTGTCACTTGTACTGGATTACAGTTTCATCATGTCACTTGTACTGGATTACAGCTTCATCGTGTCACTTGTACTGGATTACAGCTTCATCGTGTCATTTGTACTGGATTACAGCTTCATCGTGTTTCTAAAATACTACAGTTTCATCGTGTCACTTGTTCTGGATTACAGTTTCATTGTGTCACTTGTACTGGATTACAGTTTCATCATGTCACTTGTACTGGATTACAGTTTCATCGTGTCACTTGTACTGGATTATAGCTTCATCGTGTCACTTGTACTGGATTACAGCTTCATTGTGTCACTTGTTCTGGATTACAGCTTCATCGTGTCACTTGTTCTGGATTACAATTTTTACGTGTCACTTATTCTGGATTACAGTTTCATCGTGTCACTTGTACTAGATTACAGCTTCATCGTGTCATTTGTACTGGATTACAGTTCTATCGTGTCACTTGTACTGGATTACAGTTTCATCGTGTCACTTGTACTGGATTACAGCTTCATCGTGTCATCTGTTCGGGATTACAGTTTCATCGTGTCACTTGTACTGGATTACAGTTTCATCGTGTCACTTGTACTGGTTTACAGCTTCATCGTGTCACTTGTACTGGATTACAGCTTCATCGTGTCATTTGTACTGGATTACAGCTTCATCGTGTTTCTAAAATACTATCAACGATGCATGGATAGTGAATAAAAATAGTTTACATATACACCGCGGCTTGTTTATTTGAACTACTATTATATCATTTATACGCGAATTTGATAAAAGGTAGGTATCTTACAACACGCACGCTTGGGATATGTGTTCGTTAATAGATCGAAGAATTAGTTACCACTAGTTACCACTAGGAGCTCTACTTGCAAGTCCTAATGTGTCGATTGTTACGGATGGCGGGAGGTGTATTGTACTGGTTCTACCCAGGAACAAGTGTATGGTCTGTCTCCACAATTAGAAATCAACCATCATATATGGCTAGAAAAAGTATCCCAATATATATGGTAGTAGTGTATGGGTTATAGGTCGTCAAAATTGTCCCAAACTATATAGTGATAAAGTAATGACTGTAAATTAGCAGGTAGTTTATTAAGATAACATGGGTATATTAAATAGTCATTGCGTATCTTAACACAATGTAAAGCATTATCTTTAATTTCATAAACTATAAAATGTCATTGAAACTATCTTCCCCTTTACCATACATATTTCAAAAGCTAAGAGAAATGTGTATCGAAGAGACAGCAATTTATACCGGATCCATTTCATACATACCGCCGATAATCAGATGGAATTGATCAAGATTACATTGGAGACTGGTACATTTTAGAAGGAACAAAGCATGTTCGCGTGCAAGATAGGAAATTACCATATAATAATGAATACTGCTTACATGAATCGATCAGTTATAGCTAATTCCTTCATTGAGGTTGGTAAAGAATATCATATTGTAGACGAAAGGCAAAACTTTGGTGAACTTTTCTGAGATGTTTATACAGGTTGTATAAAGGAAAACACTGGAACGCCATATATTGTGGCATTTGGTTGACACGTACATCGCAACGTAACATACAAAACAACATGTTTACGTTTCACATGATACTTTGTAGAAAACGAAGTAGCTTGCCATTTTCGAATACATTTCATTTTACGGAAGGCAGAGCTAACTGCGCTATCCCGCAGGCTGAAAATACACTGACGATATTTATCTTTCTTGCATGTGTGTATTATTATCAACCTCAAAAGGCACTTCATTGTTGCTATAAAAGCAACTAGAAAATAGTACAAATAATGTAAATGTATGAATTGATTCGCAAATTTTCGCCGTTAATGCGGTTTTGAACGCAGGTTGGGCATGACAAATTTACCAAAATGTGCTAATCCGCTTCATGGAATTTAAAGTTTTTTTACCAGGAAATAGCGAGATAAAATGGATGATGCATAGTAACATAAAGTAAATGAACATTTCAATGCGTTAACTGGGATAATAACGCATATTGTTTCTACACGTGTGAGGTTTACTGGGGTAATAACGCATATTGTTTCTACACTTGTGAGGCTTACTGGGGTAATATCGCATATTGTTTCTACACTTGTGGGGTTTATGCAACAAATGCTGCTTTAAGGTTGTTCTGTGTGTGTTTGTGGTTGACTGTCGTCGTTGTTCTGTGTGTGTTTGTGGTTGACTGTCGTCCTTGAATGCTACATTTCCTGTTCGATTTTTTTTTATATCCATATTTGCTGCAGTTGTGTCCTTTACATCCACTACTTGATCTTTCGAGCGTTGTTAATAACGAATTTAGAAATAGTTTTATGTTTCCCTCGGTGACATGTCATTAAAGTTTAATTTCCTAGAGGGGCATTGCCATCTCCTGAAATATTGCTTTCCTAATATAACCGTATATGCCAAAGAGAAAATATCTCAATAAACATTTATTATAATCGTTTTTGTCTTGTGGCATTGCTACTCTTCCTGCGACTATATTGATGACGAACCGTTATTTCCCATATCATAAACCACCTCTTGTTAATCGCAGAAATTCTGAATATGGGATTTCTGTCAGGTTAATATCAAATTAGTCTCGCAATTTAATCTAATTGAACAAAAATACTATCACCAAAGAGACAATGAATCTCGATTAGGACGACATGTTAATGGTGGGCTACACTTGAATAAAAATACGGTTGTAAAAATGTACATAAATTACACCGTTGTCATATTACTTCTACTTGTGGAGGAATACCCCCATGTGACCCTCTTGGCAATTGTCGTGTACGGGCGGGCTCCTGAGAATGACCACCGACATTCTACAAGCCAGCCGGACAGCTTACATTGAGTGCTAAATGGTACTCGTATACGTCTTGGTTAGTAACGTAGGTATAAAACTCGAAAACAAAAAATGTAGCATTCACAGAACACAGTCAGCCGAAAACGTGCAACCAAAATAAAAAGAACAATATCAAGGAAAGAAACTTAGGCAAAATACGCACCGTGTCTATACTTAGACGGTCCCATGGGAGTTTGTCATTTCGCTGATTGAGTGGTCCTTTATAAATAATGCTATCTCATACTTTCAAACCCGTAGGTGCTTACAGTTAAATATAGTGAACATTGACGGATTACGTTCAGTCTTAAGTGCAGCATTTGTTTCCTTTTAAAAAGAAACGTCATCTCTGTGATATTGAGACATGAATGCAGTCAGTGCAGAACAGTGGACAAGTCCCGTTGAAAGTGCTGTTGACATTTAAATTCATCAAGTATTTGTTCCAGAGGTTTGCTTTAGTCATAACTATAATAATAGACGATTCGAAACATGTTTCAGAGACTAAAATGTTAGTAACAATAAATAGGTGGTTTAAAAGGGTTTAATGTCTGCAAAAGTTGTAGAGATGTTAACACGCAATTTATGTTCTTTTTTGTTGATAACCATGTTCATTAAAGCTTTGAAAGTGTTAATATTGCTTTTTAATTCAGACATGCATAGTAAGACGGCATTATGACGATATGTTTGTATGTTACTATTGTTGTTTTGCTGTTTTTTCTTCAAATTATTTGCTAATATGTTGTGCTGATCTGTGGTCTGCAGAACACCGTTGACCAGTGAGTTGCTGGTACATTAGTGAAAGTGGCATTGTTTACATACATATTAATCAAATATAACGTCGTTTGTCTTTATTATTTCTAATTTCTAGCAGAAAGCATTTAAACTCATATATACATTTTACAATATCGTTGAGATCACCTTTTTAAAACATCGCAATCCAAATTAATTTACAAACACATATATTCTAATCGTGACAACTAAACTCGTAGAAAATCTAAATAAGTATAAGCCTGTTTCATATCCGACCCAGAAGGAATTAACACTGTTATGTATAAGGTCATTGCAAGACATAATATACCTGTTTGTCCAATTAGACTTCATATTAACATTTAATAGATTGGTTCGTTTCCGACATTAACAGAAGTAGTAGTAGTTGTAGTAGTAGTCGTAGTAGTAGTAGTAGTAGAAATATTTACATTTATATGGTTAAAACAATTCCAGTGAATAAAGACAATGATGAAAAATAATATAATTATTTCGTCCTGTACAGTTTGGTTATCTGCAGAAATATTTTCCTCAACTGTCTTTGGCATATACGATATCATATTCCATATAAAGATCAGATCTTTGAGTGTGTTGTGTAATTACATATTTCCGTTTTTCTCTTTCTTTACAACACAATAATAAATGGCATTTTACATGTCGAAGGACAGATAACGCATAAAAGAAAATATACCACTTGGCAGATGACCGTGAACAACATTGTTCTAAACGTGTCACTTCATTTGTCTTTATCATTATACAAGTTCACCACTAACTTCTAAGAACAGTGTTGCACATAGATAGATAACTTTAAACAAGAGGCACAAGATATTTGTTTCGATCCACTGTACTAAGGCTGTATGGCGTTTTTAGGCTGTAGAAGAATTCGTCTGCCATTATTACGACAGTATGCAAAGTTTTTCACCATCCAGTGTTGGCTACGTCCGAAATTGTATAATAATCTAACACCTCTCGTGAGCACGCCTCCTTTTGTTAACATTTAAAATTTCTGTAGTCCATTTTATGAGGAAGTAATATGTATATGGTCAATTTTTTATTGTAATCTTGCTCTGCGTTATTCTAAATATGTTTAGGAAAAAGGATTATGTTTCTGTGAAGTCCATGGACCTCATATACAGCATACAATTGAAAGAATATTCAATTCGTACATTTAAAATGTCCTTAAATAATTTATTTAAAGCTTTGATTTCAATCGAAATACATTCAATGTGTTTTGATGAACATGACATTATAAAGAACATTTTAAATTGAAAAGGAAACATTCTCTTATCAATAAAACGTTGACGTCATAAAAACAAGAATGAAGTTTCGGAAGTTAAAATCGTGTATGTAAAAAAAGTTATAAGCACTCCTAAAGCCCCGCAATATTAATACGCGGATGGACTCGAACATATATGCCAGTACATATAAATATATGTAAGAACCTATAAATATTGCGCGGTACGTCCAATGCATAGTAAACGGATAGATATGAAGGTGCACGCTAATATATAATGTTGACGAGATCGAAACGAGGTTCTACGGACCTAAGCAAAACAAACCACCGAGGACTTAGTCCGAGGCCTATATTACAGATGTATTACTTTTAATCAGGTATTCGTCCTCGGTCAGTACTACTTTCGCCGTTCGAAACATAGATCCATACTCATATTGAATCAAAATGACATAATGGTATACTCAAGGTCACTCATTAGAATATACTGTTAACCTCAACGATAAATACGAAACTCAACATTCACTGATCAATTATGTTTTAATTAAAGTTGCACAGACATCACGTTTCACGTTCCTGTAAATAGCATGCTAAAGTAGAAATACACATTGATAACACTACACATCCTAAAGGACCTCGCAAAAGTCCGAATCTATTACAATATATGCTAATCAAACAACCAAAAAAATAATAATTCGGTTAATTATACATTGTAAATACGACTTGACGCGCAAATGTTCGGCGTTAATGCGGCTTGCCGTTAATGCCGATATTCGGCTACTTTTATCTCTTGTTTGTGTTTATTGCTTCCAATTGATTCCCTTTTCAGTATGTATTGCCATTCACACTAGCGTTCGTTTAGTGCTGTTTGACGGCCGTAAAAGGTTACCCAGACGAAAAATCAGTTGTATTATTACTTACTGATCCTTCGGGATCAACAAGCCCAGTCTTTGTGGCTTTTGAAATAGAATATCGCTTAAACCTGTCCTAGGAGGCGTGAGAGGTGTTGCACTTTTCATTACCTCTCATGAATAGACTCAAAACTGAGTCTGCTACTGTCATCTCTTGTTTGTGTTTGTTGCTTTCAAGGGATTCCTTTTTCAGTATTTATTGAACGTCGGTAGTGAACAGCGAAAGCCATTCACTACCGACATTCAGAACCGCATAAACGCCAAGAAAATGCGAATCATTTCTTTCATTTGTATACTTTTCCCGTTGTTATAGTTCCAACAATAACGTACCTTAGGAGTTGATAATGAATACATATGTACAAGAAAGATACATATCGCTATTGAGGTACACCAGATACGTGTACAGTTAGCTCCGCCTACCACACCGGATGCGTGAAAAGTTATCTCCGCCTACAACACCGGATATGGTTGTGAATGAAATCTATATATATTTTCACACTCCTTGCGTCTGGAATATGTCTGAGGCGTAGCTACTGTGTACGCATATACGCATGTGCGTACGTCATGCGACAAAAACACACACACTAAGGCCACACTTAAACATATCTTGGTTAGCCCACATCCAAACTTAATTTTGTCAGATGGCTAGGTAGGTAGGTAGGAAATTTATTTTGTTTTCCTTCCATCTGTGAATGCTGTTTAAAGTTTAACTGCTTATTTGGACTTAAAACAATACTCTTTTTTACTTATTGCTATATTGATTTTCGTATAATGGGTGTGTATTGCAATACTGAATAATAAAATTAAAATGAATAAAGATGAAGAGGATGTTTTTTCACTGTCAACGGGATTTTAAATTTGACCAGGTTACCCAACGGCAATGTTTGAAAAAATCCTACCTGACTGTAAAAAATATTTGGAGTCGGGCCGATGTTTTTGGTCAGTCCCCTTCTGAAATACTAGTCTTAATATTTGTTAAACATATTTTTAAATCAATCATTAAATATTTGAAGAGTATACCTACATGGACGTAACCAGGATTGTTTAGGCTGTACGCACACGAATTTTTTTAGTTGAGCGTCATAGGCCTGAGTGTGCTAGTGGGGTATGGAGGTCACCACTACCGATTTTTAAAAATGTATCAGCAATTTTAAAGGGACTGGGGCGATTTTGTTATTAGTGTCGGCAAAATTCAAGATATTATATATAAAGTTAAATAATGTTTTAATATCAGATTAAGATGTAAATGAACTGGTAAAAATCTGTGTAGTAGTTGTCAAGATATTTATTAGCGCGCATGTGTGTCCAATTGTTTTAATAGCGGCTTTGCAAAATCACTGACCCCCTCCCCACCCCAATCCTCACCCCACACCCCGAATTTTCATTAATAAATTAAATTATGTCATTGTGGAAGCCCGATGTTGCCAGGGACGTCTGGTCGACCCCGCCCCCATCCCTCTCCAACTCCAACGACAATAAAAAATGTCTTAAGAATGCAGTTGGTGTATTTTCTGTGCAGAATTATATCTATGCTCGGAGATTGTTGTGTAAGGCACCTAACCCTAAGCCATAATTAAACTTCTAATATTTAATAATTGATTTAAAAATTTGTATAATAAAAAATAAGTCAGTTTAATGCCTAACCGAGAGCAGTTTTTACATTGACCGCAACTATTTTTCTATTTGGATAGTTTTCCTTAGAGATGTAGGGTTATGACACTGCCCACATTTAAAATGAAAACTACTATAAAGTCTCATTTTTGTTTCTTTGAACACGTTTTGAAGTCTTAAGGTCGCGCTGCATGTATTACATCCATAAACAAACTGTTTGTCAAAACTGTTAAATCAATAATCAGTCGACCAACTATATTGAAGTTATCGTCCCATTGCCATTTCCATCTTGTTTCTTATCAACATTCTGCAAACTAGAAAATCTCGACTTTTTTTTATTTTTATTAAAGACCGGTCATCTAAATCGCGGCCCCTTGTCGCAGCCATGTTCACGATGCTTAAACGCGCACATAATACACCGCCTGTGCTATGCAACTTCCGGGGATGGATTTGAGCATACCGGGGATGGATATGGCATACCCAGTTGTTGTTTTTAACAATTGCCCATGGTTTAGTTCCGATGTTCAGCGGATATTGAGCATACCATTAGAATGACCCTCCACATGCATCCTTTCTCATATCTTCAAATGTATACAACAGCCAACTATTAATAATCCTAATTTCATTTCACAATTGTCTTGTGAAACAAATTACACATTGATGTACTTGTGCTCCCTGACATGCTCCGCTTTAATCAAGGGATATGTCAAATCAACTACACTACCCTGAGACTAATGAGAAACACTGTTTTATCCAAAAAGACTTATATTTGTTTAAAAAGACTTACCTAACACCTAACACAATTACGTATTAATACTTATCATGATTGTTTGTCTTACTTTTACTATTTGATAAATCTGCACAAACGCGCACATCTGCACAAATCTTGTAACAAAGCCTCCAATTTAGATAAATATTTCATTAGCTCAATTCTTGTACCGAAGCCGCAATTCTAGCACCATCTACCAACATCAGGCAATGCTGGTCATATTTCCTCTATTTACGCAAAATACGTTCGTTTTAAAGTAGTGTAATGCATGCATTTAAGCAAACATTGTGTCGCTGTTCATCATAAACGATGAAAATTGGGTGTATGTTTACCAGCTTTTGTTTTGAACGTTTCCGCTTCATCGGGAGTTTAGAGAAAACTCTTTTTTATTTCAGATTTCAAAGCAGAAATTGTATGTAACATATTATAATTTTTTTTTAATAAATTGAACAATAGGATTAAAATAGAAATGACCACTGCCCTTTGAAATCATACTCTTAATAAATTTGAAGAAAACTTGGAGAAAAATATTAACAACACGTAGGCTGGCCAACGATGCTCTCATGCAAACACATTATCTATTATCTTACATTATTCTCTTCTAATACTCCTTTTTCCCCTCCGTCCTATTACACCTCTTAATATATAGTCATACAATATATTTAATATTATCTAAATAGTGTTATGCAATTAAACTGTTATGTGTTGTTTAAATTTGTGTAGTAATTGTAATTTTTACTGTAATGTTGTATGCAAAAAACAATAAAACAATAATAAAAATAAACATATTGTAATTACAGTCAGGTAAAACAACGATCTTCGATTTTGATATATTGTTGCAAAACGAAATATTGTGGAAAGAACAAGAAACTCACTTTGAGTTTGTAAATTTCTGGCGCTCAAATTCAGCCCCGGAAGTTACTCAACTTATTTTAGCATAATACCGGTGGCGTAAGATTTGCGCATTTACCAGTCGTGGCTTTTAATAATTCAATTACGGCAAATTTTCAGTGATATCATTTATAGATTTCGAATTTATATATTTTTTCCGCAGATCGATCCACATAAAACCTATTCTTTATTCCGAAAATAATGCATAACCTGTACAAAGAAAAAACAAGCATGCCATAGTGTGTATGTTTGTTTTGTTGTTGTAGTAGGTTTTCTTGTTGTTGTTGTTGTTGTTGTTGTTGTTGTTGTTGTTGTTGTTGTTGTTATTCATTACGAACTACCATTTCAGGGAAGTTGTGCACATTTACCTGAAAACTGCATACAGACGTCTGTTCCACGGCGCAAGAAATGGCGTCTTTTTGTGAAGGTGATGTATTTAGTTAAACGTTAATAGCCATAAAACAACATGGACTCGATAACTTCCACTTGCTACGAATCGATTTGGCTGAAATTATTAAATAACATATAAAACAATCGATATATTTTTCGGACACGTTTTTTCAGTATTTTGCATCAAACAAATTTCTTTTGAGGAAAAAGGAAATTTCAAAACACCAAGTTTCTGTGTAGTTTACGAACAAGTTTACAGCTGAACTATTTTTTTATATCAGACAATTTCTTAAACAATATATCATATTTTCTCAAAATTTCGTAGAGCTGGCACCAGTATAAATAAAATTATGCAAACTTTCTGGAAAAATTTGTATCTGAAAAACGGCGTCAAAAGTGACGAACGATGCATTCTTTACGACGTCGTATATTAAACACCTTACTGATTATCAAAAAAATAAATTCAATTCCACTTTCAGAAAAAGTTAAAATTGAATTTGGTATAAATTTCATATGCAGATTCAAAATAAAATCGTAAGTGTGATTCCACCTTAAACTCTCTAAATTGTAACAAGCAACATACATGTAGTAGGTAGTACTATATAAAGTTGTAAGCACTGCTTGTTTTTGTCAATTGTGCATATCAAATACAAGTATCACTATTGAGCTTACGATAATTTAATCACTACGATTAATAGTTTTGTTTGCTCCTTTCAACTTTGTTTCAAATTGCATTGTATACACATCCGGATGGGCAGTTACTACCTGTTTGGTTAGTTTGTGTGTTTAGAAGCCTTTCTGGTCTGAGCGTAGATACTTCCTACCTCCCTTCCTACGCAAAAAGAGGAAATAAATAGTAAATACAAATGCTAGGTTTCAATTAGGGTTGTGCAGCTGGTTGCAGATTTCTGAAGTTTTCCCTGTTAATCACGATTCTACTCCCTAAGGAGTGTGGTATGTTTTTGATGAGTATTTGCATAAAGATGTATAATTTGAGAAACTGCCTCTCAGTCCCCTTAGGAATGGATTATTACTTATTATGGAGGCATTATTCTTCTTGCCTTCACTGCATCTGAATGAGCATCTGCATCTGCATCTGGTAGGAGCGTGCATTTTTTGATTTAGTTCTTAATTACTTGCCATTTGTAGAACTTACGACTTTATAGCAAGTTTAGTCATATTAATACATTTGTTTTTTCATATAATGACATTACAGTGTCTATGAATAATTTATAAAATGTGATCTTGCTGTGAATATGGTCATGTCACCTTAGGAGCAATTGTAAAATCACCAGGTTTTAGCAAATACAACGGCTGCCTAGTCAGGCACGTATGATGTTTCCCTTCCAAGTGCAGGTTCCATTTGGTTGGACATGATATGTGTATTTATGTTCATCCAACTTATTGTCAATACCGTTTATAGAGTTGTATAACTTTGATATATGAGTTACAGTTTCAATTCAAAGTAGTTTCCAAGTCAGACAAGCACAAAACTAAACTATAGTCATAAAAACTATACTATAGTTCTTAGTGCCTTACTTTCCATATTGACAGTTACCTTCTCTTTGTACAGCCGAAAACGAAAGATAAACTAGGGTTTTCTGTTGCAATAAGAAAAACGGATTTATGTTTTGACAGAGAGCCGGGGCGTTTGGTACTCTCAGTACAATGACAAGACTAAGCAGACGTCGATTATGCACTCTACTGTCTGTGAAGCTGGCCAATCAGCAATTCGGGAACCAATATCCTTTGTCATGGATATCCCTATTGAAGACAGACGCCATTATTCTGCGAGAGCGCCAGGTCTGTTTTTCCTTTTTCCCTACCTCCCCACTACCCACCTTCATAATGAGCGTCTGCCGTTACTTGCAAAAGAGGATCTATACGTGCCTTCTGATACCTCAGCGCCCTGTTTCTCTGTCCGTAAACGTCCTTAAAATGTATTTCGTTTTTCTTACCTAGTCATTTAATTGTATCTTATGTTCATCAAACTTATTGTCAATACCGTGTATATGGTTGTATAACCTTGATATATGAGTTACAGTTTCAATTCAAAGTAAAATAAATTATGTCTGACTTTCCTTTCCAAGTCAGACAAGCACACAACTATACTATAGTTCTTAGCGCCTTACTATCCACATTGACAATAATGAACTCAGGTTACCTGCACTTTGTATGGCCGAAAACGAAACATAAATAACTAGAATCAAATAAGTGGTTCTGGACTTATTCCGTCGGATCAGTTTCTGTTTACATTTAATTTATTCAGCACATATGTATTTGTTTTTATCAAACTTTCCATGTTTGAAAAGTTATCTTATCAGCATGCATATATATATTAGCCTAAATATTTGGTACATATTTCCGAGAGTAATTACCTACTTAGTGTAACACCTATCAAAAAAAGTGATCCGTTACAGCCTGAAGGATGTGAGTTTTTAAAAGGAATAAATAAATACCCTTAAAATGAAATAAGGTGTAACAGATGTTTTTTTTACCACAATATGGTTTAAAATGCTCAGGCCTGATAATCAAAACATCCATGATATGAAGTTTTAAACTTTTAGGGACAATGATCCTGTAAACAGGCAAAATGGCAGATTTTCGTCACTCAGCTAGAACACGTATAAGGCATAGTTCATAATAATGTTGGTTGTCATATTGCTGAGAGAGCAGAATCTAGTAAGAAACGCTCTTGAAAAAGTCCTTTAGTTTTAAATTTACGCTTTTAACCCGAGTGATCTTTTACTACCTAATGCACTGTATAACAACCATGACTGTATGGGTAAATAGCACAGAGCCTAAACTCGATTGACATTTTAAAAAATAAACACTCGATACATCATAAAGAAGAGTATAACATGGTCTTAAAATATAACTGTTTCTGTGTAATCGCATATAAACCCAGTATGTTTTAAAAGACTATTTGCCAATTTGAAATTATATTTTATTAAACCGTTACATTCATGAAGTTTTAACATTCACCAAAACTCGGACCTTAGTTAGACATGCGTTCTTTTTATCACAGGGCGTAAATTACGATACTTAATGCTTGAAAGGGGTAGGAAATAGCAAAACTCAATACTGTTTTCTTTAATATATTTCAAATACCTCTGTTTTGGTGTTCATTTTGTGATTTGGTGACAGCATAAAATATATTTAGATGAAAATATCAACGAAACACTGAATAATATGCCCTCATCAGTTTTTTGCTTATTTTGGCCATCTACGGGAAAACGCTAGATGCGTTCGACATACTTTCTTTACTCATGCCCTTTTCTTAATCCATTCTTTGAAAATTAGTTTATAAATGGAGAGAGGGAGACATTTGTTAACATTTAAACATATTTAATTATAGTGTGTAATATAGCTATCATTTAAACAAAACGGATTTGTTGTGTGTTGATATATTCGGAGTTTCCGCTAAAACTATCACTATACGATCAAGGACTAACCATTACTATTGTACAGGTGTAACACTAGTTAGTTTGTCACTTATATTCTAGAATAGTTGATAATATACAATAACATTAAAATCAAATATGTTATAATTTAAGGAATTACAGGAGACTACTATATAATAACCACAGGACAACAAAATGATTCGCATCCTTACATTGGTCCTGAACAGCATCAGGTTTACTAGTAGTTGTGTTTTGTGTTATTTGCAACTTAACATATATTTATAAACCTTAAAGGAATATATACAAAGTGTCTTTGTTAACGATATCTCATTCAAATGTAAATATACAATTATGCAAAATTAACAGTCAATAAAAAAGAGAATGATAATGGACCTATGGAAACGGCCGAGCACGACACATACGAAATATTGCAGTCTCGGTTTGATTGAGACTGTTCATGAGTGGTAGTGAAATATGCTAGCAACCGCTCACGCCCTCTAGCCCTCATCATTATGCGTGACCAAAACAAAATTATTGACTCTTTTGTTACCAGTTTTCTTCAGACGTTAAAGGTTAAAAAATGTTCAAAGGGGCAATAATAATACAAATAGTCTGACACAGACTACAACAATGAAACACTATACAACGTACGAGTATAACTGAGAACGGCATATACATACTACTGTGATTGTTTACGAGCTGCGGACTGCGGACCAGTCTTTACCCACGACTGTGGTGTTGTATGCGAGCTGCGTGAGTAATAGTCTGCAGAACAGTCTATACCCACGATTGTGGTGTTGTATTCGAGCTGCGAGAGTAATAGTCTGCAGAGCAGTCTATACCCACGATTGTGGTGTTGTATGCGAGCTGCATCAGTAATAGTCTCCAGAGCAGTCTATACCCACGATTGTGGTGTTGTATGCGAACTGCGTGAGTAAGTCTGCAGAACAGTCTATACTCACGATTGTGGTGTTATATGCGAGCTGCGTTAGTAATAGTCTGCAGAACCTACTATACCCACGATTGTGGTGTTGTGTGCCAGCTACGTGAGTAATAGTCTGCAAAACAGTCTATACCCATGATTGTGGTGTTATATGCGAGCTGCATTAGTAATAGTCTGCAGAATCGACTATACCCACGATTGTTGTGTTGTATGCGAGCTGTGTGAGTAATAGTCTGCAGAACAGTATATACCCACGACTGAGGCGTTGTTTGCAAGCTACGTTAGCAAACGGCGACAGAGCAGTATCTACCAACGACTGAGGCGTTGTATGCGAGCTGCGTGTGTAATATGCTGAGCAATCGTGCAAGTTTTTTTTACGCGAAAACAAATGCTTTAACTGTTTCTGAAAATAAGCACCTTAATGGAATAGAAAAAAACAAGTTTATGCAGTAATTGATGTAGAATATTGTTGTAACGTTCAGAATCTCATCCAGGTCACCTTATTTGGCGAGACGCTGTGTCGAGGTTGGTGTCTAGGGCAGTGGTGGATTCGAATCCGTAGGTAAGTGGTTGGTACAAAATTTTCTCCACATATAATATTTCATGTTTGCACTTGTATCTTATAAATCCTACGTTAAAGAAAGTTCGTTATTATGAATTTAAATCTCTCAAATAATAAATAATGATATTCTAATTTCATTGTATCATTATTGATCTGGCGTTTTTCTATGGTGAATACTTGTATAGGTACCTGAGGTTATAATCATGTTATGTGAATCCTCTATCGTATCAATATACGCTAGGGTTGTGGTTATTTGACGGAAAAGCCCGAAGATATCCAACGCGTTCAAGAGAAAGGCCTTAAGTATTATCCGGTTTCCGAAATCAACATTTTAAATTAACCAAGTGGCAGAGTGGACTAAGGCGCCTGCTATTAGTGTGCGAAGCGATGTGTCGAGGTTGGTGTCTATTGCTACGGGTTCGAATCCGTTGGTAAGTGGTTGGTAAAAAAAATCCCCACACACATATATACATATATACTTAACACATTTCCTAAGATATACTTGACACAATTCCTAAGTACCCAGTTCTATAATTGTTAAAAAAACAATTCTGAAAATAAATCGTTTTGTGATATTACTGACATCCCATGCAATAACAAAGTGAAACAAATCACTCCAAAACTAATGCTATATCATCAAATAACCATTCGGTCATTTGTTAGAGTATACTGTTTATCCACCATTTAATGGTGGACTAACAAATGACTGTTGGTCATCTTATAAACAGTCATTTGTTAGTCTTTCGTTGGGGATACAAATTTACCAAGTCATTTGATAGTCTTTCATTATACTTAGGCAGTTGTAATCAGTTATTTGTTAATCTTTCGTTATACTTTGTCTATAATGCAGAGTATATTGATAGTCTTTCGTTACCTAAGTCATTGGTATCTGAAAGTAATCAGTCATTTGTTAATCATTCATTATGCTTTGCCTATCGGGCAAATTATATTGAAATGTATAATATGTAGTATTTCATTAAAGTTGTATCATCTGACAGGACTATTGACATTTAATATATGTTAAAGAAGACAAGTTCAAGTCTATGGAACACCAAATTAAAAGAAACTCAATTGAACCTCTCTTCAAATAATTGTCCCCCGCTTTGCGAAAAGCAGAGGACTATTAATTTGGGTCTGTCAGTGTCCATCTGTCACACTTTGGTTTCCGCTAAACAACATATTGACATGAAACTTGGTGGGTAGGTAGGTCAAGAGGAAGCTTGGGACTGGTTTTGGGATAGCTCCGGTCAAGGTCATTGTTGATAAAAATAGAAAATTAGTTTCTATTAGAACGCGTAACTCTAGGTCTCATGGTAGTTGGAGTAATGGTAACATCAAACGTAAATCGCGTGTAATTATTTCAGTCGCTGATTTACATACTATTTTTAAACAGTCTGGAAAAGCACTCTATGCTTTCCTGGTTTACCTCTCTGTCCATTTCTTCAATTAAGTTCATCGACGAGGAAGCAGACAACATATTCATTCTTACAGATCCCTTGTAAAACACTGCTACCATAATTCAGGGCTACACATTTCATATTCTCTGACCCCATATTGACAAAGAGTCTGATCACGTCAAGCTTTTTATCTTAATATAGGTATTGATTTCACTGATATGCCTAGTATTTTTCGAGATAATCATGTAGTTGATTCTATCCTTAAATATTTCAAAAATTCAGAAAGTCCTGTAATGTGTTATAAATATAAAAAAACTATTAGAAATTTTATTTTCAACTACAACAAAATAGGTTCTGACCTTGATATAGTAAATAACACTAATAAGTAATGTGAATGTAACACATCAAAATTTTGATATGCTCCAGAAGGTCATGTTTTGATATTGTTGATAAACGTATTCGGCATCTGTTTTCGAAAGGTCCTATGTATAGATTACCTTCAACTATCAATTATATTGCCTGTCGTGCTCAGGTCGTCCAATCCATTGAGGAGTTTAGTATAAAATGGTGTCGTAGAGAACATGCGGACCCAAACTCTCTTTCTACTTCGAAAAGTAATTTTTTAAATTATAGAAACACATATTTACTTTTATAATGCTAAGCCCTCTTTACTTCACATACGTGGTTCATGTGTTAACTTTCATACCCCATCCAACCCAGTCTCTAAGAAGGAAAAACGGGGTTGGCTGGGGTATAAAATAAAACCTTAATTTCGGGTTTAAAAGCATGCTTATTGTAAAATTAACAACATATAAGAGATAATGTTTATATAAGCCACGCCTCCGATGACGTCATATTGTATATCAATATCAACAACAGCGGTTAAAAATACATATCTGCACATATGTACATGTTTATAACTATGGGTAAAGAAAGTTGTACACCCCATATCCCTCTATGGCCAGTACAAGAAGTGAATATTGACAAATTGTAGTTTATAGTGTTTCGTAAATTAAATAATACAGGACTTCTTTAGCATAATCATGTGCGGCCAGAGGTTTTCATATCACACAGGTAATTTGATCGGCATAATAGTTGTGCAAAATAAAAAATTTCTTTGAACCTCTCACCCGATTTTAGACTTATTTCCAAAAGAAAATGCTTGAGCATATCTACTGGTAAAGAATCTTTTAAATGAAACTTTTTAAAAAAATAACAATCCATAATATTTAAAGTGATTTATTTGCGATGATTTTAAATTGCATCTTCAAGATTGACAAGAGATTTCCCATGAAGCGTGAACTATTATATTTTGAAAATATTGGGACCTACAGACAATGATATTTTCAATAGTACCATGTACTCTGTAAATCTCTGTTTCTATGATGTTTAGTTCATATGTTTTTTGTTGAAACGAGCACAATACTATTTGAGTTCGGGGGAAAAGAGAAAAAAAAAGTTAGCTCCGCCCTATCGATAGAGCGAAAGTTAGCTCCACCCACAAAATTATCCCATCGCTTAATCGAATTAAAACGGAACCACGTAATGCTCCGAGACCTAGGTTTTCCTTTCGTAATTTAAAATCGGGAATTCAAGAATTTCATAATAAACTTGTTTTAATCCCTGCCGATAAAGCAGCTAATAATTAATTATTGTTTGACGCCTACATTACGTCAACGTGATTTAAACATATTTTATTGCCGTATAATATGCAAACGGGTTGGGCCACAAGTTCTAACAACATTAGTTACGACCCTTTCCCAACGTCAACGTGATATCTCTGGAACTCGGTAGCACTAATCCGTATACTCCAGAGGATGATGTTGTTTCCACACATATCACTCGGTGCACTACTTTCAAGGCTGGGGTAGACGAAAAACTGAACAAACTGCCAACTATGTACTGGATTCCTAAATTACATAAAAATCCGTATAAGGCCCGCTTTATTTCGAATTCTAGTGCGTGAGCCACCACGAACATCTCCAAACTTTTAACTTCTTACTGCCATTAAATATCACGTTAAACAATATCGTGATAAAACTTATGGAAATTCTGGGATTAGTTTGTTTTGGTCTATTAAAAAATTCAGGAGACGTTTTTGATAAAATTTGCAATAAACGTCAGGTTTCATCTATTAGCACTTATGACTTCTCTACACTATATACAACCTTACCACATCATCTTATGTAAGACAAGATTATTGCTCTTATTAAAAAAACATTCGCTAGGGCAAGTACTACATTTTTGGCCGGTAATAATAGTAAAGCGGCAGTTTAGATAATTACACTATGTTGACTTGCCAAGAAGTTTATGAAGCACTAATCTTCCTATTAGATACTATTTTCGTCCGGTAAGAAACGACCGTTTATAGACAAATTGTTGGTATCCCTATGGGTACGAACTGTGCACCCTGTGTCGCAGTTTTGTTTTTATATTGCTATGAAAGAGATTTCATGTTGAGTCTTTCACCAGATACCTAGGAAAATGTTATTGAGGCCTTTAATGACACCTCTCGGTATCTGGATGACATATTAAACATTGACAACCCTTTCTTTTCTACTATGGTTAATAATATATACCCTAAAGAACTTCAACTTAGCAAAGCTAATATTGCTGATACTAACGCTTCTTTTCTTGATTTACATCTCTCCATTGAAAATGGTGAAATAATTAACAAAATATATGACAAGAGAGATGATATTAATTTTGATATTGTTAATTATCCCCATTTAGATGGGGATGTTCACCGAGCAACTTCTTATGGGGACTATGTTTCTCAACTTATTCGTTTTCTAGAGTTTGTACTCGAGTTGATTACTTTAATATTCGTAATCTTTGTATAACTAAAAAGCTTCTCCATCAGGGTTACCGTTTCCATAAACTTTGTAAAACCTTTGCAAAATGTTATTATCGTAACCATGATCTTCTTTCCAAATATAAAAGTAATTTAAGAACTCTTCTGCGATAAAGACTAACACAACCTGACGTCTATATGTTGACGTGATTTACAAACTTCGTAAGATTCTTGGTCATGATCACTTTCATACGATCTTTGTTAAACTTGTTAAAAGGTTTATGAAAAGAGGTTATGACCCTATCATTTTTCAACGCACTGCATTCTTGGTAGTGGACCCTTTTACAGTTCGACACTATGCTTCCCTCTTTAATTGTGCGATGACCGGACAGTCTGTGGACCCTTTGATGACGTCTACCTAAAGCCCAAAAGGACGGTGACGTTTGGTGTTTGTCTGCAGTCTTGTCTTGTCTGCCCACAATGGTTTATTCTCTTGTTGCTCTGGCTTCTGCCAAGTCACTGAGTACCTTCTTTGTGGCTTTCTAGGCTATTGTTTTTTTGTATTTATATATACACGAGCATCTTTGTGTTTTACCCATATTGCCTATTAAAGCTGCCGTGTTGGTTAGAGTTCATGGCTGGGATTTCTTTATTTAAACTGTCCCGTTTAATTGGGTTGACAGTAGGGAAAGTGAGAGGTTTGGTGCAACCTAGAACCTGGTTTAAACCCCCAGCGGCCTTTTTTGTCGCTGACCGTTTCAAGGCGGTAGATTTTCAACCCTTGTGTGTTTGTGATGTTTTATTTAGCCTTTCATTCGTCTTTACATTTGTTTTTGTTTCTGTGTGTGTTTAGTTGTTGACTGTCGTCCTTGAATTATGCTTTTCTTGTTCGATTTGTATGTCTATATTGAATTCACTGAATACGTGAACTATATGATACATTGTGTTTAACATTGTATCCGCTGGTAACGAATTTTGTGCAATAAATAAGCATAGCGAATGTCAGACAAATGTTTGTGTCAGTAATTATGTCATTATATAAATCTCGCCGCTTAGTACAAATTGGCTGGTCTATTACGTTATTACCACAGTAACTATACTATATTATCAACTAACACACTTAATACACTATTATTGTAAATGAGTGATCGTAAAGTTAGAGCAGATCTTCATTATTATAAGCACAAAAGAAGACTCGTAACAGATTATTGCGAAAACAATTGCAAAATCAGCTTCATTGGAGAGGACGTCATTATTCTTCACAGTGATGCGGATCAAAGCAGGACGTAGATGTAATCGCGTCTCTATTCTGGCGTACGACTTGGCATTTACGTGGTGAAACATTGATACGCAGTCTAAAATAAGGCTATGCACACGGCTGCCGTGTATACTGTACATGCCGTGATTGACTGCGGTTATGGGCAGAAGTCGTAAAGCCAGTAAGCGGTACGCACATTCCGAAAATATCGAAAATACACATGTAGCAGGTGCCTTGGTAATATTTTGTTTTATCCTGATTTTATATTTTTCACTCTTTTATATGAAATTATTGATAAGATTGTGTTTATTATATTTCTCTTATGTGCGTCTGAACTGCATATACTTATCATCCTCTAACGCGTGTTCGAGACCACAAAGAATGGTATGGGTGACATGTATGAGTTCACTGGAAGAAACGAACCCGTTGTCAAAAATCTGACACTATCAACAATGTATACTAATGGATAATAATGGCAGTGTTACAGATATGATGAACAGTTGCAAAGATACAAGTGTTAATGCTATCATGGGTGGTATTCAAGCATATCAGATCCCCGTTTTACACTTAAGCTAGAGATGAAAACGAGCTCAAGTCAGAATAAGTCCGTAAGTTATTGCGCTGCAAAAACACCATTTCATAATCCGCGGAATTCAGAGATCTAAATAATTTGTTTTTCACTATGGATTATTTAACAAGATACGGGAATATTGTTTAAACTGTATTTTTAATAATATGCAAACTGTTTTAAAAGTCATCTGTTTGTCTATGACTGACCAGTTTGATTTCGCCGAATGTCGATAGTTTGTAAAAATTGATAATTTCACGTTCATTTTATTATGAATATATACATCACATAGAACTGAAAACAGGAAAATATGTGCACTTTTTAAACAAGAATCACAATACACAGTTCTATTTTTTCATGCTGGCCTGGCGTTATAATGTCTTCTCTTAGCCGGACGCATAAACTCTAATCGATTGTTTAAACCATTTATGTGTTGCCTTCTAATAATGTAAACGTTTGCAAGTATCAGATAATATTTACTATCGTTTCTCAATCAAACAAATTCGAAAGAAATTCTATAAATTCGCCGTTCGTACGCACAGATATATTGAATCAGTTAAAGTAATGAAAAACTGACATGCAGAAACATCCAACAAGATTGTGAAAAACATGAGCAAAACTAACTAAATAGCCAGAGAAGCACAAACAAAAACATTCAAGTAAAAATGCACACACACCAATGTTGTAACTACGTATAAATATAGGAAAGGATACAACAGTGTTGCGTTGAATTCACTATATAAATTATAGATTGCTTTCGTCTACAATTATCACGGCTCTTGATTGTGTAGAAAAACACCAATAACTGGATTTTCGTATTTACATAACTGATTGAATGTGGCATTCAATGCCTCTACAACGTACCCGTGGACTTTAATGTTTGTATTCTCACTAAAGTGTGCTTACAAACATCAAACATTGTTTATCAAAACGCTGTTAAGCTTTTATACGGCCTCAAAATCTGTATCAGTAAAAAGTCAGAAGTTTCTTCTTTTGTTCAGCATATGTATACGTACTGGGTTTGACAAATGTCCACTTACTGCTCCAATATCAAAAGTTACATTCAAGTCTAGATTTTGGACTCATATTTTCTTTATTATCCTAAACGTAACATGAATATAGTAATACAATCATACACCTGTATATTCTTTTTTAATTTATTTATTTATGCAGCGCTGGGGATCTTGTTACCTTTGCATTTTTGTTTCGAATAATATATTGTTTTTACCTTTCAATCATTAATTAGTTTGACGTCTGCAGCAATATAAATCAAGCAAAGGTGCTATTCAAAAATATGTTTTTAGATAAATCAATGTACATATATTTGCTAGCGTTTGACAACTATAGTATTGTGTAACACGCCAACACGTCAAACAAAAGTTATTTGATCAACTGGTCTGCATGCTAATCACCATTGCATTGCGAATCAGATAACCTTATCGTAAATTTAGAATCAAAAATGTCACGTAGTACCTTCGAGTAAATTAAATCATGCATATGGTAAAGCAATTAGCAGGAAAGCAAATCAAACGTATAGACTGACGGGCACACAGTACATATACTCCGAACAAGATGGTACACAATTCGAACAGAAAAAGTAGCATTCAAGGACGACAGTCAACCAAAAAAACACAGAGTAACAAAAAGCTATAAAGGTGAATAAAAGGCAAGATACTGACATCACAAACACAAAAGGGTTGGCAATAAGGCTACCGCCTTGGAACGGTCATGGCCTAAAAAACGCCGCTGTGGGGTTTAAACCAGTTCTAGTATGCATCAAACCTCACTCTTACTATAGTGTCATCCCAATAAACGGGGCAGTGTAAATAAAGATATCCCCTCCAGGTTATAATCTCTTACAAACAAGGCAGCACTAATAGTCAAGTACATCACATACATGATCATGTTTTCACCCTGAGTTCAGGACGCCGGATGACAATCAGGCACATCGATTGCACGAGAACACACATTGAATGAAATAGAACTTTAAAATAAGCAGAAGATGCTTAAATAGTAATTTTACTTAAACCAAAACGTCTTTCAATAGAATCGAACAAGAATTAATTTGCACACTCTGCAAATATATTCTACACGCAGTTATTTTTTCTACCATGTAACTGGACGATACCAAACAAATAATTAATGAACCTACCTTTCATCGTGTGTTATTGCCTGCAATCCGGCGTCGAAAAAAACTAGATTGTGATATAAGCATTAATTGCAAGAGTGTGAAGACGTTATACGACCGCCAATATGTTCTAATATTTAGAAAACAAGCAATATTACTGGGGACTGGGACTGATGAAAATGAAATTGTATGTTAAAAGCAATTGAGATCTCGTGGTTGACAATAAACAGTTGAGATCTCGTGGTTTTGGATCTCGTGGTGGACAATACAACCAAAGTGAAAGTTTTATTTACTTGACCTATTTCTATTCCTTTTACATTGAACCATATGAGACAGAGCATATAAACACGACTGAATCTATCACATTCATGTATTAAAATGTCTGTTTCATTTTGATTTAAGAAAAATGTATCTTAAAATATATTATTAACATGTTTATATATTTATGTTCATTTGAATGATTATGCACTCTGTACAAGTCAATTAAGTATATGTTTTCTTCTGTTCATTTAAAATAAACGGTACATGAGGCTTTTCATGGGAGTCTAGGGGTCCAATTTAAATGAATACATATGATAGTTTCTATTATAAAGGGTCAATACATTACGTGGTCCGAGTATTAACTTCTATACATGTACCCCATCCAACCCGTTCTTCAAGAAGCGAAAATGGGGTTAGCTGGGTATGAAATAAAAAAGTTTGCATATTGTAAAATAAAACATTTAATAGGTAATTTTAAAATGTTATTGCAGTTTTCAATAAAAAATGGTTTTAAACATGTTCTATTGTCAAATAGCCGTTATAAACTCCTGCTTATATAAGTTTCCCATCACTTAAAGCCACAGAATCTCTATAAAAATCGATTTCTTCTTTGTAGCCTGTCTTTATTTGTAACTTCATGCTCACCAGCTCATGTCGAAATCGGGTATTTAATCGAGAAAATATAGCGCAGAAAATCATTTACTCTACATACATCGACCAGCGCACATCGCACCTACACGCAGCTAGTAATTTTACAGAAAAACAGTTAGTCTCTTTCGGGACTCGAACACACGACCTTCTGATTTCAAGCTCTATCCACTGAACTATAACGCTACTTGAGAAAATAGTATACTAACTACCATTTATTATGAGGCAAAATAACTTAACTTATTTGAACGCAGCTCAAGATGGATCCATAAATATGTAGTCCATCTTGTCGCACGTGTAAATTAACATTGCCTGGTGTAATAATGTATGTTATCAATATGAAACTAAAACTTCTCTTCAAAATAACCAGATTTCGACTTGTTATTTAGCGCTTGATGGGTTTGTCTGCGCTCGCTTGTTATTACGTAATGCCTATTTAGTGTTAAAAATGCTACAACATACCAATAAATAGCCTTGGTCTAGTGGTTCAGCGCACATCCTTCGAAACGTAAAAGTGCAAAGCTGTGGTTCAAATCCCGATCACATATATTATGTAGCCGTATATGTATCGATGTTACCTGTAAGGAGGCTTAATAAAAATGTGAACTTTTCTGCATATATACCGGCTTTTGGGGTGTTCGTCGATTTGAAACCTCTTCACACGTGACTCATTCATATTTATGAGTTATTACCAGTTAAAATAAGGACGGTGTAGCTTCAATAAATAACAGGAAAACTTACGACTCCTTACATACAAGGACTTTCATTCTTCATACTCAGTAAACTGTGCTATCCTAGGTTACAGAACAGGGTTAGTTTAAGCATTTTACACCAAAATTCATGCCACTTGTATGGTGTATAAAACTGTCAAAAGCACAGTTCCTATAATAAACTTTGGTTTTCATTTCATCCTGCAGAAACAACTACAATTGTAGAATACCAAATTAACATTATAGAATGCACTAATAAACATAGAAGTGCATTTGTATAGTCTTTTAGTTACTTCGTGTTTCTAAAATACTGCCAACGAGGCATGACAAATCCAGTAAACACAGTAAGTCTATAAACCTCTGCTTGTTTACTTGAACAGGTTGTTACATCTTGCACTACACGATGCATGCTGAGGAAATGTGTTCGGTAATAAATCGAACAATTAAATACCTCTGGGAGCTCGACTTGTAACTGAGAAGGTATACATTACTGGTTCTACCCATGAAAATATGGGTGGTTTGCCTCCACCACTAGAAATCAACCAAATATATTGCTTAGAAAATGTACTGTATAAGACGTAAACCACCATTCAACCACCCCCAGTCTCACTCTGAGCTCGACTTGTAAATAAGAAGGTGTCGATTGTTACGGATGGTGCGGGTATACGGTACTGGTTTTCCCAGGAGCAATGGTGTGTGTTACTTCCACTACTATCAATCAACCATCATATATCGCCTAAAAAAAGTATCCAATCATCCATTTCCGAGGTAGTTTTTGGTAAACTTAGCATATTAAGTCAAAATTGCCGCAAACTTTATATATTTTTATGAGGGGTGTCTATATTTACTGGATATTAGCAGGTATGTTATTATATACTGATATAAAGTGAAATTAAATTCATTGCTATAAAAAGTTCATAAACATGTTTTTAAACTATCTAATATATATATTGTTCATTCAATATTTACACACTTAATTGTTTGCTTCAAATGCTTTTAAGGAAAATGATGGAAGGTATTTATTAAATATTAAATAGTCAAATTTCATTTTGTCAGCATCTTCAAGGCGTATCTTAACACAGTATTAAACAGTATTTTTAACTGCATCAGTAATAAAATGTCATTGAAACTATTAACTTTCCCGTAAATTTAAGAGAAATGTTTAGCTAAGAGACAGCAACTTATAAGGGGTGCAATATATTGGATGTTACTAACAGGAGTCGGTCAGTTATAATTAATTCCTTGATTGAGGGGAATAACACATTGTTGTCGAAAAGTATCATTTTGGTGAACTTGTATAAACGCAAACACCGGAACACAATTAATTGTGGCGTTTGATAGTTTGGTCTGCTATTAACATACATGTATAGCACAGTTTAACGTGAAAATACACTGACGATATGTTTCTTTCATTTATCATTACCAGCCCAAGGTACTTAATTGTTTGTATTATAACATGAAAAATTAATGCAAATAATGTAAATATACTCAGTTGCAAAATGAAACTGGACACTTTGAAAATTTTACTTTACACCCTATCCTCTTTTTCATGCGACACTCCGTAATGATTCGACCTATTGAAAAACAAATGACAACATGATATTGGCAATGGAATGATAAAAACTTTGATACCAATCATGGCATATTCATTTTGGAATGTGTCAATTTAATTCTAAAAAAACTTTGTAAAACTCAGTGTCCACTTTCTTTTGCAAATGAGTATATAACAATTGAATTGCAATTTTTCGGCGTTTATGCGGTTTTGAACGCAGGTATTGAATGGTAAATTTATTAAAAGGTGCTTAAGCGATTCATGGAATTTGCAATCTACAACCGGCGTTCTAAACAGCATAGACGTCCACATTTTGCAATCAGTTCTTAAGTAATTGTATTGTTAATATTATCATTTTAAAGTTTATTTACCAGAAAAAAAGCGAGATAACTATACTGAGTTAATAAAGCATACAATTTCTACAACTGTGAGGTTTATGCAACACTTGCTGCTTGCTATAGAAGAGTATTATGTCAGTTTAGTACTGTACATCAACTACATGATCATTCGAGTGCTGTTAATAACGAATTTATAAATAGTTGTTTTCTCTCGGTGACATGTCATTAAAATTTAATTTCCTAGAGGGGCATTATAATCCAGTTTTCCTTATATCACCGTATATGTCAAAGAGAAAATATCTGAATATATTTATTATTATCTTGTTTTCTATTGGCAATGCTACAATTCCTGTGAAAATATTTATGAAGAGCTGTTATCTCTCATATTTCTGTCAGGATAACAGCAAATCAGTCTCACAATTTAATCTAATTGAACGAAAATACCATCCCTAAAGAGATAATGAATCTAAACTAGGATGACAGGTTTATGGTGGGCTGCATATGAATAACAATACGGTTGTAAACATGTACGTAAATTACGCCGTTGTCACATTGCTTCTACTTGTGGAGAAATACCCCAGATGCCCTTCCTGGCAATTTTCGTTCACAGGCAGGCACCTTAGTATAACCACCGACGTTCTGCAAGCTAGCTGGACAGCTGACATTGAGTGCTAAAAGGTTCGCGTATATGTCTTGGTTAGCAAATGTAGGTATAAACTCGAACAGAAAATGTAACATTCACAGAACACAGGCAACCGCAAACATGTAACCAAATATAAGCAACAATGTCAAGGAAAAGTACACTGAAGCAGAGTATGGTACACCACAAACACAAAACGGGTACCCCTTTGAAACAGGCAGAACAAAAAGGTGGATAAAGCATTAAGTCGTCGAGTATTAACTGTCACACCCCATCCAACCCCTTCTCCAAAAGGGAAAACGTGCTTGGCTGGGGTATGAAATTAAACCTTAATTTATGCTTAAAAAATTTGCATAATGTAAAATTAAAACATTTAATAGGTAATTTTAAACAGATTATGGTATTTTTTTCAGTAAACAATATTTTTAAACGTTTTTTATTGTCCAAATATCCGTTATAAAATCCTACTTAAATCACTTAATGGAATTGAGGCAGGAACACGTAATGGGTTAACACTAGGTTCTATGTTGCACCAAACAAAATCATTATACAAGTATTATTAGTGTAATAATTATTTAGTCAAAGAATGATTTTGTTTTGCAACATCTAAAATAATATCGGGCTGGAATGGGAAAATTAATTAACGTCGATGAGTTGAAGATAATTACAGAAAATAAATATCATGCTCCCATTCACCTCAAAATCACAAATCGAACGTTCTGAGTTGTTTAAATGTATGTGTCGTTGTCTGCTCGTGGTGTCATTAATTGTGAGCATTTTTTATCTTGCAATATAGTAGATTACACATATCTTGCAATGTAGCAGATGGATAATATACATATATCTTGCAATATAGTAGATTACACATATCTTGCAATGTAGCAGATGGATAATATACATATATCTTGCAATATAGTAGATTACACATATCTTGCAATGTAGCAGATGGATAATATACATATATCTTGCAATATAGTAGATTACACATATATTGCAATATAGTAGATGGATAACATACACATATCTTGCAATATAGTAGATTACACATATCTTGCAATATAGTAGATGGATAACATAAACATATATTACAATATAGTAGATTGATAACATACACATATCTTGCAATATAGTAGATGGATAACATACACATATCTTACAATATAGTAGATTGATAACATACACATATCTTACAATATAGTAGAATGATAACATACACATATCTTACAATATAGTAGATTGATAACATACACATATCTTACAATATAGTAGAATGATAACATACACATATCTTGCAATATAGTTGATGGTTAGCTTACACATATCAGGCAGTATAGTAGATGGATAACATACACATATCTTGCAATATAGTAGATGGATAACATACACATATCTTGCAATATAGTAGATGGATAACATATACATATCTTGCAATATTGCAGATGGATAACATACACATATCTTGCAATATAGTAGATGGGTATCTAATAACTTTCCCATAAATTTAAGAGATATATTGCAATATAGTAGATGGATAACCTACACATTCTAACCATCAGCAATGTGAATATACAAGACTGCACACTGTGGAGATACAATTGCAAATTGAATGCAGTATTATTGCCATATTATATCCATTGCATTTAACAATTTGGCTTTTCTGTAACAAAACGTCCATTATCATACTCTTTTTTTAGGCAAAATACGCACACTGTCTATACTTAGACGGTCCCATGGGAGTTTGTCATTTCGCAGATTGAGTGGTCCTTTATAAATAAGGCTGTCTCATATTTCCAAACGCGTAGGTGCTTACAGCTAAATGTAGTGACCACTGATGGATTACGTTCAGTCTTAAGTGCAGCATTTGTTTCCTTTTAAAATCAAACTTCATCATTTTTTTTACATCTCTGCGATTTTGAGACATGCGATGCAGTAAATGCCTTTTAATTTAGACAAGAATGCTAAGACGGCGTTTTGGCGCTATATTTATACGTTATTGTTTTTTGTTTTTTTCTTCAAACTATGTTATAGAAGATGTTGTGTTGATCTGTGGTCTGCAGTACACCGTTGACCACGCGAACTGCTGCTACATTAGTTGACGTGGTATAGTTTACATACATAATAATTAAATCTGACGTCGTTTATCTTTAAAATCTTTAAAGCAATGAAATCCATATTTATTTACGAATACATATATCGTAATCGTGACAATTAAGCTTGCAGACAATCTAATCAAGTATACGCCTGTTTCATATTCCACCCAGCAGGAGTTAACTATGTTGTGCATGTCCCCATTTCAAAACGAAATACATATATTATCTCAATTAGACACTATGTTTAAATGGTATTATTATAATTTATACTTTTAATTCATTTTATGTATATATTGTGAATGACGACAATGATTTATTTCGTCCAGTACATTATGACTGTCTGCAAAATTTCTTCCTCAACTTTGGAGAAACATATTATATATATTCCACAGGAAATGTAGCATTCAATGAGGTTTACTAAAAATTACTGAACCTCAATAAAATACTACAAAATGCAGGGACACCACAACAGTCGACATAGTAAAACAATATTGTCAACTTCTGGTCTCAATATACACTTAGCTCCATTGATTGTGCCTGTAGGATGATTCTTACACCATAAAAAGTAGGGGTGTGTTCTTCGGTTTGAGATATTTTAACAATTGCCCATGGATATTTTCTTTTCTTGTTGCAGGTGAGAAAACAATAGTGTGAGATTGGATAAACAGCGATTAGACGACACTGACGCAAAATGTGCTCAAAATGCGTATGAATTTAGGTGCAAACTGTTTAGTGAAAGCTGAAAAGAGTACCTTGACTGCCACCACTCACATTAAAAAAAAAATGTGGGCTATGTACCAAATTTTATGGATTTTTTATGAGCAGCAGTAACTGTATTTTCCCAAAAAAATCCCAAAAAAATACTTTTAGAATGTAAATGCTTGATTCAGAATGGAAAATTGGACATGATATTGGTAAATAATATCAATATGTGAAAATGTATATATATAATTATATATATATATGTTCTGTATAAATATGTTATGGAAGCTTCAGAAAAAAAATATAAAAAAATGTAGCATTCAAGGATCACAGTCAATCGAAAACACGCATAGAAGCAAACAATAACTGCAAAGATGAATTACATCACAAACATAAAGGTTTAGCCATTAGGTTCCGCCTTGGAAAGGTCAGTAGCAAAAAAGGCCGCTGGGTGGGTTTAAACTTGATTCTAGGGTACACCACACCTCACTCTTATCATATTGTCATCTCAATAAAACGGGACAGTGTAAATAAAGATAATACCGCCAGGTTATATTCTGTAACAAACAAGGCGGCATTAATATACAATCTACGTATATCACAAAGATGATCGTGAACATATAAATATAAAAATACAAATTCAGATCAATAAACATGTTGCATAATTATAAATTTCCATTTGTCCTGTTTCTTTACAACACTTTATTACATACCTTACTATAAATAGTAACACATTTCAGTAGAAAAACAATGATTATCGGTCCTTTTTAGAAATCCATAATCGGCACATTATGCCATTATGGATTATGGCAATCGGCACAGTAGCAACAGACTGTCCTCACGCTATGACGTCGACGTCATCAAACAACATTTCAACGTCATCAAGCACCAGATACGTCATAGGGGAGAGCTAAAGAGCACAAGAGCGGACGTTGAAATCTCGACTGCAGTTTTCACAGCCCAGTTCCGTTGTAACGTCGAAATAAATCATTATAGATCTAGTGACAGACGTGGTTTTTAAAAACGGGCAAGGCAGAAAACTGATTTTAAAGTAGTGTATTAATTTAACATACGTAATTCATTTATTTGCAAAACAATTGTTTTCATCTGAAGACTACTTAATATATGCTTAAATCGTACCGTTTTGTTGTTCTTCTTCTTCTCCATTTATAGTAAAGTATGTAATAAAAAGGCAATTTAGTGCAGTGCCCTCGGACTAAAGCCCTCGGGCCAATAATGCACTAGGTGTACCATTATCGACAAAAGGCACACCAGGGCCGTACATTAACCTCTCAGTAATAAATGGCCTTCCGCATCTCAGAGGACAGATAACGCATAAAAGAAAAAATAGACTGCGGGGCAGATGGGCGTGAATAACAGTGATCTTCATATGTCATTGAAATTAGATTTTAACATTCATTTATCCAATTAATAACTAACGTCTAAGATAGATTCTTTATTTCCTCCAATGTACAGGAGAGCTTATACATATAATTGTAACATATAATACAAATACAAAATTTAACATTAGCAACCGTTAACGTTTATATATAATGGATCAAGGCGACTATATACATCGATAAAAACATGTCGATTACTGATTAATTTACAATTAGACTAAACATGATTACAGAATTTGAAATAAATACTATTTATATGCATCATATTTTGCCATGTAATTACCATATTCATTTATCCAATTAATAGAACAGTGTTGTTCGTATATTAGATCATTTTAAACAAGAGGCACAATACGACTCTAAAGATCTAATGTGCTATGGCTGTTTGTTTTCCATAAGGTTGTACGGTTTCCATAAGGCTGTATGGTTTCCTTAAGGTTGAATAATGATTTTTTCCTCTGACAAAATTGTTGTAAATCAATGTATTGCGATAAACATTCTGAACACATTTTGTAACGAGTGGATGGAATAAATGAAGAACATAGAAGGTTCATAAAACAAAACAAAACAAGGCTTTTCATTTCATCAAGTTCCAAACGTCTGCTGTTTATGAGTACAATTTCATGGTACACTTTTTTCATTGGAATATAATTCAAGTTGAATTTTAATTTTGTATTTGTCGTAAAAATTAGAACGTAAAAGTCATCGTTAAAAAAAAAGAGATTTATCTTTGGTGGGAGGGAGATATATTTACCTTCGAAGGTGATCATGCTGCTATGGGTTTGTTGTTAATTTTCTCTTTGGTTGTGGTACCATGAGCTCTACCGTAACGGTGAATTGCGTTTAGGTGCTGTAATATTTCTATAGAGATATTCTTCTTATTTTTGATTGCTCTAATGAAAATCATTTGTTTTAAATGGACTGTGATGTATCTGTAATTTACAATATTCATTTTTAATTTTTGAAACGAACACGTTTGATTTAACTTATGTGTCCAAGTATTTCATTGGTATGTACAAAACCAAGAAAAACTAATACATTATTAGTGTTTGCCCTACTTTTTCCTCCAATCAGACGGTGAGGAATTTTAAAAAAATGGAGAACTTATTCATGTAAATTTCTAACGATCACCAATTTTAACCATTTAATCATTAAGTAATCGCTTACTAAATGGCACGCGCTTGTTTTGGCGCGAACGTGTTAAGACGCGTGGTTTTGTAGAAGCGCGGGGAAAAAGTAGGGCAAACACTAAGTCAGTTAGAGGCTAAGAAGTGACATTTTAACAATTAAGAAACCCCGGTCAGTCGTTGCGCTCCTTCCCTTAGGGTTTCTTAATTGTTAAAATGTCACTTCATAGCCTCTAACTAATACATATACTTTCATTAAACAAAGAAACCCAGCGTCATAAAATTGTTCAGTTGACAGCGTAAAATGTTAATATCTATTAAAACGTCTCCGAATGCATTTAACAAAAATGCATATATTCAACAACAATGCATTATTTATACAACATGCATGCCATGCAGACATAGCTCACGTTTTATGATGACGTTCGCATTTATAACTATTGCTTTAAATGTTCTTATCACTGCGCATGGGCGACTTTCACGTACACATCAATTATATCATAGCCAGATAATAGCAATAATATGTACGATTATGCAAATTAGGTGACGTAGAAAAAACACTCAAGAAATGTCTCCTCCTGCTTGCAGTGAAAGCTTTTACCCCCCATAAAACCATGAACTGGGGTTGTTTTCGAAATCAATATTTATGATCGAATATTCCACTTTACATATTATATAATCAGGGACATTTGCGTGTCATATTCATGATGGTAATTATTGTTTATTTTCATTTTACAAAATTGCACTTAAGGCGATGCAAAATGTCATTGCAACGCTTTCGTTTTGTGGGCATACACCAGTATTCATACTAGAGTTCATAAAGCTTTCATCACCACGTGTACATGGCAGGCAGTCTGCATGATTTCACAAGGGGCTTTAGCCTAACTCTAGTAGCTGACTAGAATCCCAACCCTGGGAACCGTGCACATTCAGAAAGAATGATGGGATACATCTTATATTAATAAAAAATGATCATAAATATAACATAATCGCATAATATTTGTGAGCATTTCAGAAAATAATAATTTAAGTTTTTTTTATTTTAAATAAATCAAACTAACTATGCCATAAGAAGTAATGTAAATGAATAAAAAAACTCCTTTCCTAATTTAGCGGTCAACATCTAGGTCAAAAGGTCAATTTAGTGCAAAAAGTGATGGTTGACTATACACAAGTTAATATTGGGACAACTCATTTTTTATAGCATTTATTAAATTTAAACGCATTGTTCTAGTGAGGAAAAAACGGGTAAGCTTAAAAATGTATGCATTATGTGAGTAAGATAACAACATAATTATGCTAATGTTTATGCTCCTTACTCGGAGAGGGCATAGGTCCGAGTTTGAACTTCCCTATGTAAAAGAAAGAACAAGACAATGTTTCGTAAGATATTTGCTGGTCGTGTTTCACAGACGGCTGCCTTTTTTTACCGGACATAACGATGAAAACAGCTCGAGGGAAATTTTGCTCCTTCTAATTTCAGTGAAAACGCTGTTTATAAAACGATGACATACGAAACAAACCACTATACAATACAAAACGTCTCCTTTATAATTTGGTGATAAAGTATATTTCAATATGTCAAATTAGTGCCAAACAATATACATGTTCGTATTGAGACAACATTTTATTAATGTGCAAAACGCACTTTACTATATACTTTAATAATTGTAAGGACAACTTTAAATAAATGAAATGAAACCTCCCCTATATATCTCACCTCTGTCAATGACATACTTATAAAGGATCTCCAGTTATGAATATACTTTGCTAGAATGTGTCTTTTAATATTAGATTTAAATGGCTCCGGTATAGAATTAGATTACATAAAGCTTATCAATGGCAGACAAAACATATATTTGCTCTTAGAACAGTCGAATATAGACTCATCAAGTCATTATACAATTTATATTATGCAAAATGAGAACTCCTTAAAAGAAGGGTTTAATAGTAGTTGTAATCTTCAAAACGTGTTCGTAACTTCTCTATTCATTTGTATTCATACGTCATTATTAAAAACAGTAGTCATGTTTTTCTTTAAATCTTGGTACTGCGGTGCATCTCTCACTGCGGTGCATCTCTCACTATTAATGTCAATGCAAACTTTTGACATTTGCATGTGTCGCTTTGTGTATAACAATATATAGTTTGAAAAGCACGTTTCGTTTTTGGCTGTGAGTTTGTTGAAAAGTTTATGAGCTGGTTTCTATCATGGCCAGTATGCACACTTATTTTCAATTTGAAAGTATTTGGACTCGTAATAACCATGTGTTGCACTCATGTTTGCTGCATATATAGTGAGTATACAATAGCAATATTGTGTTAGTTTCTTCTTACGTAACCAACATTAATATGTTTTACTGCTGAAATGTTAAGGCATAATCCTGAATACCATCACAAATGGCCATATAATGATTTTCATTCAACAAAGCATCAGGTTTTGGAGAAAACAAGATATAGAAGTTCCAAAGCTCATCTTTGAATTTGTTGTCGGTCAGCATCATTTTTCAAACTGGATAAAAAAAAAATCAAATCGGGTAGATAGTGACATAACATTTGTTTGTGTTCAAAGAATCAACCTCACCAAGTTTAGCTGGGTTTTGTGATTGGATAAATGTAGCTGTCAAACACTACATGCATTCTACGGACGCCGAAGCCCATTGTGATTTATTATTTTAAGTTAATACTTTGGTATTATCGTCTATATAAACATTATTCAATCATCCCAAACTCTGTTTGTTTGAATGTTGTTCACAGGCTCATCAATACATAATATATTACTTAGAGCCACTCAGAGAGAGAAGAAGGATACATAGGAGTCAGGGAACTAAACCTACTTTTACTAATGAAACAAATGTTTGACGTGCTTTAATTATAAACTACAATACACGGGAATACCCTGGTGACATCTCCATTTGACGGATGTTGAGAAAAAATATCTTACCCGACAATACACGGACTAAACTCAGTGGAACAGGTGATATTTGAACCCAGGTCCCCTAGTTGCAAGTCTACAATGCTATAAACTGGGCCACGCCAGTTTCAAAATCTGAACATTAGTGATAATTCACGACTCATCAAGTAGAGAACAAACAGATGATTCAAGTAGATGAGACTACTGGTTACTGACTTTTCCTGAAGGTTTCTGGAGAAATCGTCTCTAAAGCCTGCCAATCTTACAACAAAAATCTATGGGAAAAGACATTTTGCCGTTTGTCATTCCATGTTTTGAATTTATTCAGAATTTATGAAGTACTTCGTTAATATATGATCACTGCTCTCCAATTTCCAGTTCATCTTTCTTGCCTAAACATCTGCTAATGCTTTTTGTTTATAAGTCCAAGTCAAAAATGTGAGGTAAATTGTTTCCTTTGTCAGTGTTAAATCAGAAACCCAGCCATATATGAAAGACGTCGATCCCCAGCTAGTCTTGTATGTAATCATATATACTTCATCTTCACAATAGATTGACATTCACACTGGCGTTTGTTCAGTGCTGTGTGGCGGCCGTAAAAAGTCGCCCCGACTATAAATCATTAGTGTTATTATTTATTGGTCATTTGGGATCATCAAGCCCATTCTGTGTTGCTTAAACTATAATACCGCCTAAGCCGGTGCTAGGAGGCGTGAGAGATGTTTCATCTTATAATTACCTCTCATGAACAGACTCAAGAGATCACCTTTTCAGTATTTTTTTCGTTCATAGACCGAAACGTTAAGGACATGTAGACCTATGCCATAAGCAGCTTCAACGTTAATTATGTTTTTGTTCTCTTACTCCCTTATTGTTAACATTGGTAAGCGTTAAACATTTACATTTTTAAAAAAAATCTAATATTTAAACAATGTTTACAAACAATCTGTGATGCAAAGGGTTCATTCTATAAACGTGCGTTTTTGCACTCAAATTACCCTTTGAACCTGGTTTTGACCTTTTTTGTTTGTCATAAACGCTCCCTCAAAGTTTAGCAAATACCATTTAATATTTAAGGATATTTCTTTTAAATATACAATGCCTTAACTTATTACTTTTTGAACATGCTCACAATTGCGTAATTAATAAATACTTGTAATCAGGCGCCATGTTGAACGCCATCTTGCATTTCTTCGACTTAAGTCAAATTTAAGATCATCTATTTAAAGAACTATTTTTTGCATTTGTGTTGGTGTTAATAATGTGTGTTAAACCAAAATGGTTATCCCAGTACTAACCTTTGTATAGTTATTTGTCATTTGTTGCAGTAATTTGACATTTTGACCTAGATTTTGACCCCTAAATTATAAAAGGTGACCATTTTTCAAACTTATTTTAAAGTTTAGCAAATGCCATTTTATATTTAGGGTATTATTTTTAAATATAAAATACCTTAAATTATTATTTAATAATTATTAAATTATTATTTTTTGAATATGCTCACATTTTGCATAATTTATAAATACGTGTAGTTTGGCGAAATCTTGGACACCATCCTGGATATTTCTGCATGTCCTCGACTTAGGTCAAACAAATGCATGTATGTAAAGAACTTGTTCTTACAATTGTTTTGATAAATAATAACGTGTGTTATTCAAACAGGTGTTGTCCCAGCCCTAACTTGTCCCAGCACTAACTTTAGTTAGACAATTGTCATCTGTTGCACTAATTTGACCTTTTGACCTAGATTTTGACCCCTAAATTATAAAAGGTGAACATTTTTAAAATTTAGTTTACTTCTAAACAGTTACTTTTATTAACATTTAGTGAGTTTGGAGGAAAAAACAATCCCTACATTCATTGTTCAGTTTTATATCTGGTTTTCTAAACAAAAGTGGCCATCTTGGACGCCATCCTGAATTGCCAAGTTAGTAAAAACATTTCAGAATTGATGCCGGTAGTCCGAAAAACTTCAGAACATGCCAATATTTTGGTATATGACAGTGCGTGTGATACATCGGGTCCGGGTAGCCCCTGGACATATGCATCTTTTCAGCTCATTGTTGCTCTACTAGTATGCATTTCGAAGACACTCTCACACGAATCGTTCACTTAATCCACATTCGATGGAGATATATATATATATATTGTTTGCAAGACAATTCTTCTTCTCAAGTATCATACAACGTGTGATTATATCCGGTGACCGCTCGACATCGCATGCAATTACTAGCTCAATTTCAGTTAATTGAATCAGGCAAGAAAACTTATTTCGTTCCGTCAATGCGGTCAGCTATGGTGTTCTTTCAACTATAACATTAGTGTAGTAGCTGAGTTCATGTTTTTATGTTTATTGGGATCACTCTTCATCCGTCGTTCGTCATCCGTCCGTCGTCGTCGTTAGCTTTTGCTTCAAATAACTCAGAAACCGCAAAGACAATTTTGACCAAACTTCACATGAATAATGCTTAGATAAATGCTTTATAGATTTGTTAAAATTAGGTCAGCGCAACATCTAAAATGACCGCCATTACCGTAAATAATCGAAACCTTAAAAACTCTTCTTCTCAACAACCGCTAAAATATTTCGACAGTTTGTCTTTTAAAATGATCGCCAATGCATAGACTATCAAGTTTGTTCAAATGAAGTCCCCGGGTTGAAAACTGAGCCGCGCACCGGAGGTCCAAAGTTTGTATATTGAGATTTTTCTTGTTTTTCATGGATTCATATAGGAAAAACTTTTAAAAAATCTTCTTCTCTAAAACCACATAGCACAGAGATCTCATGTATTACATGTAGCATCAGCTGCTTATGGTCCGCTATTGAGTTTGTTCAAATGATGACCCTGGGGTCAAATTTGGCCCCGCCCCGGAGGTCACAGTTTAACATAGACTTATATAGAGGAAAAAAGGCTTCTTCTCTGGAACTACAAGAGCCAGAGGTTTAATATTTTGCATTTACTATAAGCTTATAGTCCTTTTACAAGTTGCTTAAATGGTGACCCCAGGATCACATGTTTTACATAGACTTAGACAGGGAAATATTCAAATATCCTCTTCTCTGAAAATACTAATCAACGGTTTAATATTTCGCATTTACTAGAAGCTTATGTTCCTCTACAAAGTTTTTTCAAATGGTGACCATGGGGTTACATTTGGCCCCGCCCCAATGGTCACATGTTTTATATAGACTTCTATAGGGAAAAACTTAAAAAAATCCTCTTCTCTGAAACTACAAGAGCCAACGGTTTAATATTTCGCATTTACTAGAAGCTTATGGTCCTCTACCAAGCCGGCTCAAATGGTGGTCCATGGGTCACATTTGGCCCCGCCCCAGAGGTCATATATTTACAAAGACTCATATAGGGACACTTTAAAAAAAATCTTCTTTTCAGAAACATCTTGGTCATTTTTTAACAAACTTCACAAGGATGAACCTTAGGTGTTTTTTGTCAAATTTGTTAAAATTAGGTAAACACGACATCCAAAATGGCCGCCAAAGAAATGTCTTTGAATTACGTCTTGTACACTGGTAAACTAAGGCCATGGGTTCATATTCCATTGTAGGTATGTTTTTCTTTATTTTTCTTTTTGTTATCGTTTCGTGTTTGGATGCGTTTTTCCTTTTGTTTAATTTTTCGAAAGTTTATATATAAAGAGTTTGCATGTTTTACATAGACTTATATAAAAAAAGTTAAAACACCTTCTTCTCTGAAATTACAAGAGCCAGAGGTTTAATGTTTTGCGTTTGCTATAGGCTTATGGTCCTCTACCATTGTACAAATGTATACATAGACTTGAATATACTTGAAACATACTAAATCTACAAGAGCCAGAGGTTTAGTATTTTGCATTTACTATAAGCTTATGGTCGTCTACTAAGCTTGTTCAACTGGTTATCCTGGGGTCACATTTGGCCTCGCCCCAGGGGTCAAATGTTTTACATTTATACTTAGACTTATATCATGTATATAGGGAAAAACGTTAAAAATCTGTTTTTCTAAAACTACAAGAGCATATCTGCCATGACATCTTCAGCCGGTAGAGCGATGTAGACCCTCATGGGCCTTTTGTTTCATATTGTTAACACCACAGTGGCTACTTTTCTTGAGCAATCTTAACCAAATTTACGCACATTGTATATGACCATAAGCTTTCGAAGATAATGGGCTAGTACTCAGGTGAGCCAGTATGTCCCTCCTGGTTTTCATGTGATAAAAGGTCAGGTAATACGCACACCACTTATGCTGGTTACAACAAGTTGAAATTGTTGTTTATTTATCTATTTTATAGCCATTCATTTATTTAGTCGAAAAGTACATGGCTGCCTTACAAATAATAATAATCATCCTGCGGTAATCATATATGTTCATGAAACAATATATATGTACACGTTTTCTATATAGTTTGTGTTTGCTGTATACTCAAATTATAATTTAACTTGCTAGTATAGTTTGTTTTCTTGTTGTTTTTTCTTCAAATTGCTAAACAACTGTATACGAAGCAGACGAATATATAGGCTATAACCTATTCTCGTTTGACTGTGTGTTTTCTTAATTTCAAGTAAATCAAGTGTTGAGTTAATTAAAAAGCTATTAAAGCCTATTTCAGGGCTGTAGGAATGTGGATGGTTCGTCATTTGTCATGCAGAAAGTCTAGGCAAGTGCTAATGTCATTTAAAATGTCCTGAAATTAAAGACTTTGATTTCAATCGATATACATTCAATTTGTTTCATGAACTTGACATTAATAAGGACATTTTAAAATGAAAAGAAAGCACTTCTGATCAATGAAACTTTGTCGTCATCAAATCAGTAGGTGAGTCAAACGGTCCAAATATGTATTCAGTTTCATTCGTAGAAACTAGGAAAGTCATGTAGACCAGAGCGACATTTGCTGCAGTTTTATTTAGACAATATGATCGCTTCGTTTGTTTGCATCAAAACGTTCAAAATGTGGTGTTGTCTTCATTCGAAATCGTAGAATCGTGCAATGTCGTATAAGTTTGCATACGCATCTATAAACTCCGTTTATCATGAATGTAACTGGAAACGTCAATATTGCCCATATCCGACGTGTTGTAAATTCACATTGGGTCTGTTAACTACTTTTTCGGGACCGGTGCAATGTACTGTTTCGTGTACATGTCCTATACTACGTCACTAAGTATGTCATGTGATAAAAACAAATCTCAGTAGGTTGCTTTCATTGTGGACTATTCTCACGATGTTACGAACTCATGATTGTTTCAAATACATATTTTTGAATAAAATAAAATCTTAAATCTTAAATGCACTCGTTCTTCCGTGGAAAAATAATGCACACTTAAAGCCGCGCAATATTAATACACGGAAGGAATCGTACATATATATTCCAGTACAAACATAATAACCTGTAAATATTGCACAGTACGTCTAATGCATAGTAAACGGAACAATATGAAGATGTACGCTAAAATATATAATTTTGATGAGATCGAAACGAGCTACTATACTGAAAGGAAAAAGAAACGCAGGGTGCGTATTTCCGCTATATATTATATATACTGCACACTTAATTCCATATATATTCCAAGGAAATCCCAAGATGTTGTGTAAAACAAAAAAGTGCAGTTAGTTAGAGAAAGGACACAACTGTGATGTTGTAGACGTTATAATCACAGTACACGTTGTAATAAGAAATTCATAAATGCTGAAGTTCCTCTTTGAAAAATTGAGCCAGTTCAGTACTGTATTTAATGTTAAGTGATTGCAACATTTAAAGCCTAAGTTTGCTCACCTGCGCATTCTGACGATAATGAAACGTTAAAGGGGTAACCATTGGTGTGTTCAGTGCTGTTTAAACCTTCTTTCTAAAAGGACAGGCCTAATGTCGCCCTGTACCATTCGATTAGCAGTAGCATATTAAACATACAATATATAGCGGAAATACGCGCCCTGCGTTTCTTTTTCCTTTCAGTATATTAACGGAAGCGCCACTATTAGGGGAAATACGGTATGGTAAGTGTAATCTTGCCCGTAGAGCAAGAAGTCTCCCCAGTTGCTCAGTGAGCTATTCAGTATAGTCCCCCATCGCGACTGTTCGTGGGGCGATTGTGCTAGTGACTCATCTCTGGCAAGACTGAAACAAGACAGGACAGTTAATTTAGTTATGAACATAATGGGAGGTAGTGCATTAGAACATGCGCGATAGTGTGCAGACGATTTACTAATGACGGTGTTACCGAACCCAGGACTGTTAACCTAGTAATGGACATAATAGTTAAAGACATATTTCGAGCCTATTGTATTTGGGTGGGGGGGGGGGGTTGGGGGGCGGGGGGGAATAGAATTTCTATAGGTAACTGTAAATCACTGTTAGCCATACAATTTCAAGAGCAAAGTGTGATATTCAATTTTTCTTCAGTTTATGAGGCTCACCCAATAAAGCATTTGTGACCAGTACACATAATAACACATTAAAGAATGTTGTATATTTATTGTGCTGTGCTCTGATTTTTGGTCTAAAAACAATTAAGAAATACCAGATAAGTTTTGTATTCAAAACTAAATTATAAACATATATTTTTTCATTAAAGTAAATTACAAAGTGTTGTTAAGCTATTCTTACCCTCAATATAGCAATGCTATACAAATATGAAGTGTGCTGGCTGTAAATATTCAAGCTTCCCATGCTTTTTCACTGACCAAGTAGCGTTGGGAAATGTGTCTTTAAGTAGTGCATGAGAGCATGCGCGGTTTGTAGGCTATTTATTTACTACTCAGTTCCGGTATAGCCGAAACTAAAACTGACAGAAAATATATTAAGTAATGGACCGGGCGAGCATTTGTTTCCCTTTTACTAAAACCTCTCTCTTTCGTAACTGGAACGTGTCTCCTACATGGCGGGTTGGCGAATATGCGAATATGCTTAGTAGTGTGCTAGTTCACGAAAGGAAGAGCAGCAGTTAAAATGACATCCATGTTAAGACATTATGAACCTAATGGCAATTAACAAAAGCATATCACTAAAAGGTCAGCGTTTTCTCAAAGGTTACCCTTTTCAATATACACTCAAACAATTGTTGATGGTATATCTGCCTGCCCATCTTTAGAACCCCCGCAACCCACGCCCACTCACAAACACGCACAAACCCCAATGATTTAGGATGGGAGGAATAAGAATTGATGTGATTTTTAACATTAACGCATGGGTGGGGATGGGGCGACGATTGACGTGGACACATAATGCACCAGTATAACAACGGTATAAGAGTAAACAAAACTGTCAATACCAATAAAAATTGCATTTAAACATTTCTTTACATTGGACACCATCACCTCCTGCCTATGTCCCCACCTAATCGTGTGTGGATATGGATTGGGGATTGATGTGTGCATCATAGTTATGGAGTTATGGAGTGGGAAACAAAACGAAAAACACAGAAATATGTACATTTCAAAAAAGAATTTCTCGGGTTGTGTGAAAGGGTTGAGCAAAAAACGTAATGTGTTGACCTATGAAGCTTAATAAATACGGTCAGTAACATTAAATTTGATGTTTAACATAACCAAATGTTTCATAGCTTATGTTACGATTGGTACAATGCGGACCATAGATCTCAGGATTCTTCTGAGATTAAATACGTACGTGCCATCTTGATAAGAACCCCACTCCGCTAAGGCAAATTATAGATATATACTTAACACATTTACCATGCTCCCTGTTGAATAACTGTTATTGTTTTTCTAAGAAAACAATTCGAATTGAAAGCTTTGAAATGTGTTCATGCGATTAGAGCAGAAATACACAAGCAATGAGAATAGTTGTGATATATTCTTAGGAATTTTGACTAGTATATACAACAGTTTATACGCATACCGTGATCATTTATTCCATATGGTATGAGTTATCACTATTTTAGTTCCAATGCAGACCTGAATTAATGAAATGACAAATTACTGGCAATTCTCTAGATAATACTACAAAATAAAAACATATGCCCAAACTTGGTAGAGCTATGCCAAAGCGTGTAGCAATATAGACCTGTCAAGATAGCCTACATGCTACATTTGATGTGAAATGGGACAGCGCACGTTTGACGAGCTGCTAGACTTTGTGTTTCATGGGAGCCCAGAGTGAAAAGAACCAAATTGATTATGCAGACATATAAAATCTACTATAATAAATCTCATGACCAAATTTGGTTGAGCTAGGAAATTTAAGAGATATAGGCATATGCAAAACTCGAGGTAGTGATGGACGCAGACGAAGACGTCGACACAGACACCGCGGTGATTATATAAGCACTCTTATTCTTCAAATACTCGAGATAAAGGTGTCACGCAATTAAAAATAACGCAGTTTTAGGGGTAGAGCATCCGTCGTTCGTAAGTTGGAGGTCTTCAGAAATCGGGTCACCTAAAGATTTTATATCAAAGTGCTGAAAGCACTGATGGACTAGGGGCTTTGAAAATTGAACAGTTGAGTGTACATGGTGTAAGTGCGTTTATGAACATAAGTTCTTTGTTCTGTGTCGAAATTGGTTCTGCGTTGACAAAACTGGCGGAAAGCGTCTTCTTGATTTCGAAGGGATCAGATTGTAATTATTAAATTCCGACGCTTACACCGGATAGAAATATGGGCCATAGGAGTTATCCTTTTAGGAAAAATACATCTAATTTTATTATTGTTTACATAATTTTTTTTATTGTGGTATGTTTTCCATCATTTATTAACATTATTCATATCTGTACAAAGTCGGATTCGAAAAAAAACTTCTCCACTCGATTAATAGTGATCGCGGTTACATGAAATCAACGCTTGATCAGTTCAATCTATTGCGTCTGAAATGCCGCCTCTACAGCGTAGTAATACAATTTGTAAAGAATTTATAACAAGACTCTCTTTAAGATTGTCTCCATTAGGTGACGGATGTTCCATTTCCCCGCTGATATCGCAAATGTTTACCTATTCTTCTATGCTGAAAAATAACTACTTTTGCTCGGAAACATTGGTCCTTTCGACATTAATATGCAAATGAGCTACTTTATACCAGGTTTGCAAAGCTGGATGTACGGGGTCGAAACGGGGTTTATAATATTTCGAGATAAAATATATCATCTTGTTTCTTGTCTTATTAGAAAAAAGTATAGGCCCAAACATCACATTCTTCATTTTTCTTTCCATTTCCCACAGCTTATTTACAATTTAGATGGTATTTGTCTGATCCGGAGAACTATTTCTTCTCTACACAAGGCCAGGGCCCCTATGAATATGTATACAGTGAGTGGGGTGTGTTTACCTCTTTTATGCGAATGAACACCCAATCAAAATGGCACTGTCTGTTATCGTAGTGATACATTTCGTCAGTGACGATCTGTTGCGGCTTATGGCGTGCTCGAATTTTGTCGCCTGCTAAGGACTACGGCTTGAAAAGCCCCTAGTCCCAAAAATGGTACTTATAGCCCTCTTTTTTGACATTCAGTCTATAACGGGTCGGTGTCCGTATAATGTGTTTGTGTGGGATATCATGTCGTGTATACGACATGGTATTCAAATGAACCTGAGCAATGAGCTCTTTGACACATGGTTAAATGCGACATTAAACCATACACATATATATTTTTGAACAAAACATATATTGAACTTGCAGGGCATCAATTGTTTTATTTAATAAAATCCATGTTATCGGTCCTTTATAATCATGTGCAATATGTATACAGAGATAAACGTTTCTAACAACCAAAAACTAAATAAAATATAAAATATTTTGCCTGCATCAAAGCGTGCGTGTATATACATTTAAATGAATTGCTACAACACTTATCTCGTTCCCATGGGTAAACGCGTTATTTTTATTCTAAAACGTTGGCAGTTTATCGATTAAGTTGCATATATGTTTATTTCAATGAAGGAGTTTGATTTATTTTATTGCCGTTTGAAATTATTAACCTGCACTAAGACACACAATGACGCCTAATACTTTATTTTCAGTCAGAACATGCAATAACGCAATGAGAAATGTCTTGGTTGAAATAAGAGAACTTTATTTTAGTTTAATGCGAACAGAATAGTCATATCAACATATATAATACTGTCTGTGTTAGGCGCAACACATAGAATGTAACAGTCTTAACATGCGTTAAATGTATTTTAAGCAATTATACAATAAGCAATGTTGAAATATTTATGTTCTAGAACACTGTTGGAAAACATTGAACTCTTTGCACCTTTTATTCAAATAACTTTACCGGCGCAGTTTTCATTAAGCTTGAATGCACTAAATACTACATTGTACTTAAAATTGTATCCGCTGGTAATGCATTATGAACAATAAATAAACATAGACAATATGTTTGTGTAAGTAATTCTGCCATTATACAAATCACGCCGCTTAGTACAACGTGGTTGGTCTATTACTTCATTACCACAGTAACCATTATATGTTGTTAACTAACGCACGTAGTGAACAAGATATATCATTGTCAATGAACGATCGTATATTTAGAGCAGACCTTCATTAATATAAGCACCAAAAAACTGATTATTAAATCATCAATTTCAAAATCGGCTTCATTGGAGAGGACATCAGTCTTCACCGAAATGTCGAGGATAAAAGCAGGAAGTGTATGTAAACGTGTCTCTATTATGGCATACGGCTTGGCAATTACAAGGTGAAACACTAATATGCAGTCTGAAATAAGGCTATGTACTCGTCTGCCGTGTATACTGTACATGACGTGATTGAATGTGCAGTTATGGGTAAAAGTCTTACCGTACCTCACATTCCGAACTATCGGAAACAGCACGTGTCCTGGTAATATCCTTCTTTTATCTTTTTTACACTATGATTGGTAAGTATTGATGTTATTAATTGTGACTTTTGGAAGTCAAACCTACGACCAAATAATACTACAATATAATGAAATCAGATGTTTTACAGTTTACTGAAATATGTATTACCATGTTAAATATTGAACAAATATTAAAATGTTGATCCCTCAGAAGTAACAAACACAAACAAGACAGAAAAGTAGCAGACTCGGTTTTATTGAGTCCGTTCATGAGAGGTAATTATAAGATGCAACGCCTCTCACGCCTCCTAGCACCGACTTAAGCGATATTTCTGTTACTTTAAAGCAACATAAAATCGGATGATGATCCCAAAGGACCAGTAAATAATAACACTGCACCAAACAGCATTAAACAAACGCTAGTGTGAATGTCAATAAATACAGAAAAGATGATCCATTGGAAGCAACAAACACAAACAAGACAGAAAAGTAGCAGACTCGGTTTTATTGAGTCTTTTCATGAGAAGTAAGTATAAGATGCAACACCTCTCACGCCTCCTAGCATCGGCTTAATATATATTCTACTTTAAAGCACCACATAGCGGGCTTGATGATCCCAAAGGACCAGTAAATAATAACACTACTAATTTGTAGTCTGGGCGACCTTTTACGGGTTCATAATAGACATTTTATGGTGTAATGGGTCGACAGATCAGTTACTATGTACGAAGTTGATGAATGTTTGTATTTATTCGATTTACATGTAAAAACAATAAAGGTGTGTCTGATGGTACCGGCATAGCTGTAGAGATGCAACTTTGACCGGAGAATATCTTATTTCAAATAATGGGAAAGGATGGATATATTTTTTATCTAACTTGGCATGAAGCTTCTTGCACCAAATGTGTACAACTCGTTTTGCTCCGAGGCATAAATAGGAAACGGAGTCCAAAATCGTCTACAATATTAACTCTTCTAACAGCAATTCAGGTTGCTGCATTCTCTTTAGCTTTTTAAAGTTTTTGCGGGGTGTTGCTTTAAAAAGGTCACATGACATTTTGATCAAATAGTGGCACACAGTAGAGGTCATGCAATATGTTCTACGGCTGTTGACCCACTGTCATTAGAGCAATGTGAGCGCAACCGTCAGAATTCGTTTCTAAATCGTCTTGCCACTGAGGAAACAATACTGCCATTTAAGAATGGCCCATTCCATGAGGCGCGTCAGTCTGTTATGGTAAATTCCTATTTATTAACGGTCAATCAGAGCAATCAGTTCTTTCGCGTGCGCTTTATGGTAATTTTGCTTTTTACTAACGGCGTTTAAATCCAGAAATGTCATGCTTAATTCCAAGAGTTACAGTTCCGTCAGTTGAACCTTTGAATAAACTCAGCGATAAATAAGTGTGGGATGTGCAGTAGATATTTCAGAGCTGACTTTAAAGTCATGGTTAATCAAATCCGTTTAAAATGACATTTAAAACTTCTTTAAAATGTTTAACTGCAAGAATATGATCATAAGACAAGCATACGTTTAGTTAATTATCGATCCAATTATCGATCCGATACTTCCGCTTCAACTTTAAATTTACAACGGAATGTGATACTCTGGCAAGCGAAAATAAGCAAACACATGGCAATCTGTATTTTTTAAAACTCGTAACGACAAGCTAGCTTATCTACATGTGTTTTATGTTTGAACATTATTCTTAAAAGGGTTATATATCAATTAGTTAGGCATATTACTAATTGTTAAGAGCAATATATCATTAATTTAGTAAGCCCTATGATAAATCAACGAAGAAAAATATAAATATTTCATTCTAAATTATTTTTATTTTCATGATATTTAAACATGCACCTAAAGTAAAAAGATTTCAATGTTTACATTATAACACATGATACCTTCTTTAAGATTGACGCAAACCTCTTTAAAATATTGGTTTTATTATTATATCATATTTTGTTACATTTTGAGTAAAGCTGAAAACACAATATATATTTGGAATTCAAAATATAAACAATAACCTATGCCGGGAATGATTACCGTAACGTGTATGTTTGTGTTTACATGTATCAATTAATGCGTCCAGGGCTTAGCTAAGGGCTGAGCTGAGATATTATTGTATCTTTGTAATAGCATTTTAATGCAATTTATTACTGAAATTCATATTTTGGTTTAACGGTTAACTGTAATGTAACAGTAGAAGCATGTTTAATAACCGAGTCTTAAATTATATTGAAAGTGCGATAGCAAAACACGTATCAAACAAATATTTCGGTTGCATAGTTGCAAGAATGTTCTTGCTCCCACCCTTCATTGTTAAGGAAGAGAGCTGGCGTGGCCTAGTGGATAGCGCGTTGGACTTCAAACAGGAGGATTCGATTTCAAGCTTCACCGGTGCCACTTTCGTCGATGAGTTCTTCGGAAAGATACTTCACCTCGTCCGTCAGTTCGCGAACGTAAACCGTATCGGAGTCTATTCTGTTAGCACCTTAAAGGAATAGATCTCTATCCGTTCCTCTCAATGAAACGTCTCTAAATAACCTATAACGTGTTAATGAGCGGTTAAACAACATTTAACTAAGTGTTCAGGCAATGACATATTTAAAAAGGAATACTACAGTATGTATTTTAGGTTTGTTAAAATTGCTGTAAAGTATCGCTTTTGATATCATTATAACGTAAAAAAAAAAATTATAGTCAAAATATAGTGTTGTAGTGATAATTATGACGATTCAAACACAGGAGATGCTCAGTTTAACATGTTTAATAATCACAGTATATATATATATATATTTTAAATTCTTAGGCAAAGTTAAGTGGAACATGCAAGCTAGTGAACATCAAGTGTATTACGTCACACTCAATCCGCGGTACCTAAGGATGAACACATGGAAAAACTGGTAATTGGAGTGACCTTCAGATTGGTTTTGTTTCTAATATGTAGACAGAAGACAGTACAATGTTAATCAATATTAATTTTATTAATTTACTTATTTTTTTTTTATATTATGTTAATATTTTTATTAATATATTTATTTCTTCATGTATTTCTATGACATTTTTAACACGTCGGAATCGCAGTAAACATTGAACCGCAGTTTTGGTATGACGAATTATCTTCAAGTAAATCAAAATAAAGTGTTGCAATGTAGACGTGAATATACAATGGATAAGAATGTTCTGTCGTGCATTTCTCTTGAATATTCCTTACATAGTTGAACTGCGAATAATACAAAATGGTTTTGTGGGGAAACCTTTTACAAATCAAATAACAAATACACAAAACATGACGAAACAGTGCTATCAACAAATTCAAATAATTTTAAATATAAGTTGTGTTATTTTTAATAGAATTCTGGGTGTAATGGAAATCTCCAAAGTGTGCGTACACAATGAAAAACGCAAACCATTTCTTTCTCAACAGTATTACACTTAATGTGAGGAGATTCAAAGCATTCTGCACGCACAAACACTAACACTGATACCCCAAACGTATATACTTGTAAATACATGACCCGCATGCACCTGTTTAAACTTATATGAAGTTAATGCCAATTTCCAGTTTTGTTAGTTTTGTTGTTTATGTTATTGAAAATTTGCTAAGGATTATTTTCGAAAACAAGTAAACAACTAGAACGAATTCGATGGCGCGGCCGTCGTAAAATACCCACGTTTTATTCACACAGGTCACTTCTCCCCACACACCCCCGACCCCACACCCTACCCCCCTCCCCCCACACATTCCCACAGTATATACAATGTAATCCTTTCATCAATATTTTAAATAAATTCACCCCCTGTTACCCTCCACCCACCACCCACACCCTCCAACCCGAACCCCAGGGAAGACGTCCGAGTTTTAAATAATCAATCAGTTGACATGCTGTGTATCTCTTTATTAGATGAGTATTATACCAATTAATGTGCAAAAGTATGACAAAATGACACCGTAATTGCATTCTTAGTGTATTTGATATAATAAAAATAATAAAATCATTTAATATGTTATTTATATTTTATAGACTTTACCAAGTTATGTGCAAGAATATCGAAAAATGACAGTGTAATTAAATTTAAGTTTATTTGACCTTTTGACCCCACTGAGGGACCCTGGGTGCATAGCCATCATCCTAATGTTTCATTTGAGACATAATTACACAAAACAAATGACCCCAAATCCCCCCGCCCGCCCCTCCCACTCCGGACCCTAGGGCAGACGTTCGAGTTTGCAAAATAAAAAAAATCGTTTGATATGTTGTTTATCTTTTATACACGATTACATATACCAAGTTATGTGTAAAAATATGAAAAATGACAGTGTAATTATTTTTTTTGTTTATTTGACCTTTTGACATCGCCGAGGGCCCCTGGGCTCGGAGCCAAAAATAATCTGCTCTTGCACGCCGTCATCATATTGTGATGTCATACCCTAAGTTTGGTTGAATTCCGTTCATCGGTTAAGGAGAATGATGCGGTAACGGACAGACGAACGGACGGACAAACGGAGGCGATTTTAATATACCCTATTTTTTTCAAAGACGTGGGCATAATAATAAAATCATTTAATATGTTGCTTATCTTCTAAGACGTTTACCATGTTTACATACACCATGATATGTGCAAGAATATGGAAAAAATGACAGTGTAATTGAATTTTTAGTGTATTTGACCTTTTGACCCCGCTGAGGGACCGTGGGGGCGGAGCCATCATCATAATGTTTAATTTGAGAGTTAATTACAAAAAAGAAATTACCCCAAATTAACCCCGCCCGCCCCATCCACCCTTGGCCCCAGGGCAGAAGTTCGAGTTTGCAAAATAACAAAATCGTTTGATATGTTGTTTATCTTTTATACACGATTACATATACCAAGTTATGTGCAAAAATATGAAAAAATGACATTGTAATTGAATTTTTAGTTTATTTGACCTTTTGACCCCCTGAGGGCCCCTGGGCTCGGAGCCAAAACTAATAGTGCTCTTGCACGCCGTCATCATATGGTGATGTCATACCCTAAGTTTGGTTGAATTCCGTTCAGCGGTTTAGAAGGAGATGCGGTAACGGACAGACGGACATACTGACGGACAGACGGACAAACGGAGGCGATTTTAATATACCCTGTTTTTTTCAAAAACGTGGGTATAATTAAATAGACATGCCTTATTGAAAACAATATGATAGCAAATAAGATATATTTTCAGCACCGCAAACATCCAGGAAAGCTGTTAAGGTTCTGAAATACATCCACATACGTCTTAAAAGCTGTGCGATAAATTCGTTTAGTTAACGTGATCGGAGGACAGACTCCCATACACGAGACAGTCCGTGTTACATCCCCATCCGACGTTCAAGGTTAAGTAACGTGTCTTGCCCAAAACACACTGACGACACTCAGTGTCACTGCTGAGACTTACTCCCGAGTCTTCCGGATTCTCACATATAATTAATCACAAAGACGATGAGACGGCTTTCCTACAATCATTTAAAATTGCTTGAGTCGATTTGGATGACATTTTATTGTTATTGAACAAAAATATTCCGTGGTAAACCCGGAACTGTTATTAAATTACCGCGTAGTATATTGTATTGTTGTTGTGTTTTTTGCTTCATATATTTATGTCATCAGGATTCATTATATTCCAAAAAATAAAAATAAACTTCAATTCTGGCATCGGATGTATATATAATTTAATAATATAAACTTCGATTAGAAAGTAAGTACTTACGGAGCCTAAAACAATCCATACAGCTTTTCCAGAGTGAATTTGATTATAAAAAATACTTAAGGCAGACTTTTAACTGGTCATTGTAATGATTGAAATAGTTAATGTGATGTATCGCTTAAGATCATTGTTCATTATTCAGATTCGACAGGGTTTTCACTTACAAGTGAGATTCGAACCCTCAGCGGTAAGAGGCGAAAAGAAAGAAGAGAGTCAGTCAGAAAGAGTTACAAAATAAATCTAGGTGTTTCTTTTATGCACGTTTGAACTGCTTCAAAAAGTATTCAAGACCACGAAGAATCTTATGTATGAATACTGAATGCATGTATGAATACTGAATGCATGTATGAATACTGAAAAGTGAATCCCTTGGAAGCAACAAACACAAGCAAGAGGTACAAGTAGCAGATTCGGTTTACTGAAGTCTGTCCATGGGAGGTTATGTAAAGTGCAACACATCAAGCCTCCTGGCACCGTCTTAAACGATATTCTACTTTAAAGCCACAAAGATTTGGCTTGATGATCCCAAAGGACCAGTAACACATGACTAAACATACGCTAGTGTGAATGTATGAGTTGATTAGGAAAAACGCAGCCGTTATGTACGAAATACATTACAGTTGAAAAAATAATTGTTCAGTGTCTTCTACAGCTGAATCAAAATCGCAATTGGGTGATTTTCGTAAATGGTTTAGTAAAGATCATTATTAAGTTTGCTGCAATAATTTCGTATTCTGCAAGTAAAACAGACATAGTTGACCAGATAACAAGCGTCTTGAAACTGTTTTAGTGGAAAAAATAGTGATTGATGGTGTATTCATTTAAATAACTGTCATTGGTTCTTTTGTTATACATACTTTGCTAACAACTTAACTCCCACTACCAACAGTCACCAGTAAGAATGTTTAATACTCTGTGTGTGCGTGCGTGCGTAGCGGGTGGGGTGGAATCGGGCAGGTATGCACACATCTGACACAATCAAAATGTCTACTAAACGATCATAAAAACGACATTGTTGCAGATATTCCGAACAGTAACAAAGATATAAGTGCTATCATTGGTGGTATTCATGCATATCAGATAAATGTATCATCGTTTTACACATAAGCTAGAATATCTTACCTAACTCCAGGGGCAGATAAAGAATACGAGCTCAAGTCAGGATAAGTTACTGCGCTGCAAAATCACCATTTCATAATCCGCGGAAGTCAGAGATTTAAATGTAACGTCTCAATAAATAACTTATTTTGAACTATGCTACACATATGTATATGGACCATTTAAAATGACATTGGAATATTGTTTAAACAGTATTTTTAATATGTAAACCTTTAGGTGTTTGTTTGTTTAGGAATGACCAGTTTGCTTTTCCCCGAATGTAGATAGTTTGCAGAATTGACAATTCCATTGACCATCTATGTGTCAAACAAATATTAGAGAACATTTATGATCGTTTCTCAATCAAACAAATTGGAAAGAAATTCGATAAGTCAACGTTCGTATGCGCACATATCATAACGAATGACAAAAGTTCAACCACTTAACATACCAATATTAAACGTTCAACGTCATATTTCTAGTTCAAAAGCCTAAAAGTAATACTGAATACTATATTTAACATGTTTTGATATTCATACTTGATAAATCATTACAGCAAAAACTTAATATTCGCTTTAAAAGAAAGCTTCATTTCTTTATCAAATATGCATGTATGTATACGTACTGGGTTTGACATATGTCCACTAACTGCTCCAATATCAAAACGACAAAGTCACAGTCCAGTCTAGATTCTGGACTCAGACCTCCTTTTATTGTCCTAAACGTTACATGAATATAGTAATACCATCATATACGTGTTTATATTTTTAATTATTTATTGATGCAGCGCCGGGGATCTTTTTACCTTTGAATTTTTGCGAATAATAGATTGTTTTTGCCTTTCAATCTTCAATTAGTTTGACGTCTGCAGCTATATAAATCGAGCAAAGGTGCACTAACAATATGTTTTTAGATAAATCAATGTACACATATTTGCTAGTGTTTGAAAACTATGGTATTGTGAAACACGCTACCACGTCAAACAAAAGTTATTTGATCCACTTGTCTGCACGCTAATCACCATTGCATTGCAAATCAGATAATCTTATCGTAAATGGAAATCAAAAACTGACACGTAGTGCCTTCAAGCAAATTAAATCATGCATACGGTAAAGCAATTAGCAGGAAAGCAAAACAAACCTATAAAAACTGACAAAGTATCACAGTCGTACAAGAAGATACAAGAAAACAGTGGTACAAACGTATCACAAGCCGGTCACATTAATTACATAAAAAAACAGTAAGGGGAATTAATATGATAAAAAAACGAACAGTGTGTAGATGTTAGAAAAATTCTTTTATTTTTAATTGTCAACAATCAAACCACATTTATCACGAAAGATTTGAGCACTCACTCAATATATATGATTTTGTTTCATGGTTAGAATGTGAGAATGTGAAGAACTTTTAAATTATCATAGTTATAAACAAAAACACAACTTAACAATTACATTTATAAACAAACAGGTATAATAGCAATTGGATTGAAAGATATGTGTCTGTGAAGGTAATCTCAATTTTTAGCATGTTTGTACATTTGCATTATAAGAAATATTTTAATGTAATATATTTTTATTATTGAAATATGATCAGTAGTTCATGAGAATTAGTAGCAGTGGAGAAGACCTATTCAAACTGTTTAGAAAATGCTTCAGTTAAAGTTTCATCCACTCTGTTTAATTATTGAAGAAGTGTTGCTTATTTTAAAACCCGGTTACACCAAAAGGAGATACATAATTATATAGCTGTACCCACAAATAGTTGGCAATATTTAAAAGCTATTTAATTTATACTATTCTTATAAATAATATTAATGACGGAACAAATAAATGCAGGTTATGTAGAAAAACAAACGGGATGCCGCGAGCTTTTACAAGATCAAGATTGCCGTGTGTCCCTTTAATAAAGTTTAACATCAATCACTGATCAGTGACGATAACGATTTGGAACCATTTCTATTCGTATGCTCAGAACAGATTTATAGACTGTATCCCTGAAATTTACATCTAATTCTTGAAGTAAACTGTCTTCCAGAAAGATGTCGGACACTCGTTTGGAGATCTCGATAAAACAGATGAAAGATAAAGGCAAACAGAGATTGTAAAACATGTCTATGGACAATTAACTTTGTGTTGAAGATGCTGCTATAAAAGATACTCGACAGGGAAAATATTTGAAAGGGATTTAACATATACAGGGAAAACATTAAATCACTTATGCCATATGGTTTCACAATAGACGATAGAAGATACTAAGAAATGCCAAATGATAGTACGGAGAATTTTTAGACAATAAACAGAAACTAGATTTAAATTATTTGACCGACATTAACTAATATTTTTAGGTAAAATATTTCATTGCGACAAAAACGAAACAAGTCAGTTATCTAATATTTTATAATCATTCTTTGGAATCCTTCAATTCAGTGAAATCAAATTTAATGATAGTTAGCAATTTTATAAATAGTACATTTCAATGTAATACTGATCACTGTTCCCAGGGTCGGGATTACAGCATGAACTATTAAGCCTTTTGGTGTAACACACCCATTGATTGTTGCATTGAGTTGTGTGTGAATTAAAATTTAAATGCCATGTTGTCATTCATATCTGGGCCCAAATTAAAAATGAATAACTTACATTCTCATCGCAAATGACACATATGCTGCCAAAAAATCCACAGAAAAATGGGGGTCATGTATCTTCTAAGAAAGAACTTGTCTCATGAATGAATGGTCCCTTTAAAAACATAAACACTGAGATGCCATAATATTGTATTCATACACTCATTTCCATATAAGCAAAATAAATTCAAAACTCACAATTTTAACATGGCAATGCTTGAAAAATGTAACAAATAGATCAACAATGTGATATAAACCAAAAATAGCACTTTAAATTAGTGAAAATGCCTTTTTTTTACAAAAAGAAATCAGAATTATTTATTGACGCCATTATGCGACTACCCCAGGCCGACACTTCCTGTATTGCAATGAGTGTGCTACACCTTTTGGGGCTTATTGTTAGTGCATCATGCCTAGTTCGGTCGTGCACGTTATTGTAAACTTTAGAAAAATATATTAAATAAAGAAACATTTTACTTTGGAATTAGAGTTTGTAATAAACATTTTTTTATTTAAGCCATTTGGGGCATTACTAAGGGTATAATGCTGTTGGGCCATGCCCTCTTGTTTTAGCCTATTGGGGCTTCATCATTTGTTTAAGCCTGTTGGGGCTTCTTTAAGGGTAACAGTCTTACGGGACATGCCCACTTTTGTGAAACATGTCAAGGGCTGCCATGATATATATATGTGTTGCCGGCAGCCCGCTATTTGGAGCCGCTCCCAGTAATTGCCATAACAATTTAATAAATGATCAAGCAATTTAATAAATGATAATATTTTATTCTGTGTTTGTCAAGTTAGACACGGGTCAATACTCGTTATTAGCCAGAGTTATTTGGAGGGACCCAACTGTCTTGTAAGCTAGATTTGCAATTGTAATGTTCTTTTAATTGCGCATGCGCATGCCTATACATTCTCTTCCGGCCAAACAATTATACAGAGTAATTGTTCATGTTCATTAAAATAGTGAATTTTCCCCACCCACCTCACCATTTCTTTTCCTAGTGATGTAGTTATTTGTCATATCGATTAATAAGTTGATCCATTATCAATCACCATATGTCATCTGTTTAGTTTATGTTTTAGACCAAACATTGTAAATCCTCCAATAAGAAAAAAATCCTGCTGTTGTCTGAATATCATTTCAGGACAATACCCGCTACAGAAAAAGTGTCGTGTGCGTATAAGTGTTTATTTATCCTCGCTGTATTGCACTAAGCATCTATTGGGGCTTCATCTTTTGTTTAAGCCTATTGGGGCTTCTTTAAGGGTATCAGGCTTATGGGTCATGCACTCTTTTGTGAAACATGTTCAGGGCTGCCATGATATATATATATATATGTGTGTGTTGCCGGCAGCCCTCTATTTGGAGGCGCGCCCAATAATTACCATTACAATTTAATAAATGATCAAGCAATTTAATAAATGATAATATGTTTGTGTTTGTCAAGTTGGTGCGTTCCTAATAAATGAAATATGTGGTTTAACAGTGTTTAATATCTGCAAAATGTTGATATAAAACAATTTTCACAACATTTTGGAACATGTCATTATTCCTTTATTACGGCTTTTTGACGATATGTTTGTACGTAAACTATTGTGGTTTTGTTTTTTCTTCAAATTCTTTGCTAAGATGTTGTGCTGATCTGTGGTCTGCAGTACACCGTTGACCACACAAATTGCTGGTATATTAGTGAAAAGAAATATAAAAAGATCGGGCAGGGAAAGTAGCATTCAAGGAGGACAGTCAACCACAAAACACAGAAACAAACACGCAAACAGACAAACAAGAAGTCAAAAGCAATAATAAAAGCAAACGACATCACAAACACAAAAGGGCTGACAATAGGGCTACCGCTTGGAACGGTCAGTGGCAAAGTAGGCCACTGAGGGTTTAAACCGGTTCTAGGGTGCACCAAACCTCACACTTACCCTACTGTCATCCCATTAAAACAGGACAGAAATAAATAAATCCCCGCCATGATCTAATCTCTAACCAACAAGGCAGCATCAATAGGCAATATAAGTAAAACACAAATATGCTCGTGTAAATATAATACAAAAACAAAAGGCTAGAAAGCCACAATGAAGGTACTCAATGACTTGGCAGAAGCCAGAGCAACAAGAGCTTAAACCATTAAGGGCACGACAAGAAAGATCATAGACAAACATCAAACGCCACCGTCCCATTGGGCTTTAGGTAGGCGTCATCATAGGGTCCACAGCCTCTCCGGTCATCGTACAATTAAAGAGGAAAGCATAGTGGCAAACTGTAAAAGGGTCCACCGCCAAGCATGCAGTAGGTTTGCAAAATGATCGGATCATTACCTCTTTTGATAAACTTTTTAACAAGTTTAACGAAGATAGTATGAAAGTGATCATGACCAAGAATCGTACGAAGTTTATAAATCACATCACCATAGAAATCAGGTTGTGATAGTCCTTGTCGCAGAAGAGTCCTTAAATTACTTTTATATTTGGAAAGAAGATCAGGGTCACGATAATAAACTTTTGCAAAGGTTATACGAAGTTTATGGCAACGGTAACCCTGATTGAGTAGCTTTTTAGTTATACAAAGATGACGAATATTAAAGTCCTATCTCGAGTACAAGCTCTTGAAAAACGCATAAGTTGAGACACATACACACCATAAGAAATTGCTCGGGGAACATCCCCATCCAAGTGAAAATTGTATAGTTTACATACATAATTAAATCTAACGTCGTTTAACTTTAACATTTCTTTATTCTATCAGAAACCATTTAAACTCATATATACACTTTAAAATAATGTTTAGGTCACCTTTTCAAAACATTGAAATCCTGTTTACATTATTATATAACACATATATCTTAATCGTGAAAAGTAAGCTCGTAGACATGCTAATCAAGTATAAGCCTGTTGCATATTCCACCCAGCAGGAGTTAACAACGTTGTGTGCATAAGACCATTACAAGACGAAATGCATATATTAGTGCTATATGACAACATACTAAGCCAAAACCCACACACACCAGCGGCCTGTTTTGCCACTGACCGTTCCAAGGCGGTAGCTCTATTATCAATAATTTTATGTTTGTGATGTCATATCTTGCATTTTATTCATCTTTGTATTTATTGTTTGTTTTTGTGCGTGTTTTTGTTTTTTGGTGTTGTTGACTGTCGTCCTTCCGTGCTACATTTCCTGTTCGGCATTGCTATCAACATTTTGTGATTATACGATAAGTTCTGGCTTTAACATTATTAATCAATATTTCTTAGATTTATACTTATATATTTATACATTTATTTGTAAATTTGTTTATATAGTTTCAAATGTCTAGTGAATATAGCCAACGATGCAAAAACAATATATTTATTTTCTCCAGTAAAATATGGCTGTCTACAGATTTTTTCCCCTCAAATGTTGAGATACATCATTTTCCACATAAAGATCAGACAAATGTCCATGCTTTCTTTTCTTTATATTACTATATAATAAATGGCCTTCTGCATCTTAAAGGACAGATAACGAACTTATAAAAGAAATACTAGACCACGAGGCAGATAACGTTAATATCATTGTTCTAAAATTGTCACTTCAATTTGAATTAATCTTATAAATTTCAAATTAAATTCAGTTTCATTTCAGTTTCATAGTAACGTTTAATAACAGTGCTGTTCATAGATAGATAAGTTTAAACAATAGGCACAAGAGAGACTGTATCGATCTACTGCTGTATGGCGTCCATAAGTTATTTTAATGAGGTTTATCACATTTTCTGACAAATGTGGTGTAAATCGAGTGACAAGAAAGGTCCGAGATTTACTGCGATAAACATTCTGAAAACAAATCGTAACGAGTGGATGAAATAAATAGAGGACCTAGAAAATTAATAAGACAAAACAAAAACAATGTTATCATTCAATCAAGTGGAACAGTTCTGCTGTGTTTGCGTATATGTGTGTACAATCACATGGCACACATGCACGTTTTTACATTGGAATAGAAATAGAGATGAATGCCATGTATTTATTAAAAATAAACAATTCTCTTTTCGTGGGATGGGTAAACTTTCGCAGATAACGATGTTGCTATGGTTTTGATGGACTCTAAAGCAAAATAAGAGGTTTAAAATGGAAACAATGAAGTTGATGTATCCGTTATGAGCCAACTAACATTCAAACGTTCAGACAAATGCAAAATGTCTTATGTTTTTACTTTTGAAAATAATACGTTTGATTAAACTTATATTTCCAAATATTTCTTGGTATGTAGAAAAACAAAACAAAAAATACATTAATATAATTTCTTTTGAGAAATAAGTCCATCGTCATTAAATTCTTAACATTCATAAAATGTCTTAAAATGCATTCACTTCACAGTAATGCATTGTTTATACAAATAACCATGCCGTACTGACATAGCTCACGTTTTGTGACGACGTTCACATTCATAACTTTTGCTTTAAATGTACTTGTTGTCACAAACACATCAATTATGTCATAGCAACATGATATCAATAATGTGTTTAATTATATAAACCTGGTGTAGAAACCTCAAGAAATGATTCCTCCTGCTTGCAGTGAATTTGTTTACCAAACATAAAACCATAACTAGAGTTTCTCAACCCTATAGCCCAAAAGGACGGTGACGTTTGATGCTTGTCTGCAATATTGTCTTGTCGTGCCCTCAATGGTTTATTCTCTTGTTGATCTGCCTTCTGCCAAGTCAATGAGTACCTTCTTTGTGGCTTACTAGGCATATTTGTGTTTTACTTATATTGCCTATTAATGCTGCCTTGTTGGTTAGAGAATAGTTCATGGCGGTAGGGTAGGGTCAGTGTGAGGTTTGTGCACCCTAATACCTGGTTAAACTCCCAGCGGCCTTTTTGCCACTGCCAAGGCCGTAGCCCTATTGTCAACCCTGTTTATGTGTGTGACGTCATAAGCCTTTATATTACTATAATAATTCATGTTTGTCGTTTTGCGTCGTTCTGTGAAACCTGCATTTCCTGTTCGATTGTTATACTTATTTTTGTTTTCGAAATCAGTATTAAATCATAAATATTCTGCTTTACATATTATATAATCAAGGACATTTGCGTGTCATATTCAGGATGGTAATTATTGTTTATTTCCATGATCTCACGAGAGGTTTTAGCCCAAATTTAGTAGCCCTAACCCTAACTATAATCCCAACCCAACCCAGGGAACGGAACCGAGCACATCTAGTAGCCCTAACCCTAACTATAATCCCAACCCAGGGAACCGAGCACCTTCAGACAAGATGATGGGCTATATGTTATATTAATAAAGGATGTTCATAAATATACCATAATTGCATTCAATAAATATGTTTTAAAATTGTTAAAGGTTCAGTATTGGAAATATAACACGATATTTGTTTGTCATAAACATACATATACGTATCTTTTTGTTAAAGCTTACAAAACACAAATATTTTCGAAATATAACCCGACAAACTACACGCGCATTAACAATTTAGTTTCTAGGAATAAAAAATGCAACAAATAGTATCAGATAACTTTAAATTGATTCTGACAATAGTATGTACTTACTTTATGTAAAATACACTGCTGAACGCAGAACAATTACAAAAACAAAACATGTTTATGCATCTCGAAGGCACTCTCACTCGAACCGTTACTTAGACCACATTCGGTGGATATATATTATGTTTGCAAGACAATTCTTCTTCAGCTCGTTATAAATGACATTTTCTTCTCAAGTATCATACAACGTGTGATTATATCCGGTGACCACTCAACATCGCAAGCAATTACTAGCTCAATTTCAGTTAATCGAATCAGCCAACAAAACATTTCTTCAACTATTGTGTACACTTTTCGACTAAGTAAATGAATGACCATAGCATAGGCATATTACCAACAATTCAACTTGTCGTAGCCAGCATGAACTGAGTGCTTTATTACCTGAACTTTTATCCCATATAAAATATTTTGAGCTCAACTACAACACTAAAGTTGAAAGTACGCCATAGTTGACCGCAACCGCATTGAAAGAACATATAAGACCTTTTATCACATGAATAAAAAACACGAGATAAACTACTACACGGAGGTTGTATTTAAAGCAAGTTTACTCTTAACATTGTAGCAAACATTTCGTGGAAACTCCGTGTATTCTTTTTATATTATAGCAACGTCGCAATGACGTCACATAGCAGTGAATGCAAGACTGCCTTATAAATAATAACAATAACCTTCCGGTAAGTCATATATTTTCATGAAACGGCATATATGTACACGTTTTCTATGTTATTTGAGTTTGCTGTATTCTCAAATTATAATCTAAATTTGCTAGTATAGTTTCGGTCTTCTTTCTTTCTTCCTCAAACTGATACATAATGTTCTACAAAGCAGGCGAATAAACGGCTTTCGACGTTAAACTGTGTGTTCTCTCAATTTCAGTTTAATAAAATATTGAGTTAATTAGCAAACTATACAAGCCGATTTCATTGGCTGTAGGAGGGTGGATGGAGCGAAATTGTTCATGGAGAAAGAAGTGGAAATTGTTAACGTAATATCATGTTAAATGTATGAATTAAATAATCGCTGAGATAGGCTGTAATTTTAGCGGTATATTGACTTTACGATCGGACACATCTATAGTTTCGACAGAGTTCGTACCCTTGTCCTCTATTGATTGAATTTGTTGTAGAAGAAAGTCCTCTGCCAATATTTCCGACGGTAAGGACAGTTTAAATGTTCATCATCTATTGTTGGCTACGTTGAAAATTGTATAAGCTAACACTTCTCGTGAGAACGCTTGTTATTGTTTGGACAATAATATTTAGATTTTTGCAAATGCTTGAGTATATTTAGATTCATTACGATTAAACGCGTCTTTCTGTTGAAAAAAAAGTAGTTTAAAAACATTAATATTTATAATGTCTGCGGTCGATTTGGTGAGGAAGTAAAATGTCCTTAAATTTGAGACTTTGATTTCAATCGATATACTTTCAATGTGTTTGATGAAGAAATATAAAAAGATCGGACATGGAAAGTAGTATTCAAGGAGAACAGTAAACCACAAATCTCAGAAACAAACACGCAAACATATGCACAGACAAACAAGAAGGCAAAATGAATAATAAATGCAAACAACATCACAAACACAAACTGGTTGACAATAGGGCTACCGCCTTGGAACGGTCAGTGGCAAAGTAGGCCACGGGGGGGGGGGGTGGGGGGGGGGTAAACCGGTTCCAGGGTGCACCAAACCTCACACTTACCCTACTGTCATCCCATTAAAACAGGACGAGTTTAACAAAGATAGTATGAAAGTGATCATGACCAAGAATCTTACGAAGTTTATAAATCACATCACCATAGAAGTCAGGTTGTGATCGTCCTTGTCGCAGAAATAGTCCTTAAGTTACTTTTATATTCAGAAAGAAGATCACATGACATTATTAAGGACATTTTAATTTGTTTAAAATGAACAGAAAACATTCCGTGATCAATGAAATGTTGACGTCATAAAAAACAAGAAGGAAGTTTCGGAAGACATCTGATCATTGTTAAAATAACAATCAGTAGGTGGGTCAAACCGTCCAAATATCTATTCAATTTCATCGGTAGAAACTAGGAAAGTCATGTTGACCAAAGCGACATTTGCTGCAGTTTTATTTAGAAAATATGCTCGCTTCGTTTGTTTGCATCACAACGTTCAATATGGGGTGTTGTCTTCATTCAACATCGTGAAATCGTGCAATGTCGTATATTTTTGCATGCGCATCTACAAACTCCGTTTATCGTCAATGTAACTGGAAACCTCAATATTCGCCCAAATTCGACTTGTTGTAAATTGTAAATTAATACTGTGTGTGTAATGTACTTGGAATTACTTTTGCATTCTCGTTCGGGACTGGTGCAATGTACAGTTTCGAGTACATGTCCTATACTACGTCACGGGAAGTATGTCACGTGATAAAACAAATATCACTATGTTGATTTCATTGCGGAAAATTCCCACGATGTTACGAACATATGATTGTTTCAAATACATATTTATACTGAACCAACGTTCTAACGCCCCACCCTCTTTTTCCGAATATGTTTTTATTCGTTTATTTTCTGTTTCTTTTCCATACGACACAGCAATTTGATCATGTTTTATTTACAGTCCATATTGACAAGTATGTCTCGTTCAGAATGAAATTTGTTTTGATTTATTGATTGTTATTATTGAGATATTAATGGTAGTGTCTACTGGTGCGTAAGCTGTTTGGTTCAGTATATTTGTGATGAATTTAAAATCTTAAAACATATAATGATTTTTGTTCGAATTCTTCTCTCTTTCTTGTATTAAAAATGTATATGCAAAAAAAGAATATAAGCTTGCATTGGGATACATGCACACGCTCTTCGGCGGATATATAACGCACTCATCAAGCTGCCCAATATTAATCCGCGGAAGGACATGTACATATATCCCAGTACAATCTAATATCCTATACATATATTGCACAGTACGTCCAATGCATAGTAAACGTAACAATATGAAGGTGTACGCTCATATATAACGCTGACGAGATCGAAACGAGGTACTAAGGACCGAAGTAAAATGAAAACGCCGAGGACTAAGTCCGAGGCCTATATTACTGATGTATTACTTTTAATCAGGTAATCGTCCTCGGTCAATATTACTCATTATTAACTGTCCGAGTATTAACTTTCATACCCCATCTAAACCCTTCTCCAAGAAGCGAAAACGGGGTTGGCTGGGGTATGAAATAAAACCTTAATTTCGGCATAAAAAGTTTGCATATTGTAAAATTAAAACATTAAATAGGTAACTTTAAACAAGTTATCGCATTTTTTCAGTAAAAAAGGTTTTTAAACGTGTTTTATTGTCAAAATATATCTTTTATAAAATCCTGCTAATATAAGCTGTCCCGTCGCTAAATGAGATAAAGGGGTGACCACGTAATGCTTCGTTCAGGCACATGGATCCAGACTCAGACCGAATCAAAATTACATAATGGTATACGCAAGGTCATTCATTAGAATATACTGGTAACCGGAACGATAAATCCGAAACTAAACACTCACTGATCAATTATGTTTTATTTAACTTTATTCAGGCATCATTTATCATGTTCGTGTAAATATCGGGCTAAAATAGAAATAAACGTTGGTTACACTTCCTAAAGGACCTCGCAAAAGTCCGAATCTATTACAATATGTGCTAATCAACCAACCCAAAACAATAATTCGGTCAATTACATACTGTAAATAAGAACTGATGCGCAAATGTTGGCGGTTAATGCGGCTTGAACGCCGGTCAATAGCAAATGCCATTGACTTCCGGCATTCAAAACCAAATGAACGCAAGAAAGTGCGAATCATTTCTTATAGTTATATAACTTTCCAGTAGTTATAATACCAACAATAATGTACCTTAGGAGTTGATAATGAATACATATGTGCAGGAAAGATACCTATCGCCAGTGTATTTTTAGACCGCGGAATTGCCACTTTTTATGAGGTACAGCGGATACATGCACAGCTAGATCCATCTACCACACCGAATACGTGCACAGTTAGCTCCACCTACCACATCGAATACGTGCACAGTTAGAGCCGCCTACCAAAACGTGAAGTTTATTCGAAATTAGACGCTGTTTTTTTCTTCAACAGATTGTAACAAATAGATGTAAATATTAGTACATAAGAGAAAAAATCTGTATGTTTCATGAATAATTAAAAGCGTGTCATACTTAGCATACAACAGAAAATACTTAATAATCAAAACTATGATCCAATGATTGTTTCTGGACTTAAAAATCTGTCTCACAAATATCCACTATACCAATAATATATACAATTACGACCATGACTGTATGGCGAACTAGCACAGAGCCTAAACTCCATCGCAGTTTAAAACAAATAAACATTAAAATTAATTAAAATATAAGCGTTTCTGAAGTGTTATCACAATCATGTATGAAGTTCAAAAACAGTTTTGCTATTGTGTTTACCTTAAATTCTTGTTAGGAGCGTAATTAAATAAGAAAAGAAAATTAAAGTCAATGAACAATAGAGATAATAAAACAAAATGCCATTTGGAATGTTAAAGTTGACAAATATGTCAAATTAAAAGTCTTTTTGTCAATTTGAAAAGTTTATCTTATTAAACCGTAATACTCATGAAGTTTTAACATTCACCAAAACTCGGACCTTAGTAGACATGCGTTCTTTTTGGTCATCTACGGGAAAACACTAGATGCGATCTACATATTTTCTTTGCTCATGTCTTTTTCTTAATCCATTCTTTGAAAATTAGTTTAGAAATGGAGAGAGGGAGACAGCTGTTAACATTTAAACATATTTAATTATAGTGCGCAATACAGCTATCATTTAAAATAAACGGACTTGTTGTATGGTGATCTATTCGGAGTCAAAACTACCACTTTACGATCAAGGACAAACCATTTATATTGTAGAGGTGTAACAATTGTTTGTCACTTATATTCTACAATAGTTGATACAATATTCAATAACATTAAAATCAAATATGTCATTATTATTAATGAATTACAAGCGACCACACACTATATAATAACCACAGGACAACAAAATGATTCGCATCCATACATTGGTCCTGGACATCATCTTTGTGTTTTGGGTTGTTTGCAACTTAACATATATTTATGAATATTTATAAACCTTAAAGAAATATATGCAAGTGTCTTTGCTAACGATATCTCATTCAAATGTAAATATACAATTATGCAAAATAAACAGTCCATCAGCCTGTATCATTATGCATGACCAAGGCAATATGACTGACACTTGTGCTTACAAGTCTTCTTCAGACGTTCAAGGTCAATAAAATCAAAGCGGCAATAATAATACAAATTTTCTGACACAGACTACAACAATGATACACGATACAACGTAATCATTTCTATAAGAGCGGAACAGTCTACACACACTAATGAGATTGAATGCGAACTGCGTGAGTATAGGGCTGCGGACCACTCTACACCCACGAGTGTGATTGTATGCGAGCTGTGTGAGTAACAGGCTGCTGACCTGTCTATACCCACGAGTGTGATTGTATACGAGCTGCATGAGTAGCAGACTGCGGAATATAGGGCCGTGGGACGGTCTACAGCCACGAGTGTGACTGTATGCGAGCTGTGTGAGTAACAGGATGCGGACCTGTCTATACCCACGAGTGATTGTATACGAGCTGCATGAGTAGCAGACTGCGGACCTGTCTATACCCACGAGTGTGATTGTATACGAGCTGCATGAGTAGCAGACTGCGGACCTGTCTATACCCACGAGTGTGATTGTATACGAGATGTGTGAGTAACAGGCTGCGGAACAGTCTACATCCACGAGTGTGATTTATGCGATCTGCGCAAGTATAGGGCTGCGGACCAGTCTACACCCTCGAGTGTGAATGTATGCGAGCTGCGTGAATATAGTGCCGTGTGACGGTCTACAGCCACGAATGTGTCTGTATGCGAGCTGTGTGAGTAACAGGCTGCGGAACAGTCTACACCCACGTGTGTGATTGTATACGAGTTGCATGAGTAGCTGGCTGCGGACCTGTGTATAACCACGATCGTGGTGGTGTATGCAAGCTGCGTGGGTAAAAGGCTGCGGACCAGACTATACCCACGAGTATAGACTGTTATATGCTAGCTGCGTGAATAATAGTCTGCAAAACAGTCTGTATCCACGATTTTGATGTTGTATGCGAGCTGCGTGTATATTAGTCAGCAGATCAGTCTATACCCACGACTATGGTGTTGTATGCGAGCTGCGTGAGTAATAGTCTGCAGAACAGTCTTTACCCACACTAAGGGTGTGTATGCGAGATACGTAAGTAATAGTCTGCTGTATGCAAGCTGCGTGAGCAAAAGGCTACGGACCAGACTATTCCCACGAGTATAGACTGTTATATGCTAGCTGCGTGAGTAATAGTCTGCATAACAGTCTGTACCCATGATTTTGGTGTTGTATGCGGGCTGCGTGTATATTAGTCTGCAGATCTGTCTATACCCTTGCCTATGGTGTTGTATGTGAGCTGCGTGAGTAATAGTCTGCAGAAGAGTCTATACCCACGACCGAGGTGGTGTATGCGAGCTGTGTGAGTAATACTCTGCAGAACAGTCTATACCCACGACTGAGGTGGTGTATGCGAGCTGTGGGAGTAATAGTCTGCAGAACAGTCTATACCCACGACCGAGGTGGTGTATGTGAGCTATGTGAGTAATAGTCTGCAGAATTGTCTATACCCACACTGAGGGGGTGTATGCGAGCTATGTGAGTAATAGTCTGCAGAACAGTCTATGCCCACACTGAGGGGGTGTATGCGAGCTGCGTGAGTAATAGTCTGCAGAACAGTCTATACCCACACTGAGGGGGTGTATGCGAGCTGCGTGAGTAATAATCTGCAGAACAGTCTATGCCCACACTGAGGGGGTGTATGCGAGCTGCGTGAGTAATAGTCTGCAGAACAGTATATACCCACACTGAGGGGGTGTATGCAAACTGCATGAGTAATAGTCTAAAAAACAGTCTATACCCACGAATGAGGTGTTGTACGCAAGCTTTGGAGCAAAAGGCGCCAATGTAGTCTTTACCCAGAGTGTGGGTTGTATGCGAGCTGCGTGAGCAAAAGGCTGCAGAGCAGTCTATAAAAGGCTGCAGAGCAGTCTATACCCACGGCTGAGGGGTTGTAAGCGAGATACGTGAGTAATAGTCTGCAGAACAGTCTATACCCACGACTGTAGTGTTGTATGCAAGCTGCATGAGTAATAGTCTGCATAACAGTCTATACCCACGACTGTAGTGTTGTATGCAAGCTGCGTGAGCAATAGTCTGCAGAACAGTCTATACCCACGACTGTAGTGTTGTATGCAAGCTGCGTGAGTAATAGTCTGCAGAACAGTCTATACCCACGACTGTAGTGTTGTATGCAAGCTGGGTGAGTAATAGTCTGCATAACAGTCTATACCCACGACTGTAGTGTTGTATGCAAGCTGCATGAGTAATAGTCTGCAGAACAGTCTATACCCACGACTGTAGTGTTGTATGCAAGCTGCGTGAGTAATAGTCTGCATAACAGTCTATACCCACGACTGTAGTGTTGTATCAAGCTGCGTGAGCAATAGTCTGCTGAACAGTCTATACCCACGACTGTAGTGTTGTATGCAAGCTGCGTGAGTAATAGTCTGCAGAACAGTCTATACCCACGACTGTAGTGTTGTATGCAAGCTGGGTGAGTAATAGTCTGCATAACAGTCTATACCCACGACTGTAGTGTTGTATGCAAGCTGCATGAGTAATAGTCTGCAGAACAGTCTATACCCACGACTGTAGTGTTGTATGCAAGCTGCGTGAGTAATAGTCTGCAGAACAGTCTATACCCACGACTGTAGTGTTGTATGCAAGCTGCGTGAGTAATAGTCTGCAGAACAGTCTATACCCACGACTGTAGTGTTGTATGCAAGCTGCGTGAGTAATAGTCTGCAGAACAGTCTATACCCACGACTGTAGTGTTGTATGCAAGCTGCGTGAGTAATAGTCTGCAGAACAGTCTATACCCACGACTGTAGTGTTGTATGCAAGCTGCGTGAGTAATAGTCTGCAGAACAGTCTATACCCACGACTGTAGTGTTGTATGCAAGCTGCGTGAGTAATAGTCTGCAGAACAGTCTATACCCACGACTGTAGTGTTGTATGCAAGCTGGGTGAGTAATAGTCTGCATAACAGTCTATACCCACGACTGTAGTGTTGTATGCAAGCTGCGTGAGTAATAGTCTGCAGAACAGTCTATACCCACGACTGTAGTGTTGTATGCAAGCTGCATGAGTAATAGTCTGCAGAACAGTCTATACCCACGACTGTAGTGTTGTATGCAAGCTGCATGAGTAATAGTCTGCAGAACAGTCTATACCCACGACTGTAGTGTTGTATGCAAGCTGCGTGAGTAATAGTCTGCAGAACAGTCTATACCCACGACTGTAGTGTTGTATGCAAGCTGCGTGAGTAATAGTCTGCAGAACAGTCTATACCCACGACTGTAGTGTTGTATGCAAGCTGCGTGAGTAATAGTCTGCAGAACAGTCTATACCCACGACTGTAGTGTTGTATGCAAGCTGCGTGAGTAATAGTCTGCAGAACAGTCTATACCCACGACTGTAGTGTTGTATGCAAGCTGCGTGAGCAATAGTCTGCATAACAGTCTATACCCACGACTGTAGTGTTGTATGCAAGCTGCGTGAGTAATAGTCTGCAGAACAGTCTATACCCACGACTGTAGTGTTGTATCAAGCTGCATGAGTAATAGTCTGCAGAACAGTCTATACCCACGACTGTAGTGTTGTATGCAAGCTGCGTGAGTAATAGTCTGCAGAACAGTCTATACCCACGACTGTAGTGTTGTATGCAAGCTGCGTGAGTAATAGTCTGCAGAACAGTCTATACCCACGACTGTAGTGTTGTATGCAAGCTGCGTGAGTAATAGTCTGCAGAACAGTCTATACCCACGACTGTAGTGTTGTATGCAAGCTGCGTGAGTAATAGTCTGCATAACAGTCTATACCCACGACTGTAGTGTTGTATGCAAGCTGCGTGAGCAATAGTCTGCAGAACAGTATATACCCACGACTGTAGTGTTGTATGCAAGCTGCGTGAGCAATAGTCTGCAGAACAGTATATACCCACGACTGTAGTGTTGTATGCAAGCTGCGTGAGCAATAGTCTGCAGAACAGTATATACCCACGACAGTAGTGTTGTATGCAAGCTGCGTGAGGAGCAATAGTCTGCAGAACAGCATATACCCACGAATGAGGTGTTGTACGAAAGCTACTTGAGCCAAATGCGACAAAGCTGTCTATACCCACGGGTGTGGTGTTGTATGCGAACCGCATGAGCAAAAGGCTGCAGAGCAGTCTATACACACAATTGTGGTACTGTATGCAAGCTACGTGTACAAAAGGCGACAGAGCAGTCTATACCCACGACTGAGGCGTTGTATGCGAGCTGCGTGTGTAATATGCTGAGCAACGATGCCTGTATTTAGGTTCTTTACGCGAAAACAAATGCTTTAACTCTTTCCGAAAATAAGCACCTGTAACGGAATAGAGAAAAAAGTTTATGCAGTAATTGATGTAGAATATTGTTCTTGTAACGTTCAGAATCTCATCCAGGTCACCAATGTGACCATCCTGGTAGTGAATGGTTGCTGGAGAGGTGCTGCTTAGGCTAAACGTCTGCTTGTACATCCAGTAGCGTTTGCACCAAACTCCAAAATATGGAAGGTTGAGGGAAACGAAACATATTGATATCGCCAACAATATGAATGTGAATTCCAGTCGTATTATAGATTCTTCCGTAATAATACGAATCTTCCTGTGTCGTCTGTTTCTCAAAACCAACTTTCTGATTATCAGCAGATTCAAAATTGTTATCAACACGAATGGAATCAATGTTATTGTGAGGCCGAAAACACTATCCAAAATAAACGAGAGATATTGATAGTTTGTATCACTCGTGCACAATGGGTCTCCATTAATCGCCGTATACGATGCACTTAAAATCGGTTTGAACGCACAACCAGCAGACGCAACAACAATGGCGCCTAACAGAACTCTCGATGACGACTTTGGGTCACAAATATCTTTTCGACGCAAAGGGAAACACACACCGATGAATCGTTCTATGGTAAAGAAAACAAGAAACCATGATGACAGAAATCGTGCGATGTACTGCAGGTAAAGCATTATTTGACATGTGCCGTGGTATTGTAAGAAAATCGCGGAATGTTGTCCCGGAAGTGCCGTCAATCCATGCTTCAGCCATTCAGGAAGTACATAAAATATGAGCGCCATTAAATCCGATGTTGACAATGCAGCCAGATAAATGCTGGCCGAAAGTTTCCTCATATTTTTGGACATGAATACAACCAATGACAAAATATTTCCGATCATACCGATAGTAAATATAATCGGAGTGAAGTAAGTAAAGAAAAGCTGAGCGGAGGTTGGGTTCTGTGGAATGTTTTCATCAAACATTGTTTGCAGTAAACTACCGTCTTTAAGCGAACAATTTGTTCCATTGGATGAAGTCGCGTTTTCTTCGTCGAATTCGTTACACTTTGATTCGTAGTTAAAACTAGAATTCATCTGAAAATAAACAAGTAATAAAGTCAGTATATTATATATATTTCAATGTATTACCTGTAGGCTTTAATATTTTTGTTGGGGCGTGCAATAAAACCATGACATAAATATCTTAATACAATAGTGTAATAAAGACCGAAAGTCAGCATCGCTCGGTCTTTTTCGTTAACCTTGGGAGTGCCTCGTCGATTTTCGTAACCATCAAAACTGATATAACTTATAACAGATTACGAAAATCGAAGAGGCAGTTCTGTTGTTCTGTTTACTACGGAAAAGACCGAAGCAACATACGACGTCTTCATTAGAACCAACAATAATACGAGTATGATACAGGCAGCTATATAAAGTACTGTTATCATGACAATTTAAAATGTAGACTCGTGCCTATTTAATAATGAATTTATTTAAGTCACTGGATAAAACTGATATGATAAGCACATGTCCGCATCATATCATTTATCCAATTCCTTTAATAATATAGATATACAAATCGAACAAGAAAAGTAGCATTCAGGGACGACAGTCAGCCACAAACACACAGAAACAACGAACAACTACATATAAAAATGAATGAAAGGCAAAATAAGACATAACCCACACACCATAAAACGGGACAGTGTAAATAAAGAAATCCCCGCCATCAACTATTCTCTAACCAACAAGGCAGCATTAATAGGCAATATATATAAATACAAAAATAAACAATAGACTAGAAAAGAAGCTATCAATAGTTTTGGGCTTTAGGTAGACGAATTTCAATACTGAACAGGCCCTTATGTAAGATCATCTACTGCAGCTTATGTAAGATCATCTACTGCAGCTTATGTAAGATCATCTACTGCAGCTTATGTAAGATCATCTACTGCAGCTTATGTAAGATCATCTACTGCAGTTTTTCAGAGACATATCAAGACAGCATGATCCTTTGACATTTGTAAAACACAAATAATTCAGTAGCAAAGTGTACAGCTACCGTATGTCCCCTAATAGGTGTGCAAAATGCAAAATGCTATAAAGAAGTATGCATGATTTCTAAGAAAGTGTTGCTACTATTAGGGAAAGCGCCAATATTAACGAAAATATGGTATGGTAAGTGTAATCTTACACGTTGAGCAAGAAGTCTCCCCAGTTGCTTCCTGAGCTGTTCAGTATAGTCCCCCATCACGGGTGTTCGTGGAGCGTTCGGTTGTGCTAGTGACTCATCTCTGGCAATACTGAAACAAGACAGGACAGTTAAACTTGTTATGAAATAATGGGTAAGTAGTGCATTAGAGCATTCACGATAGTGTGTAGACGATTTAATAATGACGGTATTACTGAACCCAGAACTGTTAACCTAGTAATGGACATAATGGGTAAGTAGTGCATTAGAGCATGCGCAGTGTGTAGGCGATTGTTTTACTACTCAGATCCGGTATAGCTGAAACTAGAAATGACAGAAAATATATTAAGTAATGGACTGGAGCGTTTGTTTTCGCTTTTACTAAAACTTCTCTTTCGTATGTCCAGCATGGCTAGTGGGCGAATATGCGTATTAGTATGATAGTTCGTCAAACGGAAGAATAGCACTGAATATGATATCCATATGTAAGACCTTATGAACGTATTGGCAATTAACAAAAACATATTACTAAAAGGTGAGCGTTTTCTCTAAGGTCACACTTTTCATTTGTTTAAGAGTGGAACAGATAAAAATTTATTATATCAATGAAATAAGAACTGTCAGAGAATAGCGCAGCTCGACTTTTTGCTCTTTGAGGAAGAAAAAAAGTATACACCTGACATACCACCAGCAAAGGAGGCATCTCTGTTTATATGAGAAATATATAAAGAAATAGCAGAGGTTTTTTTTATGAACAATATGAACAAACGAGGAGGAATATGGAGGGAGTGGGAGCTGGTAAGGGGTGGAATGTATGCCCTGTGTACCGTGAACTATTATAATAATAAACACAGAAGGACATTGTGAAACTGTAGGTACAAGGTATTGTTGGAGGAAGAGACTGGTGGTAATGTGGTGGCAGTATGCATTGTGTTACACAGAACGTTTCTGTTACCATTAAACTTAAAAATGTTCTCTTATTTCTCAACAAAGATATTTATCAATATATTATTGCATGTTTTGCACGTTTTAGCTGGAACTAACGTATTAGGCGTTTGTACTAGTGCACTTAAATAATTTCAAAGGGCACAAAAATAAATCAAACTCCTTCACTGAAATTAATCTTAATGCCACTAAATCAATAAAGTCACCATGCTTTAGAACAAAAGAACGTGTTTACCCATGGGAACGATATAAGTGTTGTAGCAATGCATTTGCATTTATACAAGAAAGCTTTTATGCAGGCGAAATATTTTAATTAGTTTTGTTTGTTAGCAACGTTTAACTCTGGATACATATTGCACATAATTATAGAGGATCGATTACGTTTTTTATCAAATAAAACTTGATAGCCAGTGTATGTTTTATTAAAAAGTATGTATGTATATAGGGTAACTATCGTTAAGGTGTCAGATTATATCAGTGAGCTGAATGCTCAGCTGTATTTTGCTACTACACTGGAATATCACGCCGAATATAAATAGCATGATACCCCAACCAGACACATTATACGGACATCGACCATATTTTAGATCAGACTTTCAAGTCATGGTTACCTTGTATATAGAAAATATCTACTTTAAAATGATTAAATAAATTAATAGTGTGATTATTTTAAGTTAGACTGACTTAATTATCGATCAGATATTTCCTGCTTCAACTTTAAATTTACAAAGGGTACCGTTGTGATATTCTGGCAAAGGAGAATAAACAAACACGTGGCAATCTGTGTTTTTAAAATAAATATTATAATAAATAAACTCAAGCGACACACATAGTAACAGTGTGTCATGTTTCTGGACTCTTATATAGCCTTTCCGTGTTTATGGGCTGTCCTAAATAACCTATACTATGGTAATGGCCGTTAAACAACATTTACCTCAGTTATGTCGCAATGACATGTTAAACAATGAATACTACAAGATGTAATGTATGTTCGTTTAACATTCCTGTGAATTATCATAAATCATCGTTTGTGTGTACTAAGGATACCATTGTGATATTCTGGCTAAGGAGAATAAAGAAACACATGGCAATCTGTGTTTTTAAAATGAATATTCTAATATACCATTGTGATATTCTGGCTAAGGAGAATAAAGAAACACATGGCAATCTGTGTTTTTAAAATAAATATTATAATATACCATTGTGATATTCTGGCAAAGGAGAATAAAGAAACACATGGCAATCTGTGTTTTTAAAATAAATATTATAATAAACCATTGTGATATTCTGGCAAAGGAGAATAAACACATGGCAAACTGTGTTTTTAAAATAAATATTATAATAAACCATTGTGATATTCTGGCAAAGGAGAATAAAGAAACACATGGCAATCTGTGTTTTTAAAATAAATATTATAATAAATCAACTCCAAGCGACACGTTAAGTTTTCTACAAATGTTTCATCTTTGCATATCATTCTTAAACAGTTTAAACGCATTATGTTAGGAATATTCCTAAGTGTAAAGAACAACATAATCATTAAGTATGATAAATCAACTAAAACAAATATAAATATGTCATTATATACTTTTTTAATTTCCACCATTTTTAAATGTATAAATAATTCAATGTATAAATCATAACGCATGATACAGTTTGCCGTGAACCCCTTTAAAATATTGGTTTTATTATTATATCTTATTTTGTTATGTATTGATACAAAAAATATATTTAGCAGTAAAAATCAAAATATAAGCAATAGCCTACGCCAGGATGATGTATCAATGTTTACTATTATGGCTTAGCTAAGGGCTTAGCTGAGACAATATTGTATCTTTGTAATAGCTTTTTAATGTAATTTATTACTGAAATTCGCATTTTGTTTTAACCGTTAAGTATATTGTAACAGTTGGAGCATGTTTAATATCCGTGTCGTAAATTACATTAAAAGTGCGATAGCAAAATATATATCAAACACATATTTCGGATGCATAGTTGCAAGATGGCATAGCTACCATGTGAAAAAATGTTATATCTACCACCCTTCACAGTTGAGAAAGGGAGCTGCCGTGGCCCAGTGGATAGCGCGGTGGACTTTAAACCAACATTTACCTCAGTCATGGCGCAATGACATGTTTAACAATGAATACTAAAACATGGAATCTATGTTCGTTTAACATTCCTGTGAATTATCATAAATAATCGTTTACGCTTTCATTTGACAAATTGCAGTGATAATAAAATTATGACAATTAAAAACACAGGGCATACACAGTTTAACCCGCAGTACATATATAGTAAATCCTTATTTACCATGTTTACATGGAACACTTAAGCTAGCGAGTATTAGATGTATTACGTCGCACTCATACCACGGCACTTAAGGTTGACTACAAGGAAAAATTGGTAACTCGAGTGGCTAATTAGGACCTTCAGATTTGTTTCTTTTCCTAATATGTAGATAAAAGACAATCCAATGTTAATGAATATGCATTCATTTATTTATTTTATCTATTTTATTCATTTATTTCTTTGACATGTATAACACGTCGGAATCGCGGCGACCATCGAAACGTAGCTTTGCCATGACCAACGAGAATCATTGAAATCAAAATAAAGTTTTGCAATGTAGACTTGGAAATGCAATAACAAATACACAAAACATGACGAACCCGTGATATACGTTTTAATACCTCCCTCGACAGATTCAGGTATTTTTATATGTAAGTGGTCTGCTTTTTAATAGAATTTTACATTTAATGTAAATCTGCAAAGCGTGCCTATTCAATGAAATTTCTTTCTCAACAGTATTAAATCTAATTTGAGGAGATTCAAAGCATTCCGCACGCACTAAAACTAACACTGAATTACTCCATCTAAACAAACGTATATACTCTTAAATACATGACCCGGACGCACCTGGTTAAGTTTGTATGCCATTAATGCCGTTATTGCCGTTAATGCCAATTTCAAATATTGCTGTTTATGTTATTTAAAATGTGTTTATGTTTATTTATGAAAACTAGTATACAATTAAGTAAATATGCCTTAATGAAAGCAATAGGAGAGTATATGTTATTATTTTCAGCACCGCAAACATCCAGGCATACCGTTATAATTTCTTCTCTACACGTCATTTATGTGTTCCCTTCTAATGTAAACGTGTTCAAGTATAAGATAATATTTACTATCGTTTCTCAAGCAAATTCGAAAGAAATTCTATAATTTCGCCGTTAGCACGCGCAAATATAATCAAATTGTGAATCAGTTAAAGTAATGAAAAACTGCCATGCAGAAACATCCAACAAGATTGTGAAAAACATACACAAAACTAACTAAATAGCCAGAGAAGCACAATCAAAAACATTCAAGTAAACAGACTCACACACCAATGATGTAACTACGTATAAATAATGGCAAGGATACAACAGTGTTGCGTTGAACCCTCTATATAAGTCATAGTATGATCTCGTTCACTTATCTCAGCTCTTGATTGAGTAGAAAAACACCAATAACTGGATTTTCGCGTTTACATAACTGATTGAAAGTGACATTCAAATGCCTTTACATCGTACCCGTGGACCTCAATGTTTATATTCTCCTTACCGATAGTCACCACTCATTAACTACCTCTCAAGTTTTCCCTGCGGTTCCAGAATGGATATGGTAATAGTGAATGGCCATCCATGTGTATGTCTGCTCAAATTACTAACTCTATCTCAATACATATTCGAGTTTTCATAGTTTAATCATAACACTCTCCATGTGCTTAATTCATTAACACAATTCAACAAACGGTAAAGGTCATATTCTTAGTTCAATTGTCCAATTTCAACCGACAAACTTAAAGAAGAAGACTACAAGTATTAATAAATATTCAATCTAAACATGTTTAATTTTTTCTTATTTCTTCGGCTGTATGTGCTGGGTTTGACATATGTCCACTAACTTCTTCAATATCTCAAAAGGGTAAGATCACAGTCAAGTCTAGATACTGGACTTAGACCTCTTTGTTTAACCTAACCGTAACATTTTATATTGTTACCAAAATTAATACATTAAAACGTGTTTGTGTATTAATTTATTTATTTAAGTAGCATTTGGATCTTGTTACTTTTTAATTCGATAAGTTTTGTTTCGAATGATAGATTGTTTTTGCCTTTCAATAATCAATTAATTTGAAGTCTGCAGCTATATCAATCAAGCAAAGTTAAATCAGTAAGTTACACAACATGGTTAATTTAAGCATTTTACATCCACAATTCATTCAAAATGTTTGGTAAATTCAAATTTTAATCAACATGTTATTTGATATATTGTTGGAAAGGTGTCTAGTCATTATCCTTAAAGGTATGGAAACATTCTTCCAGAAAGATGTTGGACACTCATTTAGAGATCTCTATAAAACAGATGGTAGATGAAGGCAAATAGATATTTCAAACTATGGACATTGTCAATTGACTTTGTGGTGGAGATGCTGCAATAACACATTCTCCAAATGTTATGCAGATAATCGACATTGACAGGGAAAATATTAAATCACTTATGCAAAATGTTCAAAAGAAATGATAGAAGATACTTTGATATTACAAATGATTGAACGGATATGTTCTAGACTTTAAACTGAAACCAAATTTAAATTATTTTAACTGACCATTACCAATATCCTAGATAACTTTGTTTCAATGGTGTTTTACGCCATTTTAACACATATTAGGCCATTTATGACGGTCGATTGTTTTGTGGTAGAGGAAGGCCAATCCCTTTTTCTGGGTAGAACCAGTCCTGTATACATTTCGCCATCTAGAAGATATTCTATGTAAGGTAAGGTAAATAATTCATTGCAACAAATAATCTTTTCTTTTTTCTTTTAATGTTTTTCAATCGATATTTGTGGGATGAAAGATGTGTTGGTTTGAATGTGAAAGTATATTTTTCTGTGTTTTTGAAATTTTTACATTTGGAAAAATGAAAGGGATATTGTTGATAAGTCAGATAAATATTTGCATATTACTATTTCTTATCAATGTCTCAATTTTATTGATACATTTCTTTTAAACATTGTTAACTTTTGCTTTCAAAGTGTCTTAAAAACTAAATATATTTGAAGCGCTAAAAGTAATTATTCCTATGGTTATCAAGAAATAAAGAGTATGCCCGTTCCATTCTATTTTGCAACGATCCATCCCCCGATGAGTATTGCCATGTCTCTGAGCAAAGCATGTTCGCATTGATGTTTCTCGGTTGACCTTTACTTACTTCAACTTAGTCATTGACATTTCCCTATACATATACTCACACATGTAAACTGTAGCCAAACAAATAAGATTTCGTGTGAACAAAACGTACTAAATAAACATGTATAAAACTGTCAAAAAACACTGTTCCTGTAATAAATCTTGGTTTCCATTTCCTCCTGCATAATCAATTACAAGTGTTAAATACGAAAACAACTGTAAAGCATGCACTAATAAACACAACAGTGCACTTGTACTGGATTATATCGTGTTTCTAAAATACTATCAACGATGCAATTGGCAAATACACCGCGGCTTGAACTTGTTTACTATATTATATCATGTATATGCGAATTTGATGATAAATGGAAGGCATCTTAAAACATCCATGCTTGGGATATGTGTTCGTTTATAACTCGAAGAACTATGTACCACTGGTAGCTAGACTTGCAAATTGCAATTGTTGATTGTTACGGAGCCGGAACAAGTGTATGGTATGCCTCCCCCATTAGAAATCAAACCATCATATATGGCCTAGAAAAAGTATCCCAATGGTACCGGAGTAGTGTATGTGAAGAGAAGCATATTTATCGGTCGTCAAAATTGTCCCAAACTATCTATCTTTGTATGAAGTGTGTCTAAATAGTGATCCGATAATGACTGTAAATAGCAGATAGTTTTCAGCAAACCCAAAATCACGCAAAAACGACAATGAACACTTAAAGGGTTGACAATAGGGCTACAGCCTTGAACGGTCAGTGGCAAAAAATGCCGCTAGGTGTTTAAACCAGGTTCTAGGGTGCACCAAACCTCAAACTTACCCTTCTGTCATCACATTTAACAGGACAGTGTAAATAAAGAATCCCAGACATGAACTATTCTCTAACCAGCAAGGCAGCATTAATAGGCAATATAAGTAAAACACAAAGATGCTCGTGTATATATAGAAAACTACAAGGAAGGTACTCAATGACTTGGCAGAAGCCAGAGCAACAAGACAATAAACCATTGAGGGCACGACAAGACAAGATTGCAGACAAACATCAAACGTCACCATCCTTTGGGCTTTAGGTAGACGTCATCGGTCATCCGGCCATCGCACAATTGAAAAGGGAAGCATAGTCAGTGTGGCGAAAGCATTACCTTTAATTTCATAAATTATAATATGTCATTGAAACAACTATCTTCCTCTTTCCCATAAATATTTCAAAAGCTAAGAGAAATGATTAGCGAAGAGACAGCAATTCATTTCATATTTTAGTACATAAACCGAAAATCGATCGATAATTACTGAATTTAAGTGATGACCAGATGCAATTGATCAAGATTACGTTGGAGACTAGTAAATTCTAGAAGGGCCAAAGCATGTTCGCGGAGAATATAGCAAATGACCATATAATAATGAATGTTGTTTACAGGAATCGGTCAGTTATAGCTAATTCATTGATCAATCAGATAAAGGTTCTATAAACGTAAACACTGGAATACAATACATTGTGGCAATGTGGTGATTGGTCTACGTACACGTACTTCACAATGTAAGATACAAAAAACGACACACTATATTTCTACTAAAACGAAGTAGCTTCTAATTTTGAATAAATTTCTTTTTCCGGATGGCGAAGCTAACTGTGCACGCATCGGTGTGCCTAAATAGAAAATAGATATCCCGCAGGCTGAAAATACACTGACGATATCTCTTTCTTGCACGTGTTTATTATTATTATCAACCTCACAAGGCACTTTATTGTTGATACTAAAGCAACTGGAAAATAGCGCAAATAATGTAAATGTATGAACTGATTCGCAAATTTTCGCCGGACGAATGCGGTTTTGAACTCAGGTTGTGAACGACACATTTACCAAAAAGTGTTAACCCATTTCATGGATTTGCCATTCATAACCGGCGTTCAAAACAGAATAAACACCGAAAAGTTTCGAAACAATACAAAAATAAATGTATCATTAACGTCATAATTCTAAAGTTTATCTAAAGCGAAATAAGATGTTCGATGCATAGTAACGTGAAGTAAATGAAGGTTTCAATGCCTTAACTCGGTATAAAGCATACTGTTTCTACACTTGTGAGGTTTATGTAACAATTTCTGCATGCTGCAGAATCGTATTATTTCAGTTTTGTACTTTCCATCCACTACTTTATCTTGCGAGTGCTGTTAAATTAAATAACGCATTTAGAAATAATTTTATTTTTCCCTCGATGACGACTTTTTAATTTCCTAGAGGGGCATTGTCATCTCCTAAGATACTGTTTTCCTAATATAACGGCATAGCCAACGAGAAAATATCTCAATTGATTTATTTTTATTTTATTTTTTTTCTAGTGGCAATGCTACAATTCCTGCGAATATATTTATGAAGAGCCGTTATTTCTCATATCATAAACCATCTCAGGCGTTCTTTATTCTATTATTATTACCAGGATTGTTAATAATGGCTCAAAAGTTTCAGTTACTCCTCCAGAATGACCTGTTTTGAGGAAATACCATATAAAAGTCTCCTTTCAAAAATCGTCTAGTTCATTCAAGACGCAGGGTGTTTCCCTCTATTAGTAAGTGCAATGCTAAGAGGTGCAGTTGTTGCAATTATTTATCTTGCAAGTCCACCATTAAATCAGCTGTTATTTGTAGAATGTTTAATGTATGTTTTAGCTTCAAATGTTGCTTGACATACGTCTCACGTCATTTATGTTTTGACTTGAAACGCACCACGTTGTAGGTTGCGTACAGCTAAATATAGCCTGGCTGAAGCCCCGCCTTTTGTTGTGTACGATTCAGTACAGAAGTGAAAGTTCACAGAGTTCACAGAGGTCAGCAGATATAACTTTGAAATATTCAATATGCATTTTCAGGAAGGATAAACTATAGGTAAAATAATCCCCATCAGCTAGGACCATTAAATTAAATAAAAAAATATTTTTTAATGTTTTTGAAAATTTAACATCCATTGAAATTGCATGTCAATATTCAGTGCGGATTCAATAGTGTTTGTAAACACAGACATGTGCAGAGAGTTTGAGCAGAAAAAATTGTCTTTTTCACACTTTCAAAGGCTTTGTGATGGAAATATCTATGAAATAAGGTAATTTAAAGAAAATCTGGTGTATAAATCTTGAGATATTAGCTGACAGGTGCAACAGGAGGTCTATGGGAATGTATTTAGTTTTCTGCAACCTATAGGCTAGATTCTGCATATGGTAAAAGTGAAAGTAGACATACTTTTTTTCTAACACAATGATTTGAAAGTGTGAGAAATGTTAAATTATGGTGTATTTCGACTTATCTTATAACTCTTTTCATGTTTTTTAAATATTTCCAAGTTTTATGATGCAAAATAGTTATTTTAAATTATTTTATTAAAGGTTGTGGACACAAAATTAGCCATACCTGACACCTGGTATACAAAATTGGCCTGTAATGCACATGTTTGACACAGTTAAAGATATATCTAGTAAGTTTTATTCATTTCTGAGGGCTTTGCATACGTTGTTTGGCAAAAATGTCAGTAAGCGACAATCTACATCTTTCCGAAAAGATGTCGAAAAGCCGCTTATGTCTGTTTTGAAAAAGATTTTGAGGTAAACGCTGACTTTGAGTTCATCGCTTCTATACGGTTAGTGTCGATATGCAAATATTTTATGCGGTTTAATACATTTTACAAATTAAATTATTTAGTTAGCCAAAAAGATGACCTTTTCTGTGCTTTTTAAAAGTTTTTATTTACCCCACCCCCTTCATTTTAATGAATTTTCATGGATCTGTACTTTAAACAGTGCTTATTGGTTGCATGGTTGCATGAAAATGACCTGTAAATATGCTACAAACAATATCTAATAAAACAAATACAATAAATAGTACAGTAACAGTCAATCTTGTGTAATGAGCATATTGTAAAACATGGCATGGCCCTAAAAATGGAGTTGGGGAGGATAGTCTCAGAATTATTTTTTGTCATTTTTAAACTGAAAAGTTGCATTTTCTTGATGGTTTCACATATAGAAACTGCTGAATAATGTTAATTAATTCATTTGAAGGCAGATTTTGAATATATACAAAAACTGTGGCATTTTTATGGTAAAATCTGCTATTTTGACCCCTGAAAATCACAAATATCATTTTTGAGTAGATATTATTTTCAAGATAGCTTCAACTGGTTAAACATCACATGTTGTTGATGAAATCAATTTTAAATCACTTTATTTGAAGCAAAAGATTGGAACGGTTGTCGATATATGGCATTTTGAAGATTCTGGAATTACGCGTAAAGACTGAAGGAATTTTGCCTTAGCCGAAGCTATTTTAAGCCCTCATATTTTGTCGAAAAGGATTTTTTTCTAAAAAAGAATGGTTTAATTGTTCTCAGATTAAATGTATCAAAACATTTAGCCAGAAAAAATACCTTCTGTCAGGTCTGAATGTCTCTCTATAGGTTGCGTACAGCTAAATATAGCCTGGCTGAAGCCCCGCCTTTTGTTGTGTACGATTCAGTACAGAAGTGAAAGTTCACAGAGTTCACAGAGTTCTATGGGAATGTATTTAGTTTTCTGCAACCTGTAGAAACCCACCACGTTGTAGTATACAATATGGTGGACAAACAGGTCGATCTTTAAAAGTTCAATTTCGTACATAAATAATTTTATAATTATAATTTAGGTAATCTTAAAAGTTTAAAACATTATTTGTACCAACACTTTCGCCAGTCAGGTCATATTTTTAGTAACGTAACTGTTTAACCAGTTGAATATAAAATTTATGATAATGATGCTACTAAAAGCTTTAAAATAAAAGATAGACATATAGCAGAAATTGAATGGATGAAAAACTTACAGACACCTTATCCATTCGGCCTTAATGACAATATTTATCAATAAGGAAATATTTCAAAAGATCCTAGTATTGACATTTTTTCTATATTTTCTGTTCGAAAGCGTAAATCTAGGTCTCATGGTCGTAGGCGTAATGGTAACATCAAATGTAAATCGCGTGTAATTATTTCAGTCGCTGATTTACATACTATTTTTTAAACGCTCTGGAAAGCACTCTTTGCTTTCACGTCTTACTTCTATGTCCATTACTTCACTTAAGTTGATCGACGATGAAGCAGACAAAAAATATTCATTCGTACAGATCCCTTGTATAACACTGCTTCCATAATTCAAAGCTGCATACAACATGTTCTCCGACCCCATATTGACAAGGAGTCTGATCACGTCAGGCATTTCTAAAAATACTATAATATCTGAATAAAGGTATTGATTTCACTGACATGCGTAGTATTTTTCGAGATAATCTTGTAGTTGATTCTATCCCTAAATATTTTTAAAAAAATCAGAAAGTCCTGTAGTTTGTTATAAGTATAAGAAACCTATTAGAAATGTTACTTTCAACAAAATAGTTGATGACCTTGAATAACACTCCTAAGGAATGTGAATGTAACACATCAATATATGCTTCAGCAGGTCATGTCATCACTGGTAATTTTGATATTGTTGATAAAAAAATTGGCATCTGTTTTTAAAAGGTCTTAGGTATAGATTACCTTCAACTATCGATTTTGATGCCTGCCGTGCTCAGATCGCCCAATCCATTGAGGATTTTAGTAATGGTGTCTTAAAGAACATGCGGACCAAAACTATCTTTCTACAGATAAAAAAACTATTTTTAAAATTATAGATACACGTATTAACTTGTATAATGCTAACCCCTCTTTACTGCCTCCGAGACCTAGAATTTCCATTCGTAATTTAAAATCGGGAATTCAAGAATTTCATAATAAATTTGCTTTAGTTCCTGCTGATAAAGCAGCTAATAATGTAATTATTGTTTGACGCCTACATTACGTCAATGTTTTATCTCTGGAACTCGTTAGCACTAATTCGTACACTCCAATTCAATCTACTGAGGATGATGTTGTTTCCACGCATATCACTCGGTGCACTACTTTCAAGGCTGGGGTAGACTAAAAGCAGAACAAACTGCCAACTATGTACTTGATTCCTAAATTACATAAAAATCCGTATAAGGCCCACTTTATTTTAACTTTCTGTCTTACTGCCTAAAACTTATGAAAACTCTGCGATTTATTTGTTTGGTCTATAAAAAATTCAGGAGACGTTCTTGATGAAATTTGCAATAAACGTCAAGTTTCATCTTTTAGCACTTATAACTTCTCTACATTATATACAACCTTACCACATCACCTTATCAAAGACAAGCTTGTTGCTCTTATTAAAAAAAAATCGCTAGGGAAAATACTACATGTTTGGCCTGTAATAATATTAAAGCGTTTTTAACCAACGGCAGTTTAGACAATTACATTATGTGGCCTTGCCAAGAAGTTTGTAAAGCACTCATCTTCATATTAGATTATATTTTCGTCAGATGGTATGGAAGACCGTTTATCATGTTTATAGACAAATTGTTGGTATCCCTCTGTGTACGAACTGTGCACCCCTTGTCGCAGATTTGTTTTAAAGAGATTTCATGTTGAGTCTTTCACCAGATACCCAGGAAGATGTTATTGAGGCCTTTAATGACGCCCCTTTCTTTTCTACTATGGTTACGGACTATCGGTCAGCCATCTTTGATCCAAAAAATCCAAATCGATGAGATATGGTCAAGTGAATTTTCAACGATGTACGCATTTAGGCACGAGCAATGTCAACCATATAGTACATGACAGTAATGCAACACTATTGATGTGAAAATAATATTAGAAAGAATACTTATACGGCAGAAATTGTGCGCTTTATATTCGAAATGTTTGGTACAGTTTTACTCAAAGTTGTTTTGTTTTTTATGTGAAACAAACTGGTTCATAAAATAGTCCATTTATCCAGCGAGTGCAGACAAGACATCATTTCTGAATAAAATTAGCCATGTTATCACATCATCCAAACTTTTCAAATATAAAGCGCACAATTTCTGCCATACAAGTATTCTTTCTATTATTATGTTCACATCAATAGTGTTGAATTACTGTCAAGTTCTATATGGCTGACATTGCTCGTGCCTTAGATGCGTACATCGTTGAAAAATTCACTTGACCATATCTCATCGATTTTGGATTATTTGGATCAAAGATGGCTGACCGATAGTCCTTAATATAATATCCCCTAAAGAACTTCAAAATAACAAAGCTAATATTTCGGATACTAACGCTTCTTTTCTTGATTTATATCTCTCCATTGAAAATGGTGAAATAATTAGCAAAATATATGACAAGAGAGATGATTTTAATTTTGATATTGTTAATTATCCTCATTTAGATGGGGATGTTCCCCGAGCAACTTCTATTGGGGTCTATGTGTTTCAGCTTTTTCGTTTTTCTAGAGCTTGTACTAGAACTGAGGACTTTAATATTCGTAATCTTTGTATAAGTAAAAAGCTACTACAACTTGTTACCGTAAACTTCGTAAAACTTTTGTAAAATTTTATAATCCTAACCCTGATCTTCTTTCCAAATATAAAAGTAAATAAGAACTCTTTTGCGACAAGGACTATCACAGCCTGAGTTCTATGGTGACGTGATTTGCAAACTTCGTAAGATCCTTGGTCATGATCACTTTCATACTATCTCTGTTAAAGAGGTTATGACCCTATAATTTCGAACGCACTGCATGTGGTGGATCCATTGGACGTGGATGACGTCTACCTAAAGCCCAAAAGGACGGTGCCGTTTGATGTTTGTCTGCAGTCTCGTCTTGTCGTGCCCTCAATGGTTTATTCTCTTGTTGCTCTGGCTTCTGCCAAGTCATTGAGTACCTTTTTTGTGGCTTTCTAGGCTATTGTTTTTTTTGTATTTATATATACACGAGCACCTTTGTGTTTTACTTATTTTGCTTATTAATGCTGCTTTGTTGGTTAGAGAATAGTTCATGACGGTGATTTCTTTATTTACACTGTCTCGTTTTATTGGGTAGGGTAAGTGTGACGTTTGGTGCACCCTAGAACCTGATTTAAACCCCCAGTGGCCTTTTTTGCCACTGACCGTTCCAAGGCGGTAGCCCTATTGTCAACCCTTTTGTGTTTGTGTGTCTTATTTGGTCTTTTATTCATTTTTGAAATAATTATTTGTTTCTGTTCGATTTTTATATCTATATTTAATGCGCTTTTTTAGAGTCCATAATGTCGACAGATTATATTGTGGATTCTACGCTGAAAGTAGATATAAAAGTCGAACAGGAAAGTTAGCATTCAATGACCACAGTCAACCAAAACCACACACCGAAACAAACAATAATTACAAAGATGTATAAAAATGCAAGATATGACATCACACACATACAAGGGTTAACAATATGGCTACTGTTATGGAATGGTGGTACAGAAATGGCAAAAAAAACGTTGGGATTCACTTCAGGTTCTATGGCACACCAAACCTCACTATTACCTTACCGTCATCCTAATAAAGCGAGACAGTGTTATACTCTATCAAGTATATGAACTCTATCAAGTATATAAATATAGAAAAATAGAAAAATACAATCATAGAAAACCTCAACACAAGTACTCAATGACTTGGCAGAAGCCAGAGCAACAAGAGAACAAACCGCTACGACAAGACTAGATTTAAGACAAACATCAAACGCTACAGTCCTTTGAGGATTTAGGTAGACGTTATCATAGTGTCCGCAATCTCTCCGGTCATCAGACAATCAAAAAGATAAGCATAGTGGTGAACTGTAAATGGGTCAACCACTAATCATGCAGTGCGCCGCAAAATGATAGGGTCATTGCCACTGTTGATAAACATAACACGTTTAATAAAGATTGTGTGAAACTGATCATTAAAAGGATCCGACGAAGTTTGTAAATCAAATCACAATTGGAGTCAGGTTGTGATATTCCTTGTCGCTGAAATTCACAAATCATTTTTATATTTTAAAAGTAGATCAGGGTTACAATAATAACATTTTAAAAAGTTTTTTCGAAGTTTATGGTTTATGGAGTAGCTTCTTTGACATACAAAGTTTTCGGATATTAATGCTACAAGCTCAAAAAAAACCCGAATACGTTGAGAAGCACAGACACGAAGTAAAGGTGGGGATAATTAACAAAATTATCTTTCTTGTCACAGATTTTAAGTCCACCTAAATGTGTATTTTCTTTACTTTAATCGTGTCTTCAACGGTGTACTCTCGTATTTCTCTGGTTTTCTTTTACCAAGTCATTGAGAACTTAACAAAATAACATGTTGCCCGAGAGTGTAAATAACTTGTTTCCTCCTTTTGTTAGAGATATTATTAATTACAACTTGAGGAACTCCGATGACTACGTAACACCGATAAGGATTATCGAGTTATTTTCCAAATCATTTATCCCTTCGTCATTAAGTCTTTGGAATAATCTCCCTACACACGTTCGTGAATTAGTGTCTTTAATGGTAGTTAACTGTTGTCTCCTCAATACAATGTTTAAGCGTCCCACAGTCCCGTCGTTTTATATATGCGGCTCACGATCACTTACTGTAATTCATGCTCGCATTCGAAACTTATGCAGCACTCTAATGGTTATTTGTATTTGAACGGTTTACGCTTATCACCAACATTCGATTGTGGAAAAGACAAAGAAGATGTTGCACGTTTTCTTTTTAAATGTCATTTATTTAACAGAGGCGTAACCTGTTTATATCAACCAGAATGTTTCATCCGTTGAACGTTGAAAAAGTGTGTGTTGGCAATGCAGATTTTAGTGATAAAGAAAATGAAATTGTTTTTTTCTACTGTGCAAACATATATAAAAGACACCAGGCGTTTTAACTAGTGTATAAAACAACTCAGCAGTGTGTTCGGACTGACCCTATGTACTCTTATTGAAATATGTTCTGTCTTTTTCTCCTCCTTCTTTTCTTTTCTTTCTTTTCTTTCCAACTATATTGACAACTGTTTGCGTCTACATTTGTAAACTTTAGTTCATTTATTCTCTGTATTTAGTGTTACTTAATATATTTACTATAGCCATAACATTACAAGTGTTCTTTTTAATTTTAATTGTATTGGGAAGGGCCGTTACTAATGTTGTAAGAACTTGTGGCCCGACACATTTGCATACTTTGTAAAACAAAATGCAATAAAATATGTTTAAACAACTGAGTACTTGCTTTGCCATTTTCTGGGCATTTGTGATTTATATTCATATATGCATGCCATCTTTGTGTAATACGTATATTGCCTAGTGTTTTGGAGGACATCACCTGGCGGGGATATCTTTATTTACATGTTGCCGTTTAATTACGATGACAATGGATTTAGTGTGAGGTATATTATTGTATTCCGTGTTATGTTTGATGGTCCGTGTTATGTTTGATGATCCGTGTTATGTTTGATGGTCCGTGTTGTGTTTGATGGTCCGTGTTGTGTTTGATGGTCCGTGTTATGTTTGATGGTCCGTGTTATGTTTGATGGTCCGTGTTATGTTTGATGGTCCGTGTTATGTTTGATGGTCCGTCCGTGTTATGTTTGATGGTCCGTGTTATGTTTGATGGTCCGTGTTGTGTTTGATGGTCCGTGTTATGTTTGATGGTCGCATTCGTTGCTTCTAATTATCCTTGCAGTTACTGTTTCTGTTGAATGTCTGTTTGGTTGAATCGACAGAACAAAACAAACGTTATTATGGGTATAGATAATATCAGCTAAGCAGAGCGTATTTCACGTTTGTTATTCACTGGCCGTTCGAGGGAGTGAAACCCCGTGTGTGTGCAATGTATCACACTTTACTTTTGCATAGGTAGATGTATTTATAATTGTTTTGGTAAATGCGTGTTATTAAATTGCTGCTTTCAGTTTGTTCTGTACTTCCTGTCCAACTTTTGAAGATACTTTTAAAACATCAACCGCTTAAACCGATGCTAGTGGGAGTGAGAGGGCTATTATATTACATCTCGTGAACTTAATAAAACCGAATCTGTTACTTTTCTCTCTTGATTGAGTTTTTTGCTTCCAAGGGATCGCATTTTCAGTATGTATTGGCATTTACGCTAACTAGTGTTGTGTAGCGGCTGTAAAAATTAGATCAGTAGTGTTATTACGTACTTGTCCCTTGGGAGCATCATAGCTTTAAAGTATTGTACGCCTAAGGCGGCGCTGGGATCTTGAGATGTGTTGCACCTTATATTACCTCTCATGAACAGACTCGATAACACCCAGTATGCTATTTTTCTCTCTTTTTTGGGTCTGTTGCTTCCAAAGGATCCATTTTTCAGTATTTTTAATATACTTTCATCAGTATCTTATTTTGAAAAGACCCTAATAAAATAAACGGTAAAATATGAAGTGAGTGCATATCTAAGACCACCTAGATACGTAATTGGACCACCACCGCGTACAACGGAATAATCTATGGCATTATCTTAACTCTGTCAATGTCGGGGGATTTCAGTATCACTGGTACAGTTTTATCAAAGCCCATTCTGCTAGATAAGTGTAGGAATAACTAACTAAAAAAGATTTGACAACTGTCTAGAGACCACACAGTAACCCCGCTTGTTAATCTATTTGAACGTTTTTACGATGATGCTGTCTCCCAAGCTTGCATTAAGACGTGTAAATGGGATCTGATTTTGCTGAGAGTATACTTAAATGCATGTATAGTTGTAAGAATATAAAACCAACTTTTCAGGACAAATCGTTATTTATGGTAGTAAGTTTTGTGTGTGTTTTTTTCAAAGAATACATACAGTTAAATTATAGTTTTTGTGGGGGGTTTTGCGTTGGAGTTCAAATAAATGATTCAGACTTTTTGACAGTTTATTACTGGAACCGACTGCCCATAATTGATCTAACTCGGTTTACAATTGTATTTATTTGATTACACTAGAACCATAAGTTATAAATAGCTAAACTGAGTTATACAGTCGATTCCTTTGCAATAACTAGATTAATGTGCTCTGTGGTTGATGCAAAAGTCAATTACTAGCTTAAACATGTTCTCATGACAGTCGATTTAAAAACAATATATAACTTAAATGTGTTCGATACAAAAGCAATAACTAGCTTAAATGTGTTCTGCTGTCAATACAAAAGCAATAACTAGCTTAAACGTGTTATATTGTCGATACAAAAGCAATAACTAGCTTAAACGTGTTCTATTGTCGATACAAAAGCAATAACTAGCTTAAACGTGTTCTGTTGTCGATACAAAAGCAATAACTAGATTAAACGTGTTCTATTGTCGATACAAAAGCAATAACTAGCTTAAACGTGTTCTGTTGTCGATACAAAAACAATAACTAGATTAAACGTGTTCTATTGTCGATACAAAAGCAGTAAATAGCTTAAACGTGTGCTATTGTCAATACAACAGCAATAACTAGCTTACATGTGTTCTATTGTCGATACAAAAGCAAATAACTACATGTAGTTTGCATGTGTTCTAGAATCTGTATTATTTAGTCGATACAAAAGTAGCAACTACCTTAAATGAGTTTTATAATCGACACATTTCTTTGAAAAAAGCAGGATTTGTAATGTCAAAATCGATTGTTTTTGTGTTAAACAAATTTAAATTACTCCAGTCTCCTCCGGTCTCCTCTTCAGAATTTGCATGCCTAATTTTGAATTTGAAAAGTTTTTGTTATTTGAAGGCTCAAATAGATTGCGTCAATTGCATTAAATTTTACATGAGTTCCTTGAGTAGCCTAAAGCCAAAATCAAGATGAAACTGTTGCAGAAAGTGGTTATATTTTGATGCAATCATTTTGAAAGGCGCTACACATTTTATACGGTTTTGATTTCTTGTCCATTATTTCTTTCGCTATAATATTCAGAAATATTCAGATAAATGTGAGCTATTGAATATTTGAACAATATTTCATGAAAAACAAACATGCATCTTCAGACATATTTCGAGCCTATTGTATTTGCGGGGAGAGAATTTCTATAAGTAACTGTAAATCACTGTTAGCCATACAATTTCATGAGCAAAGTGTGATATTCAATTTTTCTTCAGATTATGAGGCCCACCCAATAAAGCATTTGTAAGCAGTACACATAATAACACGTTAAAGAATGTTGTATATGTATTGTGTTGTGCTCTGATTTTTGGTCTAAAAACAATTAAGAAATACCAGATAAGTTTTGTATTCAAAAGCTAAATTATAAACATACATTTGTTCATTAAAGTAAATTACAAAGTGTTGTTAAGTAATTCTTACCCTCAATATAGCAGTGCTATACAAATAAAAAACTAAGAGTGGGCCTCAATTTATATACCTGAGTTGATCAGCCATGAAGCGTGCTGGCTGTAAATATTCAAGCTTCCCATGCTTTTTCACATTTCCCAGCTGATTGTAGTCGTTGAAAAATCATGGATAGCATGCTTTTTAACTGCTTACTTCTCGCTGACTGATTACCACAGAGACATTATATTGAGGCCCCATCACAGTTTTTTCTTTTCATTTACTATTACCTTAGTTTTTCATATAAAATATTTTGTAACTAAAAACACTACATTGTTTATTATGGGGGAGCATATAGTCGCCGCTTTTTCCGTTTGTCCGTGTGTGTGTCCGTGCGTCACACTTTTTGTCCGGAGCATAACTCAAAAAATATGCTTGATTTAAGTTCGTGTGAATGATTAGGACAATGAGACGGAGTGCAGTTCATAGGAACCATAACTCTAGCTTCACTACTTTTTAATTATCTCCCTTTTTTGAAAAATCTTATCCGGAGCATAATAGAGTTCCGTACGGATTCATTTTGAATAAGGAAGCACTCACACTAAACATTACTTTTTTCTATGTAACTTTTGGGATGCATCCATCGATTTTACCGATTCTCTTGTTGTTATTATTAATATCAGAAAACAAATAACAACACACAAACTAGAAGTGATCATTTTACTGCACCATATATAGTTCCACCTATGGCCCATATGAGGTTGTCCATACGGATTTGGTAACCACTGTCTGCACATGTATTTTTGCAGAAGATTTTTTAAAGATTTGTTAAATGAAACTGATAAGCCCCATTGCGGGGGCATTTATGACCTCAGGTGCACCATTCAAACAAACATATAATGATGCTTCACATAAACTTGGGGTCGTCCGTGGTCGAGTGGTCTCAGACTTGAAATCACATGTCCCTCACCGCTGTGGGTTCGATTCCCCAGGGGGGAAAATGCCCGGGTTTGCACCTGGGGTCTTCCTCCACCAATAAAAAGCTGGAATGTCGCCAAATGACCTTAGCTGTTGGTGCAACTATAAAATCCAGAACATCACATTGACCCTTCGGCTCAGGTGATCAAAAACACCGACAGATGACAACGATTTTTAAATTTTGAAGTCCCGATCAGTTTCTTGCATTTGAGATTTACTAAAACATGGCAGAGAAGTAACTGATAATAGAGTATATTGTGCTAAAAATACAAAAACTATTAATTGTTAACACGGGTCTTTTAAGAAAATCCATCTATACATAGTTGTTTTAACATATAAACGGTTATAATTTTTACTACATTATTATACACTCTTTATGGGACGGGCCTCATCCTTTGACAAAAAACTAATAATCCCCCCCCCCCCCCCCCCCCCAAATACAACAGGCTCGAAATGTGTCTTTAAGAATACATGTATCACTACAGCTAATACGAGATTGTGCATGTATTCTAGTTGTGCATGCATTTTTGAAACGAATATGTGATACTGTACGTTCTACGGGAACCCATCAGTGTCTTCATTTTTGTTGGAACCCAAATCTTAAGTAAATTTCTATGTATTTCGTGGTTTTTGTGAATGCTTTGTTTTTCTACGAAAGTTTAAAACTATTGGTATGTTTTGATCATGTATGATATAACTATAAAGACGTGGCCAAAGTTAGGAGGTTGTAATCAGGATATTGTGTTTGAAATATACGTTGGTACAGTATGAGGTTAGAGGTCTTAGAGGTCTTTTATAATTCACAAAAGAAGGAAGGAATGCTTGTATCCTCGTTTAAAACTGCGGCGGCCGCTTGGTAGCGCGTTTGTCTCGCATGCGTGATGATGTGCTTTAATACCTAACGCAAACATACACGCACGCGGACCACGCGCACACACGCGCACACACACACGAATGAACCTGACATTGGACGCCTCCCGTATGGGAAAACATGAAAAAGGAGGAGATGCGGCAACTCATATGCAGTATACCGGGTATACGTCTACTACGTATAATGGTAACATTATATCCATAGTTCATTCAGACTAGTAACCTGTTATAGCATCACCTCGAGTTCCTTAGTTTGGAGAAGATAGGAAAACAGAGAAATCCTCTAAGGGGAAAAATACCAACATCTGTTGTTTAGAGATATATTGAGCTTTTAAAATTAAGCATTAGACGATTACATATAGCTCATTCTTTATTTCACCGGTACTTCGGATATCTCCGTACGATGATAGGAATTTCAGTCACATGACGCAAAGTCACATGACTTCAAAAACTAATCAGATGCTGTTAGACACAGAACTATCAACGATCACAAATTAACCAGTTTCAATGTTAATATATTGAGGTAAAGTATTCGACCGATATCTCCGTACGATTTTCGGAATTTCAGCCACATGGCGCAAAGTCACATGCCTTCAAGAACTAATTAGATGCTGGTAGACACAGAACTATCAACGATCACAAATTAACCAGTTTCAATGTTAATATATTGAGTTAAAGTATTCGTACTCGACAGCTAAAACACCGCAATCATTAGTGATCGCAATCATTAGTGATCTTCTATACAGAAACCATCTTCACTCATGTATTGGAAACTAGATCGTATTTCAAGGCTATAAGAACGAGTTTTGAATTGTTTACATTGGAGCATCTGTACGTAAGTTGGAACCGGTATTTTTTATTTAAATAACATGTGTTGACATTTGTAGTAAACATAGACATCTTTTGAAAATATCACCCATTTCAAGCATAATTTCCTGTAATTTGAGACCATTTGCAAACTTCTGCTTTAATAAGTGACAATTTCCATACATTTACAAATGAAAGTCATTCGTGAAATGTCAAGTATTTTTTATCTGCAAGCTTTATTACGTCTCTGGTAATAGTTAGAAGATTGGCTTAGTGTCATTTGTATAGCTGTTAATTTTCATTATCTAATCTAGTTGAACGCTTTGAAAGAGAATTATGTCTCAAGTGTGACAATACATATAATCAACAGTGACAAGAAATATAATGCAATATGGCAGTTTCCTTTCTGCGGAAAGTGTTGGCATTTGCAAAACATAGTATATTTTATATTGTTTTTAGTCATAATTGCAGTAAAACGAGCGCAGATTGAAATGAGTGTTGGCCTTCAGAAATATTAGATAAGGTTAGAAATAATGATAAATAAGCGTTTTTATATACTGAAAGGAAAAAGAAACGCAGGGTGCGTATTTCAGCTATATATTGCATATACTGCACACTTAATTCCATATATATTCCAAGGAAATCCCAAGATGTTCTGTAAAAAAAAAAAGTGCAGTTAGTTAGAGAAAGGACACAACTGTGATGTTGTAAACGTTTTAATCACAGTACACGTTGTAACAAGAAATTCATAAATGCTGAAGTTCCTCTTTGAAAAATTGAGCCAGTTCAGTACTGTATTTAATGTTAAGTGATTGCAACATTTAAAGCCTAAGTTTGCTCACCTGCTTGAGCCAAATGCGCATTCTGACGATAATGAAACTTTAAAGGGGTAACCATTGGTGTGTTCAGTGCTGTTTAAACCTTCTTTCTAAAACGACAGGCCTAATGTCGCCCTGTACCATTCGATTAGCAGTAGCATATTAAACATATAATATATAGCGGAAATACGCACCCTGCGTTTCTTTTTCATTTCAGTATATATTACCTTTTACAAATTTGCTTTTACCTTCAATGTAAATGGAAAGAATGAATGGTTTAATGCGGGAAATTCGATTGAATAACTTGAATCATGAACAGTAGTCCCTTGAACATGTTAAGTTGCCAGTTGCCAATTCGCCCATATTGCCAACTGGCAGTCAGTTGCCAGATTGCAAATCGAATAAAACTGGATATAACATGTCCGCCATTTGTTTATATGGCAATTGTATTATGAACACACATCAAATTACTCATTATTTGTGGAATGCATGCATATATTTTGCGAATAGCGAACTGCGAACTGGCAACTAACTTTACAGTCATGAATAACTACCGGCCCTGTATTCTTAAGTATATATAAAGAACTCCATCTTTTTAAGAGATTCGGTGGGAAGGATGAGGGATGGGGTCTCTTTTTGTAAATGATTATATAAAACCCTCCATTGGTTCCGTGTTTAAGACGGGCTCAAAACCTTTGAACGAACTTTGTATACAACCTGGTTACGAGACCACTGTCGTGACCCAGTGGTTATTAGGTTCGACTCGGAATCCGGAGATTACGGGTTCGAGCCTCACTGGCGACACTTGGTAACTTTGGTGTGTCTTTAAGCAAGACACCTCTCCGTCGCATGGGGACATACACCTGGTGTTTCGATGTATCGGAGTCTATCCTCAGAGCACACATTAAAGAACTAAGGATATATTCAATATTTACAGTAAGACATGGTTCTCGGATTCCTGTGTATCCTTCCCTTAAGTATCTGTGGTTGCACAAAGTATCCTACACAATGTGTTGATAAACCATTAAACAACAATTCAATTAATTTCAAAGAAATACACTGAATGAAACATGTGTTTTCAATTGTTGTTCAGATGCAAATATTATGAACAAATATACTAAACAAGTAGAGGTAAAATAAAGTAACAGCCTACCACAGCAGACTATTCAAATGTACGTTTTTTGTAGAGCACTTTTAAATCTAAAGCAAGACATTTAGAGATTGCTAATATTGTAAAAGAAGAAAACGATGCAAAATTAGACAACTGTCGACGTTAGCATATTAAACGACTGGTATATTAGATTAACAAAAATGTCAGCGTGTGTGAGGGTGTACTACGCAACTACTATCTAACTGAGAGCTTAGTCCACCTGTTTGACACGTCTTGTAAATGAACACACTTGCATATTAATTAACCTTTACAAATATGAGATAACCAGGAAAACTTGTATCAAGTACAAACCTTAAAGGATAGTTTCGGGGTTTGTCCTCGTAGATTTTTTTTCTTAAACTCGTTACATGCTAAAATACATTCTGTTGGAATTGGTTTGACCTTGAACCTTATTTCCAAGCTAATATGACTAGCCTATGGTGTCGACCTTTCCAAAGCGTCCATTTTGGATTATAAGACTAGTTTATGGGTATCCGGCAAAGCTAGAGAATTCCAACACGAGGTATAATTGTTTTTATCGGAACCGAGGCTCATGATTGATTATTTCTCTTGCATCTTATTGTAATTTTGTGCGTTGACGTCGCCAATTACTAACTTTTTGCATGTTTTTTTTACACAATGACGTCACGTCATTAATGATGCGCGTGATTTTTTATCTTCCCCTATGTGTAAGAACAAAATTTTCATCAAAAAAAAAAATTAATAATATTTTTTTGCAGATATGTTACAATACATCAATTCAACATCACAATATTCATAGAAACATATGCAAATGGATTGAACTACAAGTTATTACAACATTAGTTACAGTTCTCTCCATGAAGCTTTTCATCACCCATATAAAACGCGAATAACCTTATCCGGTAAGCAAGAAAACAAATTATATGTTACTTCGCTGATGAAATTATATAGTTAAGGATTATAATCGATATTTCGATCTGTCTACGGGGTTTGAAAAACATTAGGTTTATCTAAAGTGGGTGAAGCCCGAAGCGCTAACTTCAAATTAGCTAAATAAATGTTGTTCATACTCCGTAGAAAGATCGAAATATCGAATTTCTTGTCATTATATTTACATTATGTTTGTCACTGAGTACATTTTAAGTCCAAAAAAATGATCAGTTGAAGTATCTGGCGATTTAATTTGAAAACAAATTAAAAATGTACTCATTGACAAAATGTACTCATTGACTAGGCAGAAGCCAGAGCAACATAAGAATCAGCCGGATTGACGACACAATGAAAAGTAACACGGTCTTTTTCAGGATTGACGTCATATACGTATATTCCCTATAAAAGTATATTACCTTTAATGCACCATCAATGGTACTGTTGTCTACGTTATCCGGTCAAAAGTTAATTGGATTTGTCCGTGATTAAATTAAACTCGATATCAGGTATCAATTGCAAACTTTTATATAAGGCTGTTGCGTTAAAAAGACACATAAACCCAGCAAATAGACGAAATTCATTACAGTTTCTTGTAACGAAAAAGAACTGAAGATTGAGATTATGTAAATGTAGTTTTTCCTTTAATGTAGTTTTTGTATTTGTGAGGTTAAACAAAAGTATGCGTGATTCATCCCCAGTTTAGAAACGCATAGAGTAGAATCCATCCATACTAATTTTGATTTTTAAACATATGTTGCGAATACACAGTACCATATTTAATCAGAAGAGTTATAAATTTCTATATTCTACGTTTCTTCTTTCTTTGCCTTAAGTTTTCTTTAAAAGAAAACAGCGTCTACACCTCATGCATATGATATGATAAAGTACATCTAGTAACATAATGCATGGTACGAGGGTCATTCAATAAGTTGTGACAATGGCTTTGTATTTTAAACGTTATATACACAAATAAGTTTATTTTCCTAAAATCCTTTAATATAACATCCCTTGCGTTGACTGATCGATTCCCACCTCCTTGGTAACATTGCAATACCGGTTGATACCGGTTCTTAGGCAACCAAAGTTGATATGGATCACTTCGTTGGCAAAGGCACATTGTAGTTAGGTCCAAATATCGAGGTCCTCGAAGCGGTTCTTTTAACTTTGGGAAAAGATCAACATCACAGGGACTTATATCCAGAAGATAAGAGAGATGACTTAAACTTTCCCCAGCGTATGACGTTATTAACGACCTTACGTGGTCTTATTTGTGGGGCGTTGCGTTACCGTGCAATAGAATAGAATAGTATACAACTATTTACTTCCTTAGAAGTCAATGGTTAGAACTATTTATCAGAGGGAGTGACTACTGACCCGAGAAGGGTACTATTGCACGAGTCGGCGGATATTTTTTATCATACAATATAACAATTTGGAATGTGAGCCGTGTAAACAAAGTGTCTGTTAAACAAGCGCGTCACTGACACAGATCGACTATTGTACGGTCGCGTGACGCTGCGTCACTGACACAGGTCGACTATTGCACGGTCACGTGACGCTGCGTCGCTGACACAGATCCACTATTGTACGGTCACGTGACGCTGCATCACTGACACAGATCGACTATTGTACGGTCACGAGATCGCCTATTGTACGGGCATGTGACGCTGCGTCACTGACACAGATCGACTATTGTAAGATCACGTGACGCTGCGTCACTGACACAGATCGACTATTGTACGATCACGCGACACTGCGTCACTGACACAGATCGACTATTGTACGGTCACGTGACACTGCGTCACTGACACATATCGACTATTTTACGGTGACGTGACGCTGCGTCACTGACACAGATCGACTAATGCCGGTCACGTGAACGCTGCGTCACTGACAAAGATCTATTGTACAGTCACTGACACAGATCGACTATTGTACGGTCACGTGACGCAGCATCACTGACACAGATCGGCTATTGTACGGTCACGTGACGCTGCGTCACTGACACAGGTCGACTAATTTACGGTCACGTGAAGCTGCGTCACTGACAAAGATCGACTTATGCACGGTCACGTGACGCACAGACCGACTATTGCACGGTCACGTGACGCTGCGTCACTGACACATATCGACTATTGTACGGTCACGTGACGCTGCGTCAATGACACTGATCGACTAATTCATGGTCACTTGACGCAGCGTCACTGACACAGATCGACTATTGTACTGTAACGTGACGCGTCACTGACACAGATCGTCTATTGTACGGTTATGACACAGATCGACTATTGCACGGTCACGTGACGCTTTGCTGTTTTTTAAAAAAAGTGCGTCAATGACAAAGATGTACCTATTGCACGCTAAATTTACTATTGCACGATCACGTGATGAACTATTGAATTATTGGCATATTTCCAATGAGAATGGTCAAAACTATTTAATCACACGTGACTGCTTCTAGACCAAGAAAATCGCTTATATTTTATGATATATAATAAAATATTTATTGTCGTAATATTCATAACAATGTGAACATGACAATGAACAAACAGGAAATCAAATCATATGATAGCAAATTAAGATAACATGGATTAAATATAAGTAAAAACAGCAGATTTTAATGTATCAATATAAATGATACCCAAGCATTGACGACCTGCACAAGACACTCCCAACTTGACTTGATGTACATATGGGTTAAACATGTCTTGCATCAATCCCTCCATATGCTCATTATGGGTAGTGTGCATTGCTCATGCATGCTACACATCCACACATCCACACATATGCATATACATATACACACACACATATATATATACACATACATACATGTGCATATACACTTACACATAAGTACACACACGAATGCTAATAATCTTATATCCAGGGAATGATTAGGACTATAATTTGTGCATTATAACTTTAACATATCTTAAACATGTACTATATACTCAGTAAGCAACAGTGTGTATAATAATTAAATTACTGTAGACCTAGCATCAAAAGCATCGTAAACATATTGCATGAGTATAGGGGTAATCTCTGCATCAAACACTTAGAAGGGAATTGTTGTCCTTTATATAAAAAGTCAAATCCCTAATTTGCGTCCCAATTTATTAAAAATGACTATTTTGCTCTTCGCAACATTTAAATTAAGACTCCATTTATTAAGATAGTTTTCAAGTTTATAGATTCTTACGTATGGCGGGAGGTGTACAGTACTGGTTCTACCCTGGAAAAGTGGGTGGTCTGCCTCCAGCACACAAAAAATCGACCGTACAAACAAACAAGTTTACGGTGTGCCTGTTGAAAGCCAGTGCTACTAGAATAAAATAGAATAATATCATCAGCATACATCAAACAGCTTAATTTCTTGTTGTCAATGGTGAATTGATCACATGTTTCATCAAAAATAAGTGGTAGATCATTTACATAAATAGTGAACAATCTTGGGCTAAGAATACAGCCTTGCTTAACACCAACTGATGTTTGTAAATTGGTTTGTTAATCAATGAGCTGTCTTAACACTACTAAAGTTAACCTCTCTGTATATATCAATAATAACTCTTAAAAAATTACAACCTATACCATACATAATTATGGAATTTGTAAAAAAAACAAAAAAACTCGCCATATCAAAGTATCAAAGGCTTTCTCAAAAGCTATAAAGCACACAATTTCCCTTTCTTTCGTAAAATAGTTTTAACAATGTTTGTAAAGACCAGAACATGATCCTAAGGACGACATTTTGGGTTAAAACCCAATCTGACATTTATTTATAAAATTGTATTCATCTAAATATCTTTGTAGTCTATTGTCAAGAATTTTACAAAATAATTTACCTGGACAAATAGTCATAGCTATATTCCTATAAATAGAAGGGTTTCCTGGATCTCCAACTTTGTGAATATTAATTAAAATGTTCCTCCAAGTCTGGAGAAAACCTTTTTCAATTGAGAATTAATCAATTTCAAATAACATGCTAGCATAACAGATATAGATGCTTTGATCATTTCATTAGTGATCACGTCAGATCCACTTGACTTCTTATTTTTAAGACTGGATATAGCTTTGACCAATTCATGTTGACTTATTTCATAGTCAAGTTTATTATTTATGTCTATGTCTGTAATATTTCCACATTTCTCCACCTTCCTCCGAATCTAAGTCTTTATCTGCCTTCTGAATCTCATCCAAAGTTTCTCAGAACGCTTTAGGATTGTTATTTGCTAAGGTGTTTGACATGTATTACGTGGTCCCGCCTTAATTCCAGTAAGCGCGGAAAAACTTATGTTAGCAGGATTTTATAACGGATAATTCGACAATAAAACATGTTTAAAAACATTTTTACTGAGGAAATGCGATAACCTTTTAAAATTACCTATTAAATGTTTTAATTTTACAATATGCAAATGTTTAAGCCGAAATTAAGGTTTTTATTTCATACCCCAGCAAACCCCGTTTTCGCTTCTTGGAGAAGGGGTTGGATGGGATATGAATGTTAATACTTGGACCACGTAATGCTTATTAATTTGTCTTTGCATTGCCTATGTTTCTTTTTTACCGTCTATTTATATTTCTTCTTTGCTGCTTAAAATTGTTGTAAGCTAAACACATTACCACTTGTCTAGCTTTAGACATCATAACTTGTTTTAAATGAAGGCATTCGTTGTCAAACCATTTTTTGTGGGGGTTTTCTTTTGTTTTTCCTGTAATATTATGGGGCCCGCTATTAGCAAATGTCTACGCTTCTTCCTCACCATTGATCTCAAAGTACTCTGTAGGCATAGTTTGCAATTTCATCACATGTATATATCCTATCTTCATCGAACATTTCCTTCACTGTTTCAACATTAAAAGAGTCTGTGGCAGATATATGCCATCTGAAATGTCTGTAACACCACTTTTAGTCGCTGCATTGTATTCATGACTGCACTCACCGGTAATATGTTTTAAATGATAGAGCAAAGATGCCACAAGCTTCTGTCAGCGTTTCAAATAATGATTTTCCCGATTTCACTCGCAAAACTTCAATTTTTATATATGCACGTTGCTCATCATTGCCGCTTAGCGCATCCACGTTCGATGTGCGTGGCGATGACGTCACGTCGAATTGACGTCATTGATACTAACGTTATTATTTTGTATCAATTAAATCAGCGAGAAATGTATGTTGACCAAATATCATGAACAATCCTCAATAGTTTTTTAGATCATTGTCACTATTTATTGAATGACCCTCGTAAACGATGTTCGAGAACCTATCACAGTGGGTTCCAACTTTTATATTGAAACTGCTTTTACTATTTATACATATATTTTATACATAATTCACGGAAACTGTATAGTTACATAGGTCTATGAAGTAGAGATTGGACATTCACTTAAATCTCACATAATCTCGTATGACAACAAGGTAAAACTGCAAAGTCTCGTTTTTTATTTTCTTATATTTAAGACAGAAATACTATAATAAATTATTGTCACTGCACCCAAAGAAGTATACTGTTTAATTTGAGACCAGTTGCGGACACCTGCTGTGGAAAACAACGCATTCAATACAGTTACAGCTACAACAACGACAGGAAGTAGCATAAAATAGGCCACAGTCGGGCTTTTAAATAACATGTGTCGACATTTTTTAACAAAAATATTTTGAAAATATCACTGAATTCCCAAACATAAATGACTTTAAGTTGAGACCATCTGAAAACCGTTGCATTAAGAAATTACAATTTCTATACAATTACAAATGGACTTGCATACTTGAAATTTCGAGTATTTTCTATCTGAAAGCATAAGATGCAAATCTCTGGTTTATTAAGTCTCTGATAATTCCAAAACTAGACTTCGTTTTGAGATGAATGTACGCTAACTGATCTCTTCCAATCTAATAAACAACTACTTAAAATCAATAATTACATTGCAAAACAATAACCTCGTATTCAGCAATTGCTCTCTGTATTCAGAATTAATTATTTGCCAATTTGTCAATATGTTTATTTAAATTTCTTACACGCATACAATATTTAACGTTTTTTGCATTTGTTGCACGGATCCTCCTCCTCATGTGTGGTCATATGGGGTCAGCATGCATTTGCATCGCTTCCGTGTAACCTAAACTCCTCCTACATCTCAGTTAAAGGAAGGTGATCACATTTAGCACATTGGCTGCGTATGGTGTGTAGATGACTACGAAGGTTTTAAATACAGGGTATAATGCTCAGGTGGCCGGAGGTAAAGGTCAAAAGGTCAAAATCACCTACATGCAATTAGTATTATTATACCTCACGTTTACACTCCTGCATAAATTGCCCATGGTAAGCATATTTGGAACTAGTCTAACTACAAGTGTAAGCATATTTGGAACTAGTCGCACTACAAGTGTAAGCATATTTGGAGCTTGTCGCATTACAAGTGTAAGCATATATGGAATTAGTCGCGCTACAAGTGTAAGCATATTTGGAGCTAGACGCGATACAAGTGAAAGCATATTTGGAGCTAGTCTGACTATATGTGTTAGCATATTTGGAGTTAGTCGCACTACAAGTTTAAGCATATCTGGAGTTAGTCGCGCTACAAGTGTTGGCATATGTGGAGCTAGTCATGCTACATCTGTTAGCATATTTGGAGTAAGTCGCGCTACAAGTGGTAGCATATTTGGAGTAAGTCGCGCTACAAGTGGTAGCATATTTGGAGTAAGTCGCGCTACAAGTGGTAGCATATTTGGAGTAAGTCGCGCTACAAGTGGTAGCATATTTGGAGTAAGTCGCACTATAAGTGTAAGCATATTTGGAGGTTGTCGCGCTACAAGTGGTAGCATATTTGGAGTAAGTCGCACTATAAGTGTAAGCATATTTGGAGCTTGTCGTGCTACAAGTGTAAGCATATTTGGAGCTAATCACGCTACAAGGGTAAGCATATTTGGAGCTAGTCACGCAACAAGTGTAAGCATATTTGGAGCTAGTCACGCTACAAGTGTAAGCATATTTGGAGCTAGTGTGCTACAAGTGTTAGCATATTTAGAGCTAGTCGCGCTACAAGTGTAAACATATTTGGAGCTTGTCACGCTACAAGTGTAAGGATATTTGGAGTAAGTCGCACTATAAGTGTAAGCATATTTGGAGCTTTTCGCGCTACAAGTGTAAGCATATTTGGAGCTAGTCATGCTACAAGTGTTAGCATATTTGGAGCTAGTCGCGCTACAAGTGTAAGCATATTTTGAACTAGTCTTGCCTCAAGTGTATGTATATTTGGAGCTAGTCTGACTACAAGTGTAAGCATATTTGGAGCTAGTCTGACTACAAGTGTAAGCATATCGCTTCAAGTGTACGTATATTAGGAGCTAGTCGCGCTACAAGTGTAAGCATATTTGGAGCTAGTCGCACTACAAGTGTAAGCACATTTGGAGCTAGTCTCACTACAAGTATAAGCATATTTGGAGCTAGTCACGCTACAAGTGTAAGCATATTTGGAGCTAGTCGCACTACAAGTGTAAGCATATTTGGAGCTAGTATCCCTACAAGTGTAAGCATATTTGGAGCTAGTAGCGCTACAAGTGTAAGCATATTTGGAGATAGTCGCACTACAAGTGTAAGCATATTTGGAGCTAGTAGCGCTACAAGTGTAAGCATATTTGGAGCTAGTCCCGCTTCAAGTGTAAGCATATTTGGATCTGGTCGCACTACATGTGTTATTATATTTGAAGCTAGTACATGTAGTAGCATTACAAGTGTATGCATATTTGGAGCTAGTCACGCTACAAGTTTAAGCATATTTGTAGTTAGTCGCACTACAATTGTAAGCATATCTGGAGCTAGTCTCCCTACAAGTGTAAGCATATTTGGTGGTCGCGCTACAAGTGTAACCATATTTGGAGATTGTCGCGCTACAGGTGTTTTATATTTGGAGCTAGTCTCATTACAGATGTAATCATATTTGGAGGCTGGAGCTAGTCTCACTACAAATATAAGCATATTTGGAGCTAGTCGCGCAACAAGTCTCGCATATTTGGTGCTAAAAGTGTAAGCATATTTGGAGTTAGTCGCAATACAAGTGTAAGCATATTTGGAGTTAGTCGCGCAACAAGTGTAAGCATATTCGGAGCTAGTCTGACTACAAGTGTTAGCATATTTGGAGTAAGCCGCGCTACAAGTGTAAGAATATTTCGAGCTAGTCGACTACAAGTGTAAGCATATTTGGAGTTAGTCACGCTACAAGTGTAAGCATATTTGGAGATAGTCGACTACAGTGTAAGCATATTGGAGCTAGTCGCGATACAAGTGTAAGCATATTTGGAGCTAGTCGCGCTACAAGTGTATGCATAATTAGAGTTAGTCTCGCTACAGGTTGTAAGCATATTTCGAGATAGTCGACTACAAGTGTAAGCATAATTTGGAGCTAGTCGCGCTACAAGTGTATGCATAATTGGAGCTAGTCTCGCTACAAGTGTAAGCATATTTGGAGCTAGTCGCACTACAAGTATAAGCATATTTGGAGCTAGTCACGCTACAAGTGTAAGCATATTTGGAGCTAGTCGCACTACAAGTGTAAGCATATTTGGAGCTAGTATCCCTACAAGTGTTAGCATATTTGGAGCTAGTCCGCGCTACAAGTGTAAGCATATTTGGAGATAGTCGCAATACAAGTGTAAGCATATTTGGAGCTAGTCCCGCTTCAAGTGTAAGCATATTTGGATCTGGTCGCACGACAAGTGTTATTATATTAAAGCTAGTACATGTAGTAGCATTACAAGTGTATGCATATTTGAAGCTAGTCACGCTACAAGTTTAAGCATATTTGTAGTTAGTCGCACTACAAGTGTAAGCATATCTGGAGCTAGTCTCCCTACAAGTGTAAGCATATTTGTTGGTCGTGCTACAAGTGTAAGCATATTTGGAGATTGTCGCGCTACAAGTGTTTTATATTTGGAGCTAGTCTCATTACAGATGTAATCATATTTGGAGGCTGGAGCTAGTCTCACTACAAATATAAGCATATTTGGAGCTAGTCACGCTACAAGTGTAAGCATATTTGGAGCTAGTATCCCTACAAGTGTAAGCATATTTGGAGATAGTCGCAATACAAGTGTAAGCATATTTGGAGCTAGTAGCGCTACAAGTGTAAGCATATTTGGAGATAGTCGACTACAAGTGTAAGCATATTTGGAGCTAGTCGCGCTTCAAGTGTAAGCATATTTGGAGCTAGTATCCCTACAAGTGTAAGCATATTTGGAGATAGTCGCAATACAAGTGTAAGCATATTTGGAGCTAGTAGCGCTACAAGTGTAAGCATATTTGGAGCTAGTCGCGCTTCAAGTGTAAGCATATTTGGAGCTAGTATCCTTACAAGTGTAAGCATATTTGGAGATAGTCGCACTACAAGTGTAAGCATATTTGGAGCTAGTAGCGCTACAAGTGTAAGCATATTTGGAGATAGTCGCACTACAAGTGTAAGCATATTTGGAGCTAGTAGCGCTACAAGTGTAAGCATATTTGGAGATAGTCGCACTACAAGTGTTAGCATATTTGGAGCTAGTAGCGCTACAAGTGTAAGCATATTTGGAGATAGTCGCACTACAAGTGTAAGCATATTTGGAGCTAGTAGCGCTACAAGTGTAAGCATATTTGGAGATAGTCGCACTACAAGTGTAAGCATATTTGGAGCTAGTAGCGCTACAAGTGTAAGCATATTTGGAGATAGTCGCACTACAAGTGTAAGCATATTTGGAGCTAGTAGCGCTACAAGTGTAAGCATATTTGGAGCTAGTCGCACTACAAGTGTTAGCATATTTGGAGCTAGTCGCGCTTCAAGTGTAAGCATATTTGGAGATAGTATCCCTACAAGTGTAAGCATATTTGGAGATAGTATCCCTACAAGGTGTTAGCATATTTGGAGATAGTCGCACTACAAGTGTTAGCATATTTGGAGCTAGTCCCGCTTCAAGTGTAAGCATATTTGGATCTGGTCGCACTACATGTGTTATTATATTTGAAGCTAGTACATGTAGTAGCATTACAAGTGTATGCATATTTGGAGCTAGTCACGCTACAAGTTTAAGCATATTTGTAGTTAGTCGCACTACAAGTGTAAGCATATCTGGAGCTAGTCTCCCTACAAGTGTAAGCATATTTGGTGGTCGCGCTACAAGTGTAAGCATATTTGGAGATTGTCGCGCTACAAGTGTAAGCATATTTGGAGCTAGTCGCACTACAAACGTAAGCATATTTGGAGCTAGTCGCACTACAAGTGTTAGCAAATTTGTAGCTAGTCTCGCTACAAGTGTAAGCTTATTTGGATCTGGTCGCACTACATGTGTTATTATATTTGAAGCTAGTAGCACTACAAGTGTAAGCATATTTGGAGTTAGTTGCACTACAATTGTAAGCATATTTGGAGCTAGTCTCGCCACAATTGTAAGCATATTTGGAGCTAGAGACGCTACAAGTGTAAATATATTTTGAGCTATTCTCGCTACAAGTGTAAGCATATTTGGAGGTACAAGTGTCAGCATACTTTTAGCTATTCTTGCTAAAATTGTAAGCATATTCGGACCTAGTCGCTCTTAAAGTGTAAGCATATTTTGAACTAGTCATTATACAAGTGTAAACATATTTGGATCTGGTCACACTACATATGTTATTATATTTGAAGCTAGTAGCACTACAAGTGTAAGCATATTTGGAGTTTGTTGCACTACAATTGTAAGCATATTTGTGAAACTAGTCGTACTACAAGTGAAAGCATATCTGGAGCTAGAGGCGCTACAAGTGTACACATATTTGGAGCTTGTCGTACTTCAAGTGAAAGCATATCTGGAGCTAGTCTCGCTACAATTGTAAGCATATTTTGAACTAGTCGCTATACAAGTGTAAGCATATTTTGAACTAGTCATTATACAAGTGTAAGCATATTTTGACGATTCGTTATACAGGTGTAAGCATATTTGGAGCTACAAATGTAGCATATTTGCAACTAGTCTCACTACAACGGTAAGCATATTTGGGATTGGTCACGCTACAAGTGTAATCATATTTGGAGCTAGTCGCACTACAAGTGTAAACATATTTGGAGCTAGACTCTGTACACGTTTTTGAAGCTACAAGTTTAAGCTTATTTGTTGCTAGTCGTACTTCAAGTGCAGAGCATATTTGGAGCTAGTAATGCTACCTACACATGTAAGCATATTTGGAGCTAGTCGCAATACATGTGTCAGAATATCTTGAGGTAGTCGAGCTACAAGTATAAGTATATTTGGAGCCAGTCCTCGCTAAAAGTGTCAGCATATTTGGAGCTAATCGCGCTACAAGTGTAAATCATATGGAGCTAGTCGCATTACAAGTGTAGTCATATTTGGAGCTACATGTGTAAGCATATTTGGAGCTAATCTCGGTACAAGTGTGAGCATATTTGAAGCTAGTTTAACTGCAAGTGTGAGCATATTTGGAGGTAGTCGCGCTACAAGTGTAAGAATATTTGTAACTACACGTGGAAGCATTTTTGGAGCTAGTACCGCTATAAGTGTAAGCACATTTGGAGCTAATCTCGCTACAAGTGTCAGCATATTTGGAGCTAGTCGCACTACAAGTGTACGCATAACTGAGCTAGTCCCGCTACAAGTGAAAGTATATTTGGAGCTATTCGTTCTACAACTGTAAGCATATTTGAACCTAGTCGCGCTACAAGTGTCAGTATATTTGGAGCTAGTCTCACTACAAGTATAAGCATATCTGGAACTAGTCGTACTACAAGTGTAAGCATATTTTTAGCTAGTCTAGCAACAAGTATAAGCATATTGGAGCTAGTCTCTTATAAGTGTAAGCATATTGAACTAGTTGCACTACAATTGTAAGCATATTTGGAGGTACAAGTGTCAGCACACTTTTAGCTATTCTTGCTAAAATTGTAAGGATATTTGGAGCTACTCGCCCTACAAGTGTAATCATATTTGCAGCTAGTCTCACTACATGTGTAAGCATATTTAAAGCTAGTCGCACTACAAGGATAAGTATATTTGGAGCTAATCGCAATACAAGTGTAAGCATATTTGGAGTTAGTCTCGCTAAAAGCATAAGCATATTTGGAGCTAGTCTCGCTAAAAGTGTAAGCCTATTTGGAACTAGTCGCAATGCATGTGTAAGCGTATTTGAAGCTACATGTTTAAGCATATTTGGAGCTAGTCGCTCTAAAGGTATAAACATACCTGGAACTAGTCGCTCTACAAATGTCAGCATATTTGAAGTTAGTCACGCTACAAGTTTAAGCATATTTGGAGCTAGTCTCGCTACAAGTGTAAGCATATTTGGAGATAGTCTCTCTAAAAGTATAAGCATATTTGGAACTGGTCGCTCTACAAGTGTCAGCATTTTTGGAGTTAGTAGTGCTCTACAAGTGTAAGCATATTTGGGGATAGTCACGCTACAAGTGTAAGCATATTTGGAGATATTTACGCTACAAGGGTAAGCATATTTGGAGATAGTCACGCTACAAGGGTAAGCATATTTGCAGCTAGTCGCACTACAAGTGTCGGCATATTTGGAGATAGTCACGCTACAAGGGTTAGCATATCTGGAGCTAGTCGCACTACAAATGTAGCATATTTGGAGACAGTCACGCTACAAGGGTAAGCATATTTGGAGATAGTCGCGCTACAAGGGTAAGCATATTTGGAGCTAGTCGCCCTACAAGTGTAAGCATATTTGCAGATAGTCACGCTACAAGGGTAAGCATATCTGGAGCTATTCGCACTACAAATGTAGCATATTTGGAGATAGTCACGCTACAGGTGTAAGCATATTTGGAGATAGTCGCACTACAAGTGTAAGCATATTTGGAGATAATCACGCTACAAGGGTAAGCCTATTTGGAGATAGTCACGCTACAAGGGTCAGCATATTTGGAGCTAGTCGCACTACAAGTGTTAGCATATTTGGAGCTAGTCGCACTACAAGTGTGAGCATATTTAGAGCTAGTCGTACTACAAGTGTTAGCATATTTGGAGATAGTCACGCTACAAGGTAAGCATATTTGGAGATAGTCGCAATGCATGTGTAAGCGTATTTGAAGCTACACGTTTAAGCATATTTGGAGCTAGTCTCTCTAAAGGTATAAACATACCTGGAACTAGTCGCTCTACAAGTGTCAGCATATTTAAAGTTAGTCGCGCTACCAGTTTAAGCATATTTGGAGCTAGTCTCGCTACAGGTGTAAGCATATTTGGAGATAGTCTCTCTAAAAGTATAAGCATATTTGGAACTGGTCGGTCTACAAGTGTCAGCATATTTGGAGTTAGTAGCGCTACAAACGTAAGCATATTTGGGGAGAGTCACGCTACAAGTGTAAGCATATTTGGAGATATTCACGCTACAAGGGTAAGCATATCCGGAGATAGTCACGCTACAAGGGTAAGCATATTTGGAGCTAGTCGCACTACAAGTGTCAGCATATTTGGAGATAGTCACGCTACAAGGGTAAGCATATCTGGAGCTATTCGCACTACAAATGTAGCATATTTGGAGATAGTCACGCTACAGGTGTAAGCATATTTGGAGATAGTCGCACTACAAGTGTAAGCATATTTGGAGATAATCACGCTACAAGGGTAAGCCTATTTGGAGATAGTCACGCTACAAGGGTAAGCATATTTGGAGCTAGTCGCACTACAAGTGTTAGCATATTTGGAGCTAGTCGCACTACAAGTGTGAGCATATTTAGAGCTAGTCGTACTACAAGTGTTAGCATATTTGGAGATAGTCACGCTACAAGGGTAAGCATATTTGGAGATAGTCACGCTACAAGGGTTAGCATATTTGGAGATAGTCGCGCTACAAGTGTAAGCATATTTGGAGATATTCACGCTACAAGGGTAAGCATATTTGGAGATAGTCACGCTACAAGGGTAAGCGAATTTGGAGCTAGTCGCACTACAAGTGTAAGCATATTTGGAGCTAGTCGCACTACAAGTGTAAGCATATTTGGAGATAGTTGCGCTACAAGTGTAAGCATATTTGGAGATAGTCACGCTACAAGGGTAAGCATATTTGGAGCTAGTCGCTATACAAGTTTAAGCATATTTGGAGATAGTCAATCTACAAGGGTAAGCATATTTGGAGATAGTCACGCTACAATGGTAAGCATATTTGGAGCTAGTCGCACTACAAGTGTAAGCATATTTGGAGATAGTCACGCTACAATGTATCATATTTGGAGCTAGTCGCGCTACAAGTGTAAGCATATTTGGAGATAGTCACGCTACAAGTGTTAGCATATTTGGAGCTAGTCGCACTACAAGTGTGAGCATATTTGGAGCTAGTCGTACTACAAGTGTAAGCATATTTGGAGATAGTCATGCTACAAGGGTAAGCATATTTGGAGATAGTCACGCTACAAGAGTAAGCATATTTGGAGATAGTCGCGCTACAAGTGTAAGCATATTTGGAGATATTCACGCTACATGGGTAAGCATATTTGGAGATAGTCACGCTACAAGGGTAAGCATATTTGGAGCTAGTCGCACTACAAGTGTAAGCATATTTGGAGCTAGTCGCACTACAAGTGTAAGCATATTTGGTGATAGTCGCGCTACAAGTGTAAGCATATTTGGAGATAGTCACGCTACAAGGGTTAGCATATTTGGAGCTAGTCGCACTACAAGTTTAAGCATATTTGGAGATAGTCAATCTACAAGGGTAAGCATATTTGGAGATAGTCACGCTACAAGGGTAAGCATATTTGGAGCTAGTCGCACTACAAGTGTAAACATATTTGGAGATAGTCACGCTACAATGTATCATATTTGGAGCTAGTCGCGCTACAAGTGTAAGCATACTTGGAGATAGTTACGCTACAAGTGTAAGCATATTTGGGGATAGTCACGCTACAAGTGTAAGCATATTTGGAGATAGTCACGCTACAAGGATAAGCATTTTTGGAGCTAGTCGCGCTACATGTGTAAGCATATTTGGAGCTAGTCGCGCTACAAGTGTAAGCATATTTGGAGCTAGTCACACTACAAGTGTAATCATATTTGGAGATAGTCACGCTACAAGGGAAGCATATTTGGAGCTAGTCGTGCTACAAGTGTAAGCATATTTGGAGCTAGTTGCACTACAAGTTTAAGCATATTTGGAGATTGTCACGCTACAAGGGTAAGCATATTTGGAGCTAGTTGCGCTACAAGTGTAAGCATGTTTGGAGCTAGTCATGCTACAAGGGTAAGCATATTTGGAGATAATCACGCTACAAAGGTAAGCATATTTGGAGCTAGTCGCGCTACAAGGGTAAGCATATTTAGAGATAGTCACGCTACAAGGGTAAGCATATTTGGAGCTAGTCACGCTACAAGGGTAAGCATATTTGGAGATAGTCACGCTACAAGGGTAAGCATATTTGGAGCTAGTCATACTACAAGTGTAAGCATATTTGGAGCTAGTCTCGCTACAAGTGTAAGCATATTTGGAGATATTCACGCTACAAGGGTAAGCATATTTGGAGCTAGTCACGCTACAAGTGTAAGCATATTTGGAGCTAGTCGCACTACAAGTGTAAGCATATTTGGAGCTAGTCACGCTACAAGTGTAAGCATATTTGGAGATAGTCACGCTACAAGGGTAAGCATATTTGTAGCTAGTCACGCTACAAGTGTAAGCATATTTGGAGCTAGTCACGCTACAAGGGTAAGCATATTTGGAGCTAGTCGCACTACAAGTGTTAGCATATTTGGAGCTAGTCGCACTACAAGTGTGAGCATATTTAGAGCTAGTCGTACTACAAGTGTTAGCATATTTGGAGATAGTCACGCTACAAGGGTAAGCATATTTGGAGATAGTCACGCTACAAGGGTAAGCATATTTGGAGATAGTCGCGCTACAAGTGTAAGCATATTTGGAGATATTCACGCTACAAGGGTAAGCATATTTGGAGATAGTCACGCTACAAGGGTAAGCATATTTGGAGCTAGTCGCACTACAAGTGTAAGCATATTTGGAGCTAGTCACACTACAAGTGTAAGCATATTTGGAGATAGTTGCGCTACAAGTGTAAGCATATTTGGAGATAGTCACGCTACAAGGGTAAGCATATTTGGAGCTAGTCGCACTACAAGTTTAAGCATATTTGGAGATAGTCAATCTACAAGGGTAAGCATATTTGGAGATAGTCACGCTACAAGGGTAAGCATATTTGGAGCTAGTCGCACTACAAGTGTAAGCATATTTGGAGATAGTCACGCTACAATGTATCATATTTGGAGCTAGTCGCGCTACAAGTGTAAGCATATTTGGAGATAGTCACGCTACAAGTGTTAGCATATTTGGAGCTAGTCGCACTACAAGTGTGAGCATATTTGGAGCTAGTCGTACTACAAGTGTAAGCATATTTGGAGATAGTCCTGCTACAAGGGTAAGCATATTTGGAGATAGTCACGCTACAAGAGTAAGCATATTTGGAGATAGTCGCGCTACAAGTGTAAGCATATTTGGAGATATTCACGCTACATGGGTAAGCATATTTGGAGATAGTCACGCTACAAGGGTAAGCATATTTGGAGCTAGTCGCACTACAAGTGTAAGCATATTTGGAGCTAGTCGCACTACAAGTGTAAGCATATTTGGTGATAGTCGCGCTACAAGTGTAAGCATATTTGGAGATAGTCACGCTACAAGGGTTAGCATATTTGGAGCTAGTCGCACTACAAGTTTAAGCATATTTGGAGATAGTCAATCTACAAGGGTAAGCATTTTTGGAGATAGTCACGCTACAAGGGTAAGCATATTTGGAGCTAGTCGCACTACAAGTGTAAGCATATTTGGAGATAGTCACGCTACAATGTATCATATTTGGAGCTAGTCGCGCTACAAGTGTAAGCATATTTGGAGATAGTCACGCTACAAGTGTAAGCATATTTGGGGATAGTCACGCTACAAGTGTAAGCATATTTGGAGATAGTCACGCTACAAGGATAAGCATTTTTGGAGCTAGTCGCGCTACAAGTGTAAGCATATTTGGAGCTAGTCGCGCTACAAGTGTAAGCATATTTGGAGCTAGTCACACTACAAGTGTAATCATATTTGGAGATAGTCACGCTACAAGGGAAGCATATTTTGAGCTAGTCGTGCTACAAGTGTAAGCATATTTGGAGCTAGTCGCACTACAAGTTTAAGCATATTTGGAGATTGTCACGCTACAAGGGTAAGCATATTTGGAGCTAGTTGCGCTACAAGTGTAAGCATGTTTGGAGCTAGTCATGCTACAAGGGTAAGCATATTTGGAGATAATCACGCTACAAAGGTAAGCATATTTGGAGCTAGTCGCGCTACAAGGGTAAGCATATTTAGAGATTGTCACGCTACAAGGGTAAGCATATTTGGAGCTAGTCACGCTACAAGGGTAAGCATATTTGGAGATAGTCACGCTACAAGGGTAAGCATATTTGGAGCTAGTCATACTACAAGTGTAAGCATATTTGGAGCTAGTCTCGCTACAAGTGTAAGCATATTTGGAGATATTCACGCTACAAGGGTAAGCATATTTGGAGCTAGTCACGCTACAAGTGTAAGCATATTTGGAGCTAGTCGCACTACAAGTGTAAGCATATTTGGAGCTAGTCACGCTACAAGTGTAAGCATGTTTGGAGATAGTCACGCTACAAGGGTAAGCATATTTGTAGCTAGTCACGCTACAAGTGTAAGCATATTTGGAGCTAGTCACGCTACAAGGGTAAGCATATTTGGAAATAATCACGCTACAAGGGTAAGCATATTTGGAGCTAGTCGCGCTACAAGGGTAAGCATATTTGGAGATAGTCACGCTACAAGGGTAAGCATATTTGGAGTTAGTTATCCTACAAGGGTAAGCATATTTGGAGATAGTCACGCTACAAGGGTAAGCATATTTGGAGCTAGTCGCACTACAAGTGTAAGCATATTTGGAGCTAGTCTCGCTACAAGTGTAAGCATATTTGCAGATATTCACGCTACAAGGGTAAGCATATGTGGAGCTAGTCACGCTACAAGTGTAAGCATATTTAGAGCTAGTCGCGCTACAAGTGTAAGCATATTTGGAGCTAGTCACGCTTCAAGTGTAAGCATATTTGGAGATAGTCGCATTACCATTGTAAGCATATTTGGAGCTAGTCGCACTACAAGTGTAAGCATATTTGGAGCTAGTCGCGCTACAATCGTAAGCATATTTGGAGCTAGTCACGCTACAAGTGTAAGCATATTTGGAGCTAGTCGCACTACAAGTGTAAGCATATTTGGAGCTAGTCTCGGTACAAGTTTAAGCATATTTGAAGCTAGTCTCTTCATATGTGTAAGCATAACTTAGAGCTAGCCGTACTAAAAGGGTAAGCATGTTTTCCGAAGGGTAGGGGGGGTTTGTTTGTTTTTTCAGTCCCTTAAAGGTGACCAATTTATTACCCCGTCAAGAAGTGTGTTGTGGGTCCCGTCATCCCACCGCACACTGTACAAAATCATTATAATAAATGAATACAACATAATTATACACGTGTATATATCACATACTCAAAACATCATCACTCACACACAGTCCGACTCTTACTACACTTGTATTCTAAGATTTAATACTATTTCTAACAATATTATTTCTTTAATGTAGCATAATGATGATCATGAATATTAGGATTTAGGTGAGGTCACATGAGATAAGGATTCGCACGCTCGACTGGTTGGATGTATTCAGTGTATATCATTTCTGTTTCATTAGATTTTGAATAATTAGGTTATTGGAGCATGTATAATACTTCAATCATTATTGAATTTATCCATATATTTAATTTTAAGTGCAATTATTTTGTTAATTTCATACCTGGATTTAATGCTTCTTTTTAATCCTATAATTGACAGCTTAGTGTTGAGACATCTACTGGTGTATATGTAACGCTTCATTTCAAGAAATGAGACCTTTTCCGATGCTGATTTTAAATTATTTTCTTTGTTTCCAAAAACAAGTTTTATTTCACTTGGATTAAGTTTAATATGTTTCGAATTGAGGAATATCTCTACATCCATTAACAAATTTGTGTGTTTGTTTACAATGCCAAAATATATGTTCTATTGTTCATTTGATTTGATGTCGAGCCGAGTCAGATATTTGTTTGTTTGTTGGAGGTATTCTATTCAACAATCTTACCTGCAACCATTGAATGTTGGTGTCTTTAATTATTTGAAAAGGTAGAATTATAGAATATACTCCAGTCCTTTTCATTTATTGTATACATTTTATTCCACTTAGTTTGACTAGAAGGTGTTACTGTATTTTTATTTAAAGTGTCATACACTGATTGTGTTCCTTTTTTGTTTTTTGTTTTGGGTAAATATGCGATGGAATAAATGGGTACATCATTTTCTTATTTATTGATTCAAATGTTTTGAACTTAAGGAATTGTTTAAGTAAAGTTATCATTCCATGGAAATGAAGAAAGTTAGGTGTAATGTTTGTTTTTTCTACAAATTCTGCTTTGGTAAAGAGATTGCCATTTGTATTGCTTATATCATTAACATATCGTATCCCTGTTTTGTACCAAGATTTAAGAACAATTCTTTGTTTCCTACCAGTATATTATGGTTATAAAATAGTGGCATTTTAAGATATTTTTCATAAGAATCCACTTCCTGTGTGTCTAAAAAAAAAAATCTGATTTTAAGACGTCTCTCCAAAATCTTTTTTTAATAGTTTTCATTACATTCTCTGCATAGTGCTTTCCACAATGTAAAATGTTATTTATGTCAAAGTAAGAGCTACATCAATTTTGTCAGTAGTCATCGGAATTTGAAAGTTTTCTTATCCATGTTATCTTTAAACTTGAAAGAAATGAATTAATATTTGTCATTTTTATTCCGCCTTCACAGTAGTCTTTAATTATCACAGAACATTTTATGGCCCCCGTTTGGTAACGGGGCAAAGAATAGGGCCACTGCAGATCCCTTTGGAGGGGTAGGCAGTGGGGTAGAATCCCCCCCAAATTCATGTTCATTTTATCATTTTTTGTTCATGTTCATTAAAGGTCTTCATCATGATCCCTGCATTGTTTCAGGTGCCATCTCGCTCGCATCAAAAGAGCGGTGGCAGAAAAACAATAAACGTGGCTCCAGCGTAAATGGAGTTTCTACGATAGAATTTGCAGCAACTCTGCAGTTCAGGGTGAGAAGGTTTTAGGCCCATTTTCCATATTTTATCTCGATGTACATAGAAGATGAGCCTGGCATGTTCATGCCTGTTAGGCGCCATATAACCTTTTCATGTGTTGGTGCGCCTTAAAACCCAATCCAATTCAGTTCAATTCAATTTAGCGTTATTAAACGCCGGTAGTACATGGCAAATTCTAAAAAGCGCGTTAACGCCGAAAACATGCGAATCAATTTGCATTGTTCCCGTCCTATAGAACAAACAACAGCGTGCCTCTGGAGAATGATAGTGATGCAAACAGTTCAAGAGAGACAACTAAGTGATGCAAACAGTTCAAGAGAGACAACTAACGTCAGTGTATTTGCAGACAGTGGTAAAAACATTTTCTATTGAGACACATTGGATAAGTGCGCAGTAGCCCCGTTGGTTTAATGTAGTGATTCACATTTAGTACTGGAACCAGATTCTATTTTTAGAAAATAATTGTTCTCGTAATACAAATTACGAATTACAAATTATAAATTATCTTATCTTTTTAACTTTGACAGTCTTGATTGTTAACTTGTTTTTGTTACTCGTGAATTAATATACAGAAAAACATCCAAGAATGTATATGAATTTGTTTTATACACTGTCAGACTATGCTCATGACATCGCAATTTAAGAATCACCAATGAAATCTCCAATTCGGTACGTTCACCAGCAAAGTATTTCGAGGGTGGCTCATACCCCACAATCCTGTGTAAAACTAAATTTCGAAACATAGTCATCCACCACATAGTCAACCACCACAGACAGCTTCCGGTTTAAATATCGACAAACATGGCAAGTTAAAGAGTCATTTCCACAAGGAAAGTTTCAATATTTGGAACATTCACCAGTCAAGTCAAATGACAGTGGTTTATACCATACACGCCTGTGTAAAACTGTGTACAACTACACTGTGAAACATAGTCAAACACCACCGACAGCTGGAGTTGTATTAGTAGTAGTAGTAGTAGTAGTAATAGTAATAGTAGTAGTAGTTTAAAAATAAAACACAAATAATAATAGTGAAAATAAAAGTAAAATTGCATGAATATTTTTCATGAAAGCAGTCGAGTAGAACGTTTAATAAAATATATGTGTACAAACCTTATATATAATTTAATGATTCCAATAGTGTGGTTTCCGACAATCCAAATCAACGTTTCAGTTTTCTTCCACTAGAGCGAATAATACAAGTACCACCGTGTCCACCACAGTAATGCAGTTATTAAACCAAGTATTCTATATTTTGCAATATCATGGTGACATTCGGACAAGTGTCCCGTGGACACTACAAGTCCATTAAACGAGCATGACAACTGTCAATAAATGCCCTCGTCGTCTATAACCTAACAAGATTGATGTTTTGTAGTTGTTGCTTTATCTCTTTATACAAAATAGAAAATATTATACATTTTCCTCAAAGCTAATAAAGCCAGACAGTTAACTGTTTTAGTATTTATTTATGTCTTTATTATGTTTAACCGCTTCCAGTAGCTTTATGTTTCGCGTTATCATGATAGACAATATTATATTACATCAGGTTATGAGATACGCATCTAGAAAATTAAATCTGAAAGGCAGACTTTTTAGTCTATGAAAACATTATTAGTTTGCAGTTTGCAGACACAAATAAGCAGTTAAACTGTTTTTGTTTTTTCTTACTATTGATAATATATTGTTATCAATGTATGTAAAACATGTCTTGGAAATTGATTAATATAAAACATACCTTATACTACCTTGTAGTTTATGTTTTGTCCATATTATGTAACACTAGACATATGTAAATCATTCATTCGAGTTTAAATCTTTCAGTTGCAAACATGAATAATAACATGGTTTTTAGTTTAACTGCTATCAAACAGTGTATAGCAGGAACATTGGCGTACAGCTGTTGCCTGACACATGTTGCAATAAACTCTTCAATAGCAGCAGCTAACGGTTTTCTTCGTATGCGTTCGCATTTCCAATAAGAAATACATCAGTATGTGCGCATGCGTAACTTATATTTCTAGTTTCCTTATTCAAAGAATTGTACAAAATCACAAGGAAGCGTAATGCGTTAAAGATATGTACAGTGTTTTATTTTCATGTGAACAATATATGCATATTTTGTCACAATTACGTGTTCCGCCTTAATTCCATCACACGGTGGGAAAGCTTATTATAGCAGGGTTTTATAATAGATATTCGACAATAAAACATGTTTTACTGAAAACATGTGATAACCTGTTTAAAATTACCTATGAAATGTTTTAATTTTACAAAATGCAAACTTTCTAAGCCGAAATTAAGGTCTTATTTCATACCCCACGAACCAACCTCGTTTTCGCTTCTTGGAGAACGGGTTGGATGACACATTCACTCGCTCGCTCGCCCGCTCGCTCGCCCGCCCGCCCGCGCTCGCTCTCTCACTCACTCACTCATGTGGCACATACAGTAGTTACTAGACGGGAAACATTACATACGACACATGCAGTATTTACTAGACGGAGAAGATCCGTGTTATTGCTTCCGAAAAACATCTGACGGATCCCTGTTATTGCTTACATACTTGAATCGGCCCATCGACACCTACTGTAGTTACTAGACGGGGAACATTTGGTGGATCCGTGTTATTGCTTACATACTTGATTCGGCCCATTACATACGACATATACAGTAGTTACTAAACGGGGAACATTTGGTGGATCCGTGTTATTGCTTACATACTAAAGTCGACACATCACATATGGCACATACGGTAGTTACTAGACGGGAAACATCTGATCGATCCCTGTTATTGCTTACATACTTGAGTCGGCCCGTACTAAACGGAAAAGATCCGTGTTATTGCTTACATAATTGAGTCGGTCCATTACATATGACACATACAGTAGTTACTATACGAGGAGCATTTGGTGGATCCGTGTTATTGCTTACATACTTGAGTCGGCCCATTACATACAACACAAACTGTAGTTACTAGACGGGGAAGATCCATGTTATTGCTAACATAATTGATTCGGTCCATTACATACGACACATACAGTAGTTACTAGACTGGGAACATCTGATGGATCCGTGTTATTGCTTACATACTTGGATCGGCCCATTACATACGACACATACAGTATTTACTAGACGGGGAACATTTGGTGGATCCCTGTTAATGCTTACATACTTGAGTCGGCCCATTACATAACAAACATACAGTAGTTGCTAGACGTGGAAGATCCGTGTTATTGCTTACATACTTGAGTCGGCCAATTAATACATACAGTAGTAACTATACTGGGAACATCTGATGGATCCGTGTTAGTGCTTGCATACTTGAGTAGGCCCATTACATACGACACATACAGTAGTTACTAGACGGGGAACATTTTATGGATCCGTGTTATTGCTTACATACTTGAGTCGGCCAATTAATACATACAGTAGTAACTATACTGGGAACATCTGATGGATCCGTGTTAGTGCTTGCATACTTGAGTCGGCCCATTACATACGACACATACAGTAGTTACTAGACGGGGAACATTTTATGGATCGGTATTATTAAAACATACTTGAGTCGGCCCATTAATACGACACATACAGTAGTTACAAGACGGGGAACATCTGATGGATCCCTGTTATTGCTTACATACTTGAGTCGGCCCATTATATACGACATACACAGTAGTTACTAGACGGGGAACATTTGGTGGATCCGTGTTATTGCTTACATACTTGAGTCGGCCCATTACATACGACACATACTGTAGTTACTAGACGGGGAACATTTTATGAATCGGTATTATTAAAACATACTTGAGTCGGCCCATTAATACGACACATACAGTAGTTACTAGACGGGGAACATCTGGTGGATCCTTGTAATTACATATTTACCTGTAAAACATGCACATTCATTCAGGTGGTGTTTACAGTTATTATAAAAAGCACTGGGTTGGTATATGTATTGATCTGTTAACGTATAGATAATATACGGAGCCCGTCTGGCAGTTTCGAGTAATTGCTCACATATTTGAGCAGGCCCATTTCATACCACAACTCACCTTTAGCTAACATACATCTGTATCAATATAATAAAACACATACAATTCAATTTTTTTTAGAAAATGTGAAGACTAAAGCTTTATACATATTTTCTTATATCGAAGTAAAATATAAATATGTTTGTTTGTAAGTCATGCGGTGGGATGGTCTTCCACGACCCACAGCATGCCAAATTACAGGGAGAATAAAAGGGTCACCGCTCTGGTGACAGAAAAAAAATGTATTAAACCAATGGCGGAATACAAAGAGAAAATGACAAATTGTTATTTAATTATATGCAAAAAGGTTTAAAGTCAAAAGTATTCTTAACTAATAAATCAGACAGTCAGATGCTAATTGTCTTTAATGTCTTTAATGTGTTAAATGTGAAGTAATTATTCGGGATATAGTCATGCTTCACTATCAGCAGTAGCTTTAAAGGATTATGTATACGGGTTTATATGGCTTTATATGTATACGGGTTTATATGGCTTTATATATATACGGGTTTATATGGCTTTGAGAGGTATTTGTTTTGTGATCGACGTACATAGTGTATTATATGAATTATAATTTTAATTATATGTACATGAACGACTAATAAAAAAGCGTGCAGCAGCTGTTGTTGTTTTCGTCGTTTTTCTTCTTATGTTTTTACTATAATTATAACATTTTAGATCATCAACGGGGATAATAAGTCCAAATTATGTAAGTTTCCAATTCTTGGCCAGTTATGCATGGTTGATGGATGAACTTGAATAGTATTACTATTACTGTCGCGTGAGTGTCGCTTGACAGATTCGTAAATATTGTCTTTTCTATGCAGACCTCTTTCTTGTCTGGGATTTTTTGTAACTGTTGATGGATTTCAAAGTCAGTAGAGCATATTTTGGTAAACCAATGTTGCAGAAACGAAGAAAAATGTATACCTGATCTAATCGCTGAGTGACATTTACGTACGGACCATTAAAGAGGTAAACAAAAAATTCCGAAAAAAAAAACGAGTGTGAAATTAGTTTCCAGCCTGGGAATTTTCACAATGAAATCAACATTGTTTCAATCACGTGACATACTTTCTTTGACATTAACAGAAAATTGCACCAATCGCGAACGAGTATACATTACACACCCAGTATGACTTTACTACACGTCAATATGGGCGAATATTGACGTTTCCTGTTACATTGAAAGTAAAACGGAGATTGTAAATGCGTATGCAATAACTAACTTTATTGCATACGCATGTACTAGCTCCGTTTACTTGCAATATGATTGTTTCAAATAAATATTTTTGATTAAAATTAATGTTTAAACCTATCGTTTTGTTCTAAATATTCGTTGTTATATTAAAAATACGTATGCAATAAAAAGTTCTTCAGCGTATACATATTGCGCTCCTAAAGTCGAGCAATATTGTTACGCTGAAGAACTCGTGCATATATCCCAATATATAATAACCTATAAATATGCCTTACGTAAAATATTGTTCATTTGTTTAAATTTGATATAGCTCTTTGGAAGTTTAAAAACGCAAATATTCACTATTTTGACATGTTCCACATTGTCTCCTTAAACATGTTCATATATTTTATATTTCTCCTTTGAAATGACAGTAATTTACCATAATTTTGAAATGCATGTATTTAGACTTACCATAATTAATACAGACATATTGCACAATGTTGTATTTTATATAAACTGTATGTTTTTGTAGCACTGTTCGCCAGAACGGAATGTTTTAGTAAACGTTTATTTGTCTTTGCTCAAGGGTCATGTTTGACCTATTGCAATTGATTACATTTATGCACACATTGCAAGGTGTATGTAGGATGAGCACAATAAAGGTTCAATAACAGTTCATTAAATCTGTTATTTACCTGTCATGAACAAACATTAAATCCTTACTTTTCTCTCTTCTTTTCTATTTGTTAACGTCAAGGGATCCTTTTTTCTGAATTTATTGGGTATTGCATTTATTTGGATATGATCAGGCACTAACATGATATTCTCGATATATCTTTCGCCACTTCCATTTCATAAGGCTGGCTCGTTATTGGTTGTTTAATAAGTATAAACTATAAACTGATAAAGTGTTCAATATTACAGTGTCAATGCGTAATTCACGTTGTAAAATAATCCATAAAAAAGTCTTGGCGTTTGAACTTAACATTTATCTATATGTGTGTGTCATATGTTGGCTCACCTAACGTCCATTAAGTGCTGTCTGTCGGCTAAGTATTGTTATTCCTTTCTGGTCCTTTGGGATTACCGAGCCCAATGCTTGATGTTTTAAGGTCGAATACCGCTTTTAAAATCAGGTGCTAGGGGGAGTGAGAGCTGTTGCACCTTATTTGACCTCCCAAGAACAGTCTCCCTAAACCCGCGTCTGCTATTTTTCTCTCTTGTTGTGTATGTTTTGAGGTCAAGGGATCATTTTTTTGCGTTTATTATTTTCGGAGCTACGCTTCATTGAAAACAATAAGTGTTTTCGAAATTGAACGCTAAAATGTTTTCATCAGAAAAAAATAAGTGAATGTAGACATTATTGTTGACCAATCTGAATTATTAGGAGTAAACTAATATATCCTCTGTCGCCTTCTTTGACTTCTTTGACTTCTTTGACTTAGTTTAACATCCCAGCTATCATGCTAACATTGTACCAACGTTGGCTCGACGTCAGCTGTAACGTTGGTCCAACCTTTAATTGCGAATTCGGCCCAACGTAACTTTGTCCAGTAGCCCAACGGTGCCACGACGTTATGTACAAGCCACTTTCTCTACCACACCTCTTTCCCTGTAAGACATTTGAAATACTGGATCTATTCCATCTTAAATGACCAACATTTCAACCATTTTGTTTTATTACCTCACGTTTACAGTCCTATAGGTATGAAACCATTAATTATTTTCCCCATAGACACCAATGTTAAAGTGTCACATATTAATGGTTTGCTGCAAATTCATCTCAAGTATGGATAATGCAGCAGTGTAATGTTCATATAGAAAACTAATTTTCCACTTGAAAAATCACCAGAAAAGATGGGCTCACAAGACATGTAAGAAAGTTCTTGTTTGTTTACTAAACAGGTCAATGGTACAGCTGTTTTCATTGATTGACTATTACAAAGTGTAAGCATAGAGTCGAAACTTCGAAAATGTTCATTGATCCAGTAAAACCTATTAATACGCTTCTTATACATACAACCACAAAATCGACTAGAAAGGGTCAATTTTCCCCTACTTATATTAAATGCACATTTCCATCAAAAAAGGAGGGATACCTTGTTATTATAGGAACTACATTCGACTACACCTCGGAGGTTTACATGTAATTAGTGGTGGTAAACCTGTATACATTTCCCATACCCTCAGCGTGAAGCAATTTTTATTATTACCAAACTCTCTTTTGTGTTTGCCCTACTTTTTCCTCCAATCAGATGGTGAGGAATTTAAAAAAAAATGGCGAACTTATTCATGTAAATTTCTAACGATCACTAATTTTAACCATTTAATTATTAAGTAATCGCTTACTAAATGGCACGCGCTTGTTTGGACACAAGAAGGCGGATTTAGTAGAAGCGCGAACGTGTTAAGAGGCGTGGTTTCTTAGAAGCGCGGGGAAAAAGTAGGGCAAACACTGTCAGTTAGAGGCTAAGAAGTGAAATTTTAACAATTAAGAAACCCCGGTCAGTCGCTGCGCTCCTTCCCTTAGGGTTTCTTAATTGTTAAAATTTCACTTCATAGCCTCTAACTAATACATATAAAAGGTTAGTATACCTTTCTGACTGTTTTCCGCTATTGAAGTCACAGGGGTCACGGTGAAACAGTTCGACTGTTGCCTTCCTGACAATGAACTGTTTCATGGGCGAACTGAATGCGCGAAGAATTATCGCGTCGGGATAACACAATTAACATCGAGACGACTGAATGATTTCCGTATGATCTAACCCGGATGTTAAATAGTCTATTTATTACATTTTAAATAAGTTAATGTATATTATAAGCGAATTGTTTTAATAGCTTTATTCGACGGATGACGTCGACGTCATCAACACCTTATTGACGTCATGACTCAGAGTCAGAGTAAGTTTTCTTTTTGTAAGGAGTCAGTAATTAATATGTACAGGCCTTTAGCCAGCCCTAAAATTTAACCGAGGCAAATCCTTTTACAGGTAAAATCCTAGCGGCAGCACGGTTGACCTTTCGTATCAAAAGTTGGCGTTATCTTGACAAAGATTTGCGTGAATGTTTTGTTTGTTGCAACTAACACATGTTACTATAAATACATAGTTTGTTAATGACATGAATGTCATTTCTTTATATTTACTTCTTTTTCTTTGCTTCGATGGGGTTTCGTACAATATGACCTACTTATGTGTTGACGTGACGTAAAATACCATTATCAAATTAATTAATTAATTAATTATCAATAAAAAAGATTCATTTGATTTGATTTATTTGAATGGGGTTTTGCATCATTTTAGCACTTACTTTTGAAATTAAAACAATTTGTTTAACTGCAAATTTACCATAAATATTACTTTAATATTGCTTTATCCCCAAGGTTTTTAATGTTTAATGGATCCAGTGGAAGGAGGGTCTAAGTGAGTGTGTGCTGTTGTTTTTTTGGGGTGGGGGAAGGGGCGGGGGAGCGATGCGGATTGCGGCGGTTCTTTATTCTTCATGACATTTACTGTAATATAATACATATGTTATCTAACAATGTTCAGCCTTTAGTCTTGTACATTTGTAAATACACTTATGAGGTGTGAACAAGTGCCAAGTAAATAGACTCCCAAATGTTAAAGCACAGCCGTTATAATAGTATCTAACCAATGTGATGCTTTTATAAAATAATTTGTATGCGCCTCCAAAATACATAAATATAGGAATAATACACTATTAAAATACCATGGAAGTCCTGAAGAAAATTCATTGCTTTAGGTCTTACTGGCTTCTAACTTCACGACTTCTAACTTCACGACTTCTAACTTTACTATTTAATGACGTCTATAATGAATTCTAACATTATTTTTAACTCGATGACTTCTAACTTCAATACTTCTAACACGACTTAATATAAACCTTCTCGCCTCTCACCGCTGCGGGTTCGAATCCCACTGGGATCTCGACTCGTAAGTGAGGAAGTGTCGATTCTTAGGGATGACGGGAGGTGTATGGAATCCTGTTAGGGCCATCGCGATCTCGCGTTTTCAGTTTCGCGAGACTGCGTGATTGCGAAATAAATTTCGCATTCTCGTCTGTTCTACATTGAAACAAACGCGAAGTTGCAAGCCAAACTTCGTGCAACCCTCCCGTTTTATCGCGTTTTCATTTTGAAGAGATCGCGAGAATGCGAAATAAATCTCGCATTCTCGCGGTATACTACAATGAAAAAAACCGCGAGAATTACGCGAAGTTTGGGTTAGCAGACCTCGCGTTTTTACGAGAAAACAAGAAAAATATTACTTATTCTCGGAATCTAGTCAGAATAAAATCGCGAGGTTTGCACGAAGTTTGATCGCATTTTTTTATTGTAGAATAGGCCGATATAAAATCGCGAGGTTTGCACGAAGTTTGATGTGCAATCCTCGCGTGTTTTTTTATTGTAGAATACGGCGAGAATGCGAGATTTATTTGCGAGAATGCGAGATTTATTTCGCATTCTCACGATCTCGTCAAAATGAAAACGTGATAAAATTGCGAGGTTTGCACGAAGTTTGGCTTGCAAACTTCGCGTTTTTTTCAATGTAGAACAGGACGAGAATGCGAAATTTATTTCGCAATCTCGCAATCTCGCGAAATTGAAAACGTGAGATCGCGATGACCCTAACAGGATTTCGTAGAGGTGAACAGTACTAGCTCTTTCCTACGGAATCCTGTTAGGGCCATCGCGATCTCGCGTTTTCAATTTCGCGAGATTGCGAGATTGCGAAATAAATTTCGCATTCTCGTCTTATTCTACCATGAAAATAACGCAAACTTTGCAAGCCAAACATCGTGCAAACCTCGCGATTTCATCACGTTTTCATTTGGACGAGATTGCGAGAATGCGAAATAAATCTCGCATTCTTGCCGTATTCTACAATGAAAAAAACGCGAGATTTGCAATCAAACTTCGTGCAAACCTCGTGATTTTATATCGGCATATTGTACAATGAAAAAAACGCGAGGATTGCAAATCAAACTTCGTGCAAACCTCGCAATTTTATTCTTATTAGATTACGAGAATAAGAAATATGTTTTCTTGTTTTTGCCCTCTGGTACATCGGAGAGAAAAACTAACCCAAACTTCGCGTGATTCTCGCGTTTGTTTCATCGTACAATAGGCCGATATAAAAGCGCGAGGTTTGCACGAAGTTTGATTTGCAAATCTCGAGTTTTTTTCATTGTAGAATACGGCGAGAATGCGAGATTTATTTCGCATCCTCGCGATCTCGTCTAAATGAAAACGTGATAAAATCGCGAGCCTTGCACGAAGTTTGGATTGCAAACCTCGCGTTTTTTTCAATGTAGAATAGGACGAGAATGCGAAATTTATTTCGAAATCTCGCAATCTCGCGAAATTGAAAACGCGAGATCGCGATGGCCCTAACAGGATTCCGTACTTTCCAGGAAAATTGGGTGGTCTGCCTCCACTACAAAACAAAATCAACCGTCATATATAACCTGACATGTCTTGAAAATGACGTAAAACACCATACAAACAAACAAACTTAAATCGTTACTTTGGGGGGGGGGAGGGGGGGGGAGGGGGGGGGGGCGGGGGGGATATTAAAGCAGTAATCTTGGACCATAAAAGGGTCCCTTACCAAAAATATAGGCTTCTGGCGACTGTTTGCTGCAACTCTGCGGCAGACATTGCTGCAAAGCTGCGGCAGACAAGTTTGCGGCAAAGTTGCGGTACACTTTTACCATGCAAATGAAGTATGCGGCAAAGTTGCAGCAAACAAATATGCAAATGGATTCTAGTGATGTTCACCGCAACTTTGCCGCAGACCTCATTTGCATAGTAAAATTGTGCGGCAACTTCTCAGCACACTTCATTTGCATAACACTTTTAGCTGTAATCTTCTGGCGATGTTTGCTGCTACTTTGTCGCAGATCTCATTTACATAGTAAAAAACTTTGCAGCAAACTTCATTTGCATAACATTTTTCTGCAATGTTCTGGTGATATTTTTCAAAATAAATAATGGACTGGAATTATGAAATAGAACAATGGTGCGCCATTTGTAAAAAAATAAAAATATTTAGCTCGAAAACATTTTTTTTCACTATTTAACATGGACTCCACCATATTTAAATAAACTGACATGATTTAAATAAAATGAAACAATTTAAATAAATCGACACTATTTAAATAAATGCTCTTGATTTAAAGTATATACTTACGATTTAGATTATATCCTCACGATTTAAATATATCCATACGATTTTACTAAATGGTTTTGATTTAAATAATTGTTTGTGAATTCTAAATAAATGGACCTTCGTTTTACTAAATGTGCAACAATTTAATTAAATTCACTATATTTAAATAAATCGACACAATTTAAATAAACTGACACTATTTAAATAAATCCTCTCAAAATTAAAATCTGTCATTTCTGCATTACTCTTATTTTCATGGAGATGTCCAGCACTGTCATTTCTGCATTACTCTCATTTTCATGGAGATGTCGAGCGCTGTCATTTCTGCATTACTCTTATTTTCATGAAGATGTCGAGCACTGTCATTTCTGCATTACTCCAAATTTCATGGAGATATCGGCTCTGTCACTTCCGCATTACTCTCATTTTCATGGAGATGTCGAGCACTGTGATTTCTGCATTACTCTCATTTTCATGGAGATATTGAGCACTGTGATTTCTGCATTACTCTCATTTTCATGGAGATTTTGAGCGCTGTTGAGTACTGTCATTACTTTAATTGTCATGGAGTTGTCGAATGTTGTCATTTTTTGCATTATTCACATTTTCATGGAGTTGTCGAGTGTTGTCATTTTTGCATTACTCACATTTTCATGGAGTTGTCGAGTGTTGTCAATTTTGCATTACTCACATGTTCATGGAGCTGTCGAGTGTTGTCATTTGTGCATTACTCACATTTTCATGGTGATGTCGAGTGCAGTCATTTCTGCATTACTCCCATTTTTATGAAGATGTCGAACGCTGTCATTTTTGCATTACTCCCATTTTCATGGAGATGTCGAGCACTGTCATTTCTGCATTACTCCCATTTTTATGAAGATGTCGGAACGCTGTCATTTTTGCATTACTCCCATTTTCATGGAGATGTCGAGCTCTGTCATTTCTGCATTACTTTATTTTTATGGAGATGTTGAGCACTGTCATTTCTGCATTATTCCCATTTTCATGCAGATGTCGTGTGCTGTCATTTCTGCATTACTCCCATTTTCATGGACATGTCACAAAGTGTAGTAGTCCTATAGGTACTGGATATCTTAGAATCAGACAAACCAACAAACGTATATAATTATACATACATCTACCTATATTGCGGTCGTACTGATCATATTATTTTGCACTTGGGATACAATTTTAATTGTTCTGTTTTAAATTTTGGAGTTATCATGGTGTTTGGTATTTAAAAATGTTCTTGCAATGAACATAATTAAATAAATGTTTAAAAATAAGGTTCCACGAAAAAAATTACACTTGGGTAAATTACTTGTTCGAGTGGTACGTCCTTTGACATAAAATGCAAATTTCACTTTAGTAGTAAGTAATTGGAAATAATACAATTCCGTATAAAGTCTAAGTTTTGCGATGATGTTTTGGCTAACCGAGTCTTCAGATACAGCAGATCAGAATGGAAAAGTTTCTCGTGATGTTCTGTGAATTAAGAAACGGCAAATCTGAATTGAAAAGATTGTGATGATGTCACGGCGTGCAATAAAATAAATAATCGGATTGGTAAAATTTGTCGCAATGTTCTGGCAAACAATTAAACATGCAAGGTAGTTTGTGGTGATGTTACGGTGAATGTTCCAAATAAATAAATGTTTCTGGCGAATGTATAGCTTTTTGGCGAGTTTGCGGCAAATTCGCCAAAGATTACCATAATGCTTGCGGCAACATCACCGCTAGTGGCGAACATTGGTGAACAATTAAGAATTGTTATGGTGAACAAAATTGTTCGCTGCAAGCTTGCAGATGTTTATTTCAAAATACGCATAGTGTGAATGAATGACGCGAAATGTTGAAAAACTGAATCGGTGTTTTATTGCAGATATGGGACCGTTTGCTAGCCAAATGTGTTTAATACACAGAATAAAACTGTATTAAAGCGAACGAATGTTGTGGAACTTGTGACTGATCTCCTAATATAGCCTATATTGCATTGTGTTTTCATTGGGATGATTTTCACCGGTCTGACACCAGTACCCTTTTTATGAAGTCTTTAGCATGCATGAACCGGTCGGAGTTTGGACACACGACCTCCCGCATGCAAGTCGGGCGCTCTACTATTACGCCATAATTGAATACGCGTAGAATGTTTTGTAGTTAGTAGCTCATAATGTAATTAAATTTAAAATGAGGAAATACGAATAGTTGCAGCGCGTTAGACGTTTATACAATAATCATGTAACATTATCAACACATGTTTACTGACATAAAGTTGATGTGCCCGATTGGTTAGCATCTTTCGCAACTCTTTCAAAAAATCTCGGGTTCGATTCACAGTGCGGTCGCATCTCAGAGTTTTAAAACACACTCCCTAAGTATTTTACTCGTGCAAGGTATTTTGAAACTATGCCTTTTTTCAAGTGGAGTGTAAAGCCGTCGATCCCATTGCAGGAAGAGCCATACCCAGTGCACGTTAAAGATATCGTTGAACGTTTGTGTTTCACAGCCGTAAGCCTAAGCCTTATCGCTATGTCGTGGTTTCAATAAAGGTTTTTAAAGTACAACAAATAATTATAAAATAAAATCTAAAAAATAAACAAGAAGAAGAAGAAAAGAAGAAGAAGAAGTAGAACGATACCCCAAATACAGGGTCAAGAATTGAACAAAATAGAAAAAAAGATAGCAAGTGTAACATGAAGTGTAATGAACCCCAAGCAATTAAAATCTATTTATAGTAACACACGCTCGACTTCTGTCTGTTACAAACAAAACATTTATTGAAACCTTTGTCATATTTTCGCGACCTTTTGCTTTCCGAGGTTTATGGTGCCTCCGCTAGGAGTTTCACTGTATATGGAGGTCCGGTGGCATGCACATCGCGCCCCAACACCTAACCACTTAGTTTTCTACATGTTTTTTTATGACTGATTATTTTTCTGAAATTGTTTTTATGTAAAGTATGTACATTCCCAAAGACTGCATCGGTCTAGACATAATCTAGCGATTATGAAATATAATTAAATCATTAAACTTCATGTTTCCTATAGCTAACTCAAATTAATACCGATCTGCAATAACTGACTATATAGAGAATTAGGAATAAAACAGTTATTTCATTGGTGGTTTCAGAACAGTCATAACTATTGTCAAACTGAGGAAAATAATTTTATTTTTCCGGAGGTTGACAATATCCACTGTCACCCTCACTAGGATGCAATATTTATTTTCATATACCGAACAAATGTTTTGATTAAAATTTAAATATACGAGGGGGGAAAATCGCAATAATATTTTTTTGTTTTTTTAATTTATATTTTTATACCAGTTTTGATTTAAAATAACAAATCTGCTCGCCACATTTTTTTTATTGTCGTTTGGTAAACCAAGCGTCTTACGATTGACATAACTTCAACTGTATTTTAATAAGCGCCTATGGAAAGCAGCGCCCACCGATTTCCAATTGCCAAAGCGTGTCGTTATTGGAAAAACCCAAAACCTATTTTTATACTTCCCGTGACATCACAATCGTGTAACCGTATATAAATATTACATTCATGAGAGGGTGATAGTAAGAATGTTCACCCTGTGTATCGTCCTATCTTACGTCTGTGTATCGTACTATCCTGATCTCTTTATCCAATAACACCAATGACCCAGTGTCTGTGTATTGTACCATCCTGATCTCTTTATCCAAAACCACAAATGTCCCAAGATCCTTGTATCGTACTGTCCTGATATCTTTATTTAAGAACTCTAATGTCCCAGTGTCTGTGTAATCGAACTATCCTGATGTCTTGCTCCAAGAACACCAATGTCCCATGGTCCGTGTATTGAACTATCCTAATCTATTTCTACAAGTACACCAATGCACCAGTGTCTGTGTATCGTACTATCCTGATCGACACCAATGTCCCAGTGTCTGTATCGAACTATCCTGATCTCTTTCTCCAAGAACACCAATGTCACATGGTCTGTGTATAGTACTATCCTGATATCTTTACCCAACAACACCAATGTCCCAGTGTCAGTGTATCGAACTATCCTGATCTCTTTCTCCAAGAACACCAATATACCAGCGTCTGTGTATCGTTCTATCCTGATCTTTTTCATCAAATAACACCATTGTCCCATGTCTGTGTATCGAACTATCCTAATATCTTTCCCCAAGAACACATATGTCCCAGTGTCTGTCCATCGTACTATCCTAATCTCTTTCTCCAAGAACACCAATGTTCCTGATCTCTTTACCCAGAAACACCAATGGCCCAGCGTATGTGTATCGAACTATCCTAATCTCTTTACCCAAGAACACCAATGTCCAGTGTCTGTGCATCGGATTATCCTAATCTCTTTACCTAAGAACACCAGTGTACAAGCATCTGTGTATCTTATTATCCTGATCTGTTTTTACCAAACAACATCAATGTCCCGGCGTCTGTGTAACGTACTATCTTAATCTCTTTATCCAAGAACATCAATGTACCAGCATGTGTGTATCGTATTATCCTGATCTCTTTCTCCAAGAACACCAATGTCCCAGTGTCTGTTTACCGAACTATCCTAATCTCTTTCTCCAAGAACACCAATGTCCCAGTGTCTGTGTATCGTACTATCCTAATTTCTTTTTCCAAGAACACCAATGTCCCAGTGTCTGTATGTCCTACTATCTTAATCTCTTTCCCCAAGAACACCAATGTCCCAGTGTCCGTGTATCATACTATCCTAATCTCTTTCCCCAAGAACACCAATGTCCCAGTGTCCGTGTATTATACTATCTTAATCTCTTTCCCCAAGAACACCAATGTCCCAGTGTCTGTGTATCGTACTATCCTAATCTCTTTCCCCAAGAACACCAATGTCCCAGTGTCCGTGTATCATACTATCCTAATCTCTTTCCCCAAGAACACCAATGTCCCAGTGTCCGTGTATCATACTATCCTAATCTCTTTTCCCAAGAACACCAATGTCCCAGTGTCCGTGTATCGTACTATCTTAATCTCTTTCCCCAAGAACAACAATGTCCCAGTGTCTGTGTATCGTACTATCCTAATCCATTTCTCCAAGAACACCAATGTTCTAGCGTCTGTGTATCGTACTATTGTTTTTTTTTATCAAATAACACCAATGTGCCAGTGTTTGTGTATCGAACTATCCCAATATATTTATCCAAGTACAGCAATGTACCAGAGTATGTGTATCGTACTATCCCGATGTCTTTATCAAAAACAACGATGTCCGGTGTATGTGTATCGTACTATCTTGTCCTCTGTTTCAAAGAACACCAATGGTTAGTGTTTAACCCAAGTAAAACAGAATCACTTTTTTATATTTGGAAAACATGTTTAAGAGACAACATTGCTAAAATTTTCAATTTAGACGGTATGTCTTTACTTTATAAAAATTCACCATATTAACGTCACATTTATAAAGCGAACGCGTTGCAGACGCATAACGTAGCTAAAGTCATGTAAACAACCAAACGACTCATGATGTCTCTTACGTTAGAGGTAAAGTAACAAATTAAAGTGAAAGGTTAATGTCGAAGTGGTGTAATGTGACAAATAAAAACTTACATTCATGACTTTTTTTGTTTAAGGTTAAGCCTCTTACATGTATCCCATCATACGCGGCAGAGCCTCATATCCAATCATATTAGTCAGTCTGTAATCACTCTAATTGCTATTATGTTATAAACTTCGCTTCAATGAAGCATGTTGCTATTATGTTATAAACTTTGCTTCAATGAAGCATGTTCCTATTATGTTATAAACTTTGCTTCAATGAAGCATGCTAATGATGATGAATGATATATATATGTATTTGCTTTTGAGTAATAAATCAATAAGGAGTAATTTAAAGGGACTGTGGGCAATGTCGAATAATCATCGGTATCAATCAAAGAGAACTAAATCTGGCCTCTTGTTGTCTGTGTAATTGTGTATTTCGTCGACGAGTTTTTGTTGTGAAATTCAAGGGGGAAATACACCTCATTTACTATTGTTTGCTTTTATTCTAATCGAGGGTTTGCTGAAAGCCAAATAGTTGCCAAGAGAAAATGGCAACACAATAATAAACAAACTATAACATATATTAAGGTGCACATGAAAAAGGAACAGCTGTCCTGGCGACTTGAACATCACCAATCCTAGTTATGTGTACTCAAACATTAAGCGCTGCTTGAGCACTTACACCTAAATGAGCGTTTCGATATACTTTAAAAGGAAATGCGTGAATTATAAAGCAAGACCTCGGCAGAGAAATTTAAAAGTAGTAGCAAGATGCAAATTTCAGTGGTTATCAACGTGTAGCTAAATTGTCTTGATTATTTTAAGGGACACGTTGTTTTTCTTAAAACTCACAAGGCCCCGTTAGTTTGTCTGCATACATTGCATGTTTGCAAATCATTATTAAAATATCAATAGTGAATTAAACAGTTCAAAGTAAATTGTTAAAACATATTACCAATTGTTGATTCAATGTGTCTTGAATATGTATTGTATGATGTAGGAAATGACATTAAAGTAGAAACAATTTAAATATACAGTAGTACTTGAGTAACCCCTGGCCAGTTTATAATTCGCTCCATGTGGCAGCGGAATGTGCATCGATCTCAAAACAAGTACTTACCTTAACATAACACCCCCGTTTTAATTACAAATTACGATGCATACAACATGCATGTACTTGCAAGGCTGACGCATAAGAGGTTAACTAACCAATTAAACCGGTATTGTGAAGCACGTGCACCATGTTGTATTCTTTTTCTTGTAGTCACAGTAATATTAATGAGATTTTTCTTCAAAATTGCTTAAGTCGAAATATATGTA